>VZSR01000393.1:1167913-1234229 GCA_013398615.1 Brachypodius melanocephalos
GGTGTCAGTCCTGCCCTGGGCAGCAGAGCCCTTTCCTGAGGCCTTGCAGGCAGCTGCCTCTGCCTGGAATCCTGGCTTTCCCTAAGGGATTGCTGGAAAGTCCCCGCATCCATGTGCTGTTTATCACAGGGTGAGCAGGGTGGTCTCACTGCTTTTCCATCGGTGTTTATTGCTGGAGCTGAGGAGCCTTTTCCGTACGGTTCTTGTGGAGCCTTGAGCGCGTGAGGATGATCAGAGAAGGGTTTTTTTCCCCTTGTAAAATATATTCCAGCTCCAGTTTCTAATGTGGCGAGAGGGGGAGCGAGAGAAGGGAACAACAGCATTAGCGGATGTAGAAGTAGCTGGAATGAGAAGCTTTTGTGCCATTAATAACAGTCCTGGCAGGCAGCCAAGGCTGGGAGTGTGGGATTAGCCTGAACAATCAAGACTGCAGGATCAAAACAAGGAGGCAGGAACAGCGAGGTCACACTGCTGCCATCTGCGCTGCCGCAGTGGTGGGAGGGAGCGGAAGAGGGGGATGCTCTGGAGGAGCGCTGCGATAGCGCAGGCAGTGGGGGGCCACCGCCCCCAGAGCGGCCCCGAGCTCCTGCCGGGGGCTCCGGCCCGGGGCCTTCACCTCCCGGCCCTCCACAGGCACTTCCCGAGCCCTGCAGGGGCAGGCGGCTGCAGCGGGGCCGCGTTAAGGAAATGGCTTCTGAAAAACCAGCAGCGGCTCCTTGGGGCTCGGCCGAGCGACTCCGAAGGGCGCTGGGAGCTGGGTTGGGATGGGGGGTTGCGATGGGGGGCCCGTGTGGCTCGCCCCGGCCTGTTTGTGGCTCCATCTGGTGACCCGGGGGTGGGCAGAGGTCAGCGGCCGGCTTCGGCCGCAGCTTTGTGTGGGTGAAGCAGCCGTGTCCCTGCCCCGGCCTTTCCGGGGGCTCCACGTGCGGCTTTACATCCCCCCTTCCCAAGGAGCCGCTGGAGATTGCGGCTGAAAGGAGATTTTGGAAGCAGATGGAGGCATATCTTGTTCTGCTTCACTCTGGCCTCCATCAGCCTTTGCTGAAAAACCTTCCAGGAGTATCAGAGGCAAAAGGATTCGCGTCAGTTGTGCCGCTTCTCCTCTCTTTCTCTCTGACCCAGTAAATCTCGCAGTCCTGTGAATGTAAATACAAAAGCTGAAGCGCGAGAGAAGCAAAGCAGTGTCCCACAAACAGCCTCCCAGCTCTTGCTAAAAATATCTCGGTGCGGTGCAGTAACTCCCAGGCATTCTTTTGTCTGACTGCTTTTGAATTCCCTAATTGAAGTTGGTTGGAGGGCAGTGCACCAGCTTCCTGAATAGCTCAGATGTTGATTGTGAGTTAAAAAACAAGAGCAAAATTGTTTTTCCTTTGTGCTGCCGCGCTTTTATTTACCTTCCCCCCGTCCCCTCCCTCATTTTTAATCTCTGTTTTTTTGTTTGTTTTTTTTTTACTTGCAATTTTATGTTGTGAGACAGCCACATTAAATCCGGCTGTGGTGAAGGGGCTGGGGGGCAGTGAGCAGGAAGGCACAGTTTTGGGTACGTGATGCCACGTGCGCCTCGGAGCTGGGGCTCCGTTGGAAACGTCCGGGCTGGCGCAGAGATGCCCTGCAAATGGAGCTTAACGTAGTAGGAAGTGTTAATAATATTCCTAATTGCCTACTAATAACTAAATCTGTGGAATTTGGCAGCAAGTGGGATATAGTTTTCTCTTGCAATCTGTCTGTTCCCTCCAGAAAGAACAGAGTTGCTTCCCTGACACACAGCAGCGAATCTTGAATTTGCTGGAGGTACTGGGGGAGCTTTCCAGGTTCCACGTGGCCTCAAACCCATCAGTGGAGCTTTCAAGGCTGCTTCCCTGGATGGAAACTGCCATGTTTTGGTCCAGCACTCCAGATTTAACAGAGGAAGGATAAAACCAGGCTATTTCCCTCCTTTCTGCCTATTTTAGTGTTATTTTTCATTTGGACCTGAAACCTGAGAAGTCCAGGCGTTCCCAAAAGGCTGCTGGAAGCACACCCAGTGTGTGCAGTTGTCCCTCCTGGCTATCCAGGGATAGTTCCTGGGCTCCCATGGGGACAGGGAGGGAAAGTTTGTGACCAGTAATTTGTGATAAGTCATGGCCAGTGCAAGAATCTACCCAGAATATTGGCATGAATGAAATAAATTGGAATATTTGGTATATATTGGGTAAAAGGGATAAACCATGAATGCTCTGACCTCTGGCGATCTCAGATACAGATACTGCTTTTACCTTAATAAATTAAAGATTTGAAATTATGATGGTTTGGAGAGAAGCTGAATCAGATGCTGTTTCAGGAGCCAGAATTTATTCAGGCTCTCCGTGGTGGGAGACATTTCGTAGCTGCTCAGCAGCAGCAGAAAAACAAGCACAAATTTTTCTGTCTTCAGGGATAACTGCAGTGAGGCCTGGGGGAGGGCTGTGCCAGGACTGGAATACCTCCCTGGAAAACCCCCCCATCCCCTGCACAGCACCAGGCCCCAAAACTCCCCCAGCACATGGGGATGGGGCTGGCCTGGGGGGCCCGTGGGGGAGCCAAGCTCCTCCGGTGCTTGCCTTGGAAATGGAGCATCTTCCCAACCTGCCATACACACTAAACCAAGATGCCACTCAGAGTGAGTGGGCAGCCTGTGAGCCTGGTGTGCTGCTCCTGCTCTGCTGTACAGGAGGATGAGGCTGGGAAGAGCAGAGTCCTGTCTGTGCTCACCCCGCTTTTGACACGGTGATGGGAGCCAGGTGCCAGATTTCACCCCCTTTCCTTGCTGCTCTTCTCACAGGCAAATGGACTCTGCAGCAGAGAAATGCCCTTAAGGATGCCCCATCCCTGGCAGTGTCCCAGGCTGGACTGGATGGGGCTTGGAGCAGCCTGGTCTAGTGAAAGGTGTCCCTGCTCATGGCAGGAACAAGATGAGCTTTAAGGTCCTTTCCGACCCCAACCATCCTGGGATTCTTTGGTTGTCCAAAACCTCCCTTCCTGTCGGTGCCTGCTACTTGTGGGAAGTCTGGGCATGGCTTGGTGACGTGAGGCTGGATCTGAGCTGTGGAGCTGCAGCTGGGCTGTGGGGCTGGAGCAGGATCAGGCACCATGGCTGTGTCCCCTCCGCTCAGCTCCCAGGTTAACGTTTAACCTGTCTGGGTTTCAGTCCCCGGGGTTGTTTGGTGTTTCAGGGCACTTTGTGTGGCTCTAAGCAGCCCCTTGGAGAGGCTGGGCTTATCAGCTGCACAGGAATGCGAGGAATTCATGGGGAGGAAGATGAGTTTTCCCGTTCCCAGTGGAGGGAAACCAAGCCTGGGCAGGTGACACGGTGATGTTTTATACACACGGCAGCTCCCAGCTTTGCGAGCCTCCGTTCACTTTGCACCTGGCCAAAACATTTTGCTCTGACTGTGGACTTTAGAGGGGAGAGAGCTCCAGTGGAAAAGTTGACGCAGCTTTATCTGTGGCGCAGCCTCTGCGATAGAGGAATCCGAGCCCTGGCTTATGTCAGGCTGGAAGCTCTCCCCTTCCTTTCCAGCAAACTGCATTCCGTTGCCTTGGAGCCGCTCCTTCATCGGGGGCACATCCTTCAAGGAGTGTGGTCAAGAATACGGGCCTGGGTTCATTTTAAATACATCTTGAATTCCCCCATGCCTCTCTTTGTTAGCCCAATGTCTTGTGAATGGTCCTCCTTGGAGTGCCACAGCATTCCCAGCATCCCTCCTCCAGAAACTTCAGCCCTTGCCTTCAGCGTGCAGTTTATTCTTGCAGGAGTCATTGGGGTCATCCATTCTCCTCGTGCAGTAAGTGACGCTTCTACCCATGACTGATGCTGAACATAGTCCGGGGTCACCTTACCCAGCGCTCGGTGCCCGAGGCTGCTGTTGCAGTGCGCCTGAAAAGGCTCCCAAACATCCTGCCAGCTGTTTGTTAGGGAGAGAAAAACCCTGGAACTCTGTTTGCCAGCAGTCCCAGAGCCCCTCATTGGCACGGTGGGGCTGTCCTGGCTCAGCCTGGTGAAAGGGGAACCGCTGCTCCTCTCGCACCATAACCCCCATAACTGACCCGAAACAGCGGCTCCGGGGTCAGGCTGACATCTGGCACCACGGCCAGCAGGGGAGGGAGGGAGAATGCTGGCTGCAAGGGAAGGAGCTGGAGGAGGAGGAGGGGAAGGACAGAGCTGGGAGCTCCTGAAGCTCCAGGGTGAGACATTAAGCAGGAGAAGGGGCAGGATCTAATGCTCAGTGATTTTTGCGAACGGCCGAGGGCTGGCTCGGGGCTAAGGGCAGCTTGTTTGCAGCCAGGCACTGCAGATAACAACAACAACAACGGGGGCAGTTAATTGCCATCTCTCCATCACGCCTTGGTCTGTGTTTGTCTCGGGGCAGGATGCGTTTGCAGATGGATTTTGGAAGTAGCCAGGGATCAGATGTGTTTTGTTCTTTGGTTTTGCTCGCTGTCGGTGCTCGGTGATGCAGAGCTGCCTCTGCCTTCAAAGGCCATGGTTAATGTTACAATTTCCTTCCTGCTATGAGCTGCTGTTTTCTCTGCTCACACTTTTCTGGGAGCCTTTCAGGCTACAGTATTCCCTACTTGGTTTTGTATTACAGGAGTCTTTTTCTGGAAGAGTTGAGAAAAATATTTTCCTTTTCGCTTTATGTACATAAAGAAATAATATTCTGTTCACCTGCTAAAATCAGCCCAAGGTTTCAAGAGGCCAAGCCTGCTGTGGTGTGTTCTGGTGAGGTAAAACATTCCCCCTAAGTGGAGAAGCTGTTGCTGCTGAATCAGAGCCTTAGGGTTGATGGTTGATAGTGTGTTGTCCTGGTCAAAATCCTCTCCCCTGGCTCTTTGGGGTGAGGATTCCCCTGCTCCCAGCTTCCATACATTTCTTCATGGAAGGGATTGGGTTGTCAGGCATTGGAAGGGGCTGCCCAGGGAGGTGGTGCAGCCCCCATCCCTGGAGGTGTTCAAGGACTGACTTGAACGTGGCACTCAGCGCTCTCAGCTGGGTGACAGGGTGGGGATTAGTCACAGGTTACACTCAATCTTGGAGGTCTTTTCTTTTCCAACCTAAGTGATCCTGGGATTTTGGAGTTGCCTGAAAACCCCTCATCCTGTTGCACGCTCTCTGTAGGCAAACGAGGCTGTGTTACCTCTGACAGCTGCCACTTTAATGCTCTGGAGTTGCATTTCCTTGCAGGAGGCTCAACCTCACGAGGCAGCTTAGGACAGAAAATCCAAGTTCCATTAAAAACCATTGGAAATGAGTTCCCAGGTTGTTCTAAGGTAAATCAATAATGCCTGTAATCTCCCTGGCTGGACTGAGTGACCGAGCCAACAGTTCATTTAACCACATTTTATTTTTTTTAAAGCACTTTCAAAATCATTCCTGTTGATTCTGATTTCTCACTGTGGATTGCTGTTAGGAAATTCTCGGGCAGTGTTTGGTTCTGAGTGCTGCCAAAACTTTGGTAATTCCCTCAGCCCCGTGCCTGGGAACTGGAGTCACTGCAGGGCTGAGCCTGCGCTGGCTCCGAGGGAGCCACAAAATCCCTGCAAGTTTGGGAGTGGTGCTGGTCTGGAGAAAGATATCTCCTCCTTAGTGTTGCACTAATGGGTCTTGCTGATTTTTAATTTATTTCTAATCAGCTTTAATAAGGGATTTGTCCTTTCTGAGAGCAAATACTCCAAACCTGTGAACGTTTGAAGCTAAACGTGAGAAAGAGTTATAAATGGTGCGTTTTTGGTACAGATTTGAGGCTATTCAATGAATTTTTGTAGTACTTTGTGTCGTGATAGTCATCTTTCTGATTCTCTAGTAGGAGCCTTGCAACCAGGTTTATCATCTGATGGAAACTCAGCCTTATTTAACAGCATTTGAACTGCCAGGTACTAAAATAATGTCTTGTATGGGGTAAGACTTGGCTTGATATAGGGCTGTGGTCTTGGAAAACCTGTAATTCCTCCCCCTCCAACATGGTTATTACTATCAGATTTTTCTGTGGCACAGAGAAGACTGAGTTGCTGGAACATGATCTATTTTGATTACTAAAAATCTTAGCGCTGCTAATTTAGTCAGTTGGTGCGTTACGAACGTAGAGTCTGTGTGTTCAAACTGTTCTTGGGTTTGGTGGTTTTTTGTTTTTTTTTTTTTTTTACTTAATAAGTTCTCCAGATAGTTGCCATGGAAATAATCCTGGATTCAGGGAGGATGTGAAGGGCCTGAAGACACGGCGTGGTGGCAGCCGCGTGTGGTCCGCACGTTCCGGGCTTGGCTTGATGACACAACCCAGTGTTGTGACTGGCTCTGGGATGGGAACCAGCTTTGTTCCTCCCATGGCTGTCCCAGTTCCGCCTTTTGGGCAGAATCTTCCTGATTTTCATCGTACAGGAAAGTTGAAGAAAAGGCTCACCGCTGGTTTTCAAGGCTAATTGTTTTTCTGTCTTGTTTATGCCTGAATCACACTAATGTGAAAATGTTTGGCTGTTGCTTTTGCTCACCTGGGCCTCTATGGCTGCTTGGGTCTGTGCGAATTTGGGGAGATTGCCCTTGCTCCACTCCTGGAGCATGGGAAGCTGTGCAGGGCCTCAGCAGGAGCCTCCCCTGGGCCCCTGTTTGTGTCACAGAAGAACCAACCTGCTTCCTCTAGGCCTGAGTTTTCATTTTCCATAACTTCCTTGTTGTACAGATGTTGTGTTTTTGGTGAAATCTATGTGTGTGGTTTCCAGGCACTGTCATCAGAATGTGTGGCTTAAACCCAACCTGGGCATTTCTGGCTTGCTTGCAGTAAGGCAGCCAATCCTATTTGCAGGAAAATTCAGATTATTTTCTTGGCTTCACAAGACTTGAGAAAATGCCTTATTATTTAAGCTGGAATTGACTTTAATTTATGGCATGGGACAGAAATATGAGCTATGTGGATCCTGCTGATCTGTGGGGCAGGACCAAGCACAGGAGCTGCCAAATTAGCAACTCATCTTCTTGTACCAGATTTTTGTTGGAGTGATATCCAGGAGAAACATCTCCTGCACTGATGGAGACCCTGAGTCACAGAATCCCAGACTGGTTTGGGTTGGAAGAGACCTTAAAGCTCATCTGTTCCAACCCCTGCCATGGGCAGTGACACCTTCCCATTATCCCAGGGTGCTCCAGACCCTGTCCAACCTGGCTTAAGCAGCTACAGTTGAAATTTAATTGCTTTGATGTTGATACCAGGCCAAATGAGGGGATATATTTCCAGAGTCTAAAGAGTTGTTGTGGTAGGTTTAATTTTGGGCAAACAGTGGAGGAGGTGTGTTGTTGAGTTGTAGGGAAAAAGCCTTGGAGAGCCGTTTTCCTGCATAGTAGCCCAGTATGATGGGACACTGCCCCTTCCTCAGTGATGAAATACAGGTGGGTCACAGAATGGTTTGGGTTGGAAGGGACCTTAAAGCTCATCTCATTCCAGACCTTGTCTGTGCACTTTTAATTTTAGCTGTAACAACAACATATGAGAGATTTGCCCTTTTCAACAGTTTTTTTCCCTTTTTTTTTTTTTTTTTCTGGAGAGCTGAAGAGCCCTTCCTCCTCCTCCCTCTCTGATTTGCATCTGTTATTGAGTAGCTCTTGCTGGAATGTGTAGGAAGCCATGCAGTGCAGCCTGCCCTTCGTGTGGCACGGAAATGGAGATGGAGATTCCACAGCTCCACCGCTGTCCCACCTCTCACCCCAAACACGCCTGCCCTGGATCACTCCCTATCTCACTCCAGTGACCGGGGGAATCTCAAAGGCTGGTTTAAAACAGCCAAGTCAGCACCTTAACAAAGATGACTGAGGCCCCACCAGCTCGCTGTAGACCCCACCTCCCTGTTCCTATTCCTATTCCAGGCAGCAGCTCTGCATCCTTTTACGCTGCGCTGGGTGTATTAAATTAGGGAGCAGAGTGACAGCTGGGCAGGAGCTGGGAACAATGCAGATAAAGTTGGCTTTCAGTGCTGTGACCCTCTCCAGGCTGCACGCCAGGAGACTATAAATAATTGATAGGAGCAGCCACCCTGGCCAGCACGCTAATGTACCGCGGGGCTCCGGCGGCGAGCGGAACTGCGCTCCCCATTACATCACCCGGGCTCTCCGACCGGCAATGTCATTTCTCTGCTTTTAAATAATAAATTGCACTGGGAGTTGAAACACTCCTTCACCCCATTCAAGCCTACCAGGGTGTGCAACTACACAAATGAATTTTACAGATGGTAAAATAAATTTTGTATCAAGCTGAGGAGAGTTCCTCGCGGCAGGAGCTCGGCCCCGAGGATGCGCCCCTGGTCGGCGATGGGTTATGGGGTTCAAAGGCAGCCCTTGGTGCTGTTGGGTTTGGCTCGTTATCTGGAATGACTTTGAAGCTTGACTTAGGGTTACTGGCCTAAGTTCATGGGTAGTTTCGGGGGTAAAGTTCTTTGGTGTCGCAAGTCAGAAAATCCCCCTTGGCCATGTCCGGGAGCGAAGGCGTGCAAGTGGCGCGCGCCGGCTCGGCTTCCGCTTCCAACGGCTGGAGCTTCCCAGCAGTGAAAACTGCCTGATGTAACACAACCCCTGAGATCTTTCCCTTGAGTCTGTCTGTAACCTCCTGCTTACCCACAGATATGTGGAGAAAAGCTAAAATGTGCTTTGGCTAATCGTAGAATCAGGGAATGGTTTGGGTTGGAAGGGGCCTTAAAGCTCATCCAGTCCCACCCCCTGCCATGGGCAGGGACATCTGCCACCAGACCAGGTTGCTCCAAGCCCTGTCCAACCTGGCCTTTCCAGACTCTGGGAACTCGGACTCTCACCACAGAGGGACACTGTTTTGGTGGACCTTTGCAGCTTTTTGAGCTCTTTTTTGTGGAGCTCCAAGGATTTTGAAAATATAATTAAAAGAAATAAACCCTATGAGTACTAGATTAGAATCCACAAGCAGTAGGAATTGGCAGGTTGTGGTGCCCTGTTCCTCATAAATTAGTGGAGACTAAATAGAGACTCAAACCAGAGACGAGTCAGCTGTTAGTATGGAGAAAATTAGTGAAATTCTGGGAAAACCGAGAGCAAGGACCTGCAGTGCATGACCAGAGCAGCAGGACACAAAGGTGAAAGATGCTTTGCTCAGCACTGACTATGACGTCGAGTCGCAGACTCCATTAAGTTGGGAAAGACCTTTAGTAAAGATCACTGAGAGCACCTATTCCCCCAGCACTGCCAAGGCCACCACTACCCCTGAAGTGCCACATCCATGCGGCTCTTAAGTCCCTCCGGGGATGATGACTCCATCACTGCCCTGGAAAGATATTTGGGATTTCCAGGAATTACCTGTCTTGTGAGTGCGTCTTGCAAGTCTCAGAATCTGTGCAAGGTGACTGAAAAGGGTGGTTTCTCTCCTTCCAGAGAAAGGGACTTAGGGAATGATGATTTCCAAACCAGGAAGTGAGCGATGGCACAGAGCTGCCTAAGGAAGCATAAGCTGCTTACTGTGGATTAGATGAGTGCCTGCTTAGCTCTGCAATTAGAGAGGGAGATGGTGTGATAAATCATGAGTAACCAGCTTACCTGTCCCGTGATGTTGTTTATCTCCAGGCACACGTGCTCCAGTTTCCATAGGTGGGGAGCATCTGCTTTTAAAGGACTAGGTCTGGAAAGGAGGATGTGCTTTCCGTAGAGTTTTCTGGAGTTTCTTTGCTACCCTTGAACATCAGGTTTGCCCTGCAGTGAAGCTCTTTCCAGAGGAGCCCAGATGTGTGTCACCGAACTGGGGTCACATTGCAGGGCTGGTTTGTATTTTCCAAGAGGTCCTGGGCTCCTGGTCCGAGTCCATGGCCCTTGAGAGTGATGGCACCAGCTCCTGTGTGCTCTTCTTGAACCCGTCCCTTGTCCTGCTGCTGCCATCCACAAGCTGCCCTGTGGTGGGACCCCACAGGAGGCAGGATGAGCTGTAGGAGGGGAAGGTGTTTTCCAGGGGTGCTGAGCTGCAGCAGCATCTTGGCCTTTCACAGGCTCCTGAGAGGATCCCGTGGTCTTCAGCTGCTGCGGTGGTGCTTGTTCACTCCAGCTGCACAGCCAGAGCAGCCTGCACAGCTCTGGGGTGTTGCTGATGTTGGTCTCTAAATACTCAGGACGCAGGAAAGCTTTTATTGGGCATAATGTGTGAAATATTGAAGCTGTTCCTTGCTGGTGGTTGAGCTCTGGGTTATCCACCTGCCTGTGCCTCCAGCCAGTCCCTGCCAGCCTCCAGTGGTGGGAGGACACAAATCCCAGCACCAGCAGTGCAGAGCTGGCTTTTTTCCATCCCAGGAGCTCTATCCTGCCCTCCCTGCATCAGCAGCATCTCCTCCATCTCTCCCAGGTGTACAGCTTAGCAAACACGTTCAGAACACTGCAAGATCCTGGCCACTTTGGAGAACTGGGTGATGGGAGGAGTGATTCTTTTCCAGGAAACCAGCACAGCCTGTGCACGGTGCTGTAAACAGTGTGACTGTTGTGATTGGTGCTTTCCCAGGGGATGGTGACAGGTGACCTGTTCTGGCTGTCCCTGGGGAATGGTGTTCCTCAAAATGAAACACCCATCTGGATTTTGGGCTTTCTGTGAAGATTTGGCTGTGAAGGCTTGGAGGTGCACAAACCATGATAAAGCCAAGGACAGGGGCTTCCAAAGTTAGGGAATAGGTGATAAAGATGCCGAAGATCCATCATGGAATCCCAGACTGGTTTGGGTTGGAAGGGGCCTTAAAGCTTATGCCCCTGCCATGGGCAGAGACACATTCCACTAGCCCAGGTTTCTCCAAGCCCCATCCAGCCTGGCCTTGGACACTTCCAGGGATCCAGGGGCAGACACAGCTTCTCTGGGCACCCTGTGCCAGGGCGTCCCCACCCTCCCAGGGAGGAGTTTCTTCCCAGTGTCCCATCTAACCCTGCCCTCTCATCCCAGGGAGCTGAGGACATGCTCAGCCCCTGCTCCTGCCAGCAGCACAGCAGAGAGCAGGAGATGCTGCTGCACCTCCGTGTGTAGGACCATCAGCTGTTTCCCACACTGGCCATTCCTGCCAGCACCATCCTCTTCTTCCCTTGTGCCTGCCAGGAACTCCATCCTTCCCTGCAGCTCACCTTCCTGAGCTTGGGAAAGGGTCTGTGCTATTCTTAGCAGCTCAGCAGAAGACGCAGGCAAGAGCCTTTGATGGAGGGAGCAGGAGTAACCATGGCAGTCTCCCAGAATGGGGAACCGTGGATTACAGACGTTAAAAGGCATAAAGTAAATAGCAGGATTATCCTTGGTGGTGGTTTTCTAGTGAGCAGAAGGCACTGCTCGATTTCCATGTTTAGGTGAGGCACTGTAAATTACCTGCAGTTAAAAAATAATGCTAATTAAATTCAGATGCAATAACGATTAACACTGCTGATCTCAATGCACTGGATTTCCTTGCGGCTCTAATTGACAGAGAAAAAGCCCCGACCCTACCTGGGAAAAGGAGGGGGGATTCTTGCTTCTGGCTCTGTGCAGGATCCTCCTCCTGGTGCAGTTGTCAAGTTTGCATTTCCCCTTTCCCTGCCTCATTATTTTTATTTTTAATGCAAGGCACTTCACAGAATCACAAAATCGTTGAGGTTGCAAGAGACCCCCAGGATCATCGAGTATGACTGATCCCCACCTTGTCACCAGACCAGAGCACTGAGTGCCATGTCCAGTCATTCCTCCAGGGATGGGGACTCCAATACCTGCCTGCCAATGCCTGACCACCCTTTCCATGACAGAATTCCTCCTGATATCCAACCTGAACCTTCCCTGGCACAGCTTGAGGCCATTTCTCCTGGTCCTGTCCCTGTTCCCTGGGAGCAAAGCCCGACCCCCCAGCTATCTCCTCTTGTCAGAGAGCTGTGGAGAGCCAGGAGGTCCCCCCTGAGCCTCCTTTTCTCCAGGCTGAACCCCCCTGGTTCCCTCAGCCTCTGCTGGTGCTCCAGCCCCTTCCCCATCTCCATTCCCTTCTCTGGACACTCTCCAGCAGAATCAGAGCAGCTGGATTTGCCAGTGACCGGAGCCAGGATCCAGGAGCTGCCCCAAGCTCGTGTGCAGCCTGTGTGTGCTGGGTGCTCACAGCGAGCCCCAGCACTCCCTGCCCTGAGCAGAAGGCACCGTGACCTCCTCCTTGCCTCGCTTTTCCAGAGGAGAGAGGGGAAGGAGCCGGGAGCTTTGGGCCTCTCCCGCAGCGTTCCCAGGCTCCGCTTAGCATGCGAGCGGTGTTCTCCGCACGGCAAATTCCGCTTTCAACTCCAGCGAGTGCCCAGGCTCTGCCTAAACGGGCCTGCTAAAGATATTTTTTGACATTTGAAAATCCTATTAAGGGCCGTTTCTCCGTCTCCCCGTCGCTCCCTCCCCGCTGCCAGCTCACCACGGAGGCTCTGCAAAGGTTTCTTTAGGCGGCCGGGTCACGTCCCGCACAACGGGCCTCGGGAATATGGGTCACAACGAGACGAGCGCAACAAAAACCGCATTGTCCTCGTGTCTTACGCTGATGGCTGATTGAGGGACTCCCTGAACGGACAGTTTGGGGTCTTAATGAGGTACCAAACATGAGGTAATTCAGAATGTGCCCCTTTCAGGCCGCCTGCTCGACGCACGGCCGGCCAGGAGCGGGTTCCTCGCTCCTGCTTCTGCTCCAGCTCCTGTTTTCCAAGGGCACAGGCCTGGCAGCACGTCCTTGGAGCTGAGTTTGCCATGGTTCCCGTTCCTGCGTGACTCACTGGTGAAGCCCATGAGTACATTGTTGATTTTCTTATTTACAAATAATTCTCTAAGTTGAAGCTGTTACTCATTGACTTCAAAACGCAGGGCTGGAGGCTGGAGCTGGTCCCTTCAGCCTCACATTGCAGCTTCTCCTCCAGGCTCTGTAAAATTAAATTTAAAGAAAGATTTCTATCAAATCCTCGTTTTCTGGGAAATTCCTGAAACCGAGAGCAGCCTGCAGTGGGACAATCACCAGTTGTGCTGGTAGGTGTGTAATTACCCAGGTTTTGGGGAGCGGGGATGCAAACAAGTTTGCATACATTGAATTACAGGCGGTGTTTTAATAGTATGTTTTTTAGGTCTTGGCTTGGATCCAGAATTTTTTCGTGCTATTATCCTCTATTTACAGCTTTCAGAAATCAGCTGATGTCACTGCACATATGTTTAGAGCCGTTGCTAAGGTGATTAGCTCCAGAATTCAACGCCTACGCAGCGCTGATGAAAGGCTGAGAAACTGCTCGGCAGCGTCTGTTCAGAGCTTTGTCGGCTTCAACTATTAAGAACCATAAAACAATATTACCCAATTTTAGGGTAAATACGTTGGCCTTGACTGATAATCGTGCATCAGGTTCCACAGGAACAGAGGCTTTATCTGGCACGTTTAACTAAGCCTAGGAACGTTTTCACTGGGAAGGTGTTTTAAAATCACCCAGTTCCTCATTTCCATGAGCCTGTGCAGGGTTGTGAGTTCAGGGTTTCCTCTGCCAGGCGGTGACAATCCAGGCCCAGGCCAGATGTCTGCTATCTGTCCCATGGGCAGGGACACCATCCGCTATCCCAGGTCGCTCCAAGCCCCGTCCAACTGTCACCACCCTCCTAGGGTAGAATTTCTTCCCAGTATCCCATCCATCCCTGCACTCTGGCAGTGGAAGCCATTCCCTGTGTCCTGTCCCTCCAGGCTGTTGTCCAGAGTCCTTCTCCAGCTCTCTTGGAGCCCCTTTAGGCACTGGAAGGGGCTCTGAGCTCTCCCCAGATTCTTCTTTTCTCCAGGCTGGACACCCTCAGCTCTCTAACCCAGCAGGACCCAATCTCTAGTGGGAGTCTGTCCTCTGGAATAGAAATTAAAGTCATTTACCTTCCTCTCCTCTTGTAGACAATGATATCAAGCTGCCTTTCTCACCGGGACTCGGATCCTCTTACCTGCTCAGCTCCTGCTCCCAGAGCAGCAGGAGAATACCTTTATTCATGGTGGAGAAGCCATGAAATACAATCAAGTTGCCCACAGCCTACACCAAGAATGGGCTACCAGGCTGCATTTCATGGGTGAAAACTCTGTTTTGGTTTTAGTATATTAAATGCACATGGAATATCTTCTTTGCAGTTCAAAGCATGTTAATGTCCTTAAACAAAAAATCTCAAAATTTAAAAATCTACCATTTAAACTGTGGGAAGTTGTAGATAGGGATGTATTTTTGCCCCAGTAATCTAGTGCACAGTATGTATTGTAGATGTTCACAAGCATTTTTTTTTCCCTGAGAGTTTGCTGCTCTCCCACTGATTATTTTTTCCTTTCCATTTTTAAAGGAATCTGGCTAAGGCTTGACCTAGTTTGGCTGTCATCACACCGTGAACAGTGCAAGCCTTCACCTAACATAGCTCCCTATATTTTTGTTCTGTAAGCTGTGCAAAAATAGCCACGCACAGCCAACAGCTGGGGGTGAGCAGCAGCACAGGGTTTCTGCAAGGAACAGGGCTGGGAAGGTGCTTTGGCATCAGGGATCTCTCTGGGAGCAGGCAGACACTGAACCTCATCAGTGGGATGGGAGCCTCCAAGGGGGATTGTAAAAGAGGAGCAGGGAGAGGGACTTTGGACAAGGCTGGAGGGACAGGAGAGGATGAGGAGAGTGCTGGGCTCTCTCCTGCCATCCCCTCCTGGCTTGTTGGGACATTTGACAGCTCCCACAGAGCCTGTCCCAAGGGTGGGTGACATGGGGACCTGCATGTGGCGGGGGGGTGCAGCCACGTACACCGTCCTGGAGATTGGAGCTTTCATTCTGGGAATCCAAATATAGCTCCGTGTGATCGAGTGCTCGCAAAGAAATGGAGTAATCCATACTTGGGACAAGTCCAGGGCTTAAAATTCCTGACAGCCTCTTTCCCGGGCTCGGCAGCATGTCCTGCACTGAAGGCGCTCTGAGAGTCAAGGTCTCTGCTGCTGATGGTTTAATTTGGACAATGAGCATCACTTAAAAGTGGCATTTTACTGCATTCGTTTCACTCTTACTTTCCAAAGAATCCTTGTGATCCATTCAGGCTCCTCCCTTTGGATGCTAATGGACTTCTGCTGGGATTTTGTTGTTCCTGTGAAGCACCAGGGTCTCATGTGCAGGGGCAGGAGAGCTGCTCTGCCCTGAGACAATGCCCCCATTCAGGGCCCGGCTGCAGGGGAGGGGAGGGGCACTTCTGATGGCAATTAGTGTGCAAAGCTGCTCCTGATCGATGCCTGTGCTGGGTGTCCAAAGGGCTGAGCTGGTCCTTCCTGGCTGCACTTCTCTGCACTAAACTAAATGTGTTCCTCAGGCACCTTTTAGAAAGCAAGGGGAAAAAAAATCCCCAGGTGACATCTCAGCAAGAGCAGAGCATCTGCAAGAATCGTGGTGGGAGGGAGAGGCCACAGCTGGTTTGCACCGGCCTTTTTGGAAGTAAAACCTGCTATAAATAGTGCTTGGTCCTCACATCCTTCGTCTGTGGGATGGAGGGACTGGCTGTAGTGGGACAGCAAAAGGTGCTCCCATGGGATGAAGGTGTGAGGGTGGTGAGGGGCTGCCACAAGTTGTCCAGAGAAGCTGTGGCTGCCCATGGATCCCTGGAAGTGTCCAAGGCTGGACTGGATGGGGCTTGGAGCAATCTGAGATAGTGGAAGGTGGTGTGGAATGGCAAGACATGGAATGAGATTAATGTCCCTTCAACCCAGAGCATCCCAGGATTCTGTGGTTTAATTTGCTGTCGTACATCCTTAGCAGCAGATCATGTTTTGCTGTAACTCCCGTGCCAAAATTTCCAGTATATCCCAGTATTGTGGGGTGTGCTGTGTGCACAGGCTCAGTGTGGCAGGGAAGCACTGCCTGTGCTGCACAGTTCCAGGGTGTCCTGGCACAGTGTGGCACCTGTAACATCCTGCATTTTACAGGAAACCCCTGGATTGGGAGCCACGTGGTTTGTCCGTATTCCAGTCTGTCCCCTGCTGAAGGAAACAATCACACTTTGTGTTTCACAAGCTGTTTTTAATCTCCTGGCTCAATCCCAGTCACGAGGCTCTGAGGTGAAAGGGCTTAGAGAGACCAACATGAATTGTGACTATCCCCATCGGCACCGGGGGGTGGCTGCCAGGGATGCAGACCTGGAATAGCCAAACCGTGTGATCTTGATGTGCCAGGAGCTGCAGGAGGCTGCTCTGCTGCCTGGGTCGGCTTGGGAATGGTCTGGAACGCAGCAGGTCCCGTGGCAGAGCAGCGGGCTCTGGAGAACCATCTCTGATGGCTCCTGGTGGGACAGTGTCACTGGATGGGTCTCTTGGCTGGGGGCATTTGAACCAGTCATGGCTGATGTGTGGCCTTAAGGGGTTTGTCACTTGTGCTGTGTTGTGGGAAGGGCTGTTTGACCTCTGACAAGTGATGGATTAGCCTGGAAGTGGGAGCTGGAGACCTGGCACTCAAGTCCCACCACACAGAGCTGCCACTCTTGGGAGCATCAGTATGGAATCATCACAGAATCATGGGATGGTTTGGGCTGGAAGGACCTTGAAGCCCATCTTGTTCCAGCCCTGCCATGGACAGGAACACCTTCCACTATCCCAGGCTGCTCCAAGCCCTGTCCAACCTGGCCTTGGACGTTTCCAGGGATCCAGGGGCAGCCACAGCTGCTCTGGGCACCCTGTGCCAGGGCCTCCCCACCCTCCCAGGGAAGAATTTCTTCCTTATATCTGATTAGAATTTCTCCTCTTTTAGTTCAGAACCATCACCCTTTGTCCTGCTGCCCCAGGCCCTCCTGGAAGGTTTGTCCCCATGGTTCTGATGGGTCCCTTTAAGTATTGAGAGGCCATTTTAGGATTTGCTAAAATGAGCGAATAACACAATTATTTATAGATCTTTGGCAAGTGTAATTCCTACACAGGGGGCTGCATTCAGGTGTCCTTTAAACCTGGACCTGCCATGACTGCCTGGGGAGGAGCTTGTGCTCAGAGCACATTGGGGATAATTAGATGTGGAGTTTTCCTTGGACTTGATGCAGTTATTCCCTTTTCCATAGGAGGTGGGGTTGAATGGGAACAGTGAAGCCTCCGTGTGCTGGGGTAGCTGCTGGAGATGTTTCCAGCTCTGGCCTCACTCTGATGGCTCAGCACCCACCCCAGGTGATGGGGCTGGAGCAACACAATCAGTGGGATGGGGTGGGATGGGCTGGGTGCCACGGGGTGGGATAGACTTTCCCCGTACGGCACCGAGGCGTTAACATTTTCCCTGGAATTTTAAATAAATCTCTTCATGTGCAGGCTGGGTTGTGACTCACACCCTTGGGCTGATGGCAGCAGCAGCGTGGTGAGCTCGCACTAAAATGAGGACAGAACTCAGCTTCTTAAGGCTGGTCACGTGTTGAAGATGCAAAAGGATGTAAAGATGTAAAAAGAAAAAAAAAAGGATGGGAGAGAAAACCAGAGGGTGGAAGTGTCCTGATCCAGCAATTTCCATCCATCCAGAGTAATGAGGGATTGGAGAGCTGCTTCCAGCTCTGGATCTGCAGTGTTCCCTGCTCACACATATGCTTGTGGACAGTGTGTTATGGCCCAGCACTAGAAACAAGTGCTTTTTAGCATTAGAAAGGCAGAAAACTGCCCCTCTCGTGGTGTGAAGGTATTGCCTCTGCTCTCTGAGAAGTGTGGAGTGTGTCTTTAAATGGAAGAGAGTGGAAATGGTGTTGTGGATGATCTTTGATTCCACATAGACTATGGAAAACTGTACTGCTGATTTGAAAAAAGAGAAAAACCCATAAAACCAAAAGGCAAGCTGGATTAAACGTGTTGGTTAATGCTGTTCCTGTAAAACCATGGGGCCAGGCCCAGTGGAATAGGGATGTACAGAACAGTTTTGGAAAATCTACTTGGGGAGGTCTTGAGGAGAGAGGGAAAGAGGAGAAAATACAACATGAATGGATGACTTGACTTCAAATCCCTGCACTTCAACTTAACTCAGGGAAAATAGGTTGTGACAGTGCGTGAGTCACACAGAAACTGCTTGGAAATAAGAGGGGAATGCTAAAATACCTTTGGATTTGGCCAGTGGGGACCTGTACCTTCACAGACGAGCAGTGAGGGAGGGGAGTGGTTGGAATGGAGCACAAAGATCCCATGGAGGTTGTAGTAAGGTGAGGGTCTTTAGGGGGTCTTTTCCAAACTCAGTGACTCTGGGATTCTTTGGGAGCGCGTAGGTTCCATGAGGAGCCACGGCTCGGTTTGTGATCTGTTGGTGGAGTGGGAGGAAAAGAAGGAGGAGGAGGAAGGCTGGGGAAACCCTTGAAGGTCACCACGCTCTCCAGCCTTGCAGAGCAGCACAAGGAGCCCTTGGCCGGTAGAAGATGAAAGAATTTCTGTGCAGATCTGTTTATATTGATATTCTCAAAAACACGGGGGATAAAAAGCTCTCGGAACCACCGTGGAGTTTGTTTTAAGTGTTGTGGATTTGCAGCTGGATCTTCCCTGCTGAAAACAAGGCACAGGGAGGGAGGAGGGAGCAGACAGATCCACAGGCTGTGGTGCCCCTCTGGTGCTGGCGCAGCGGGTGAAGGAGTCTGGTGAATCAGCAGCCCTGGGTCAGGGTGCTCCATCCCCAGGCTGTGCCTGCAGGGAGCTGAGTGCTCCCGTGGGAGCAGGTTTGTACAGGAATCTCATCCAAACCAGGCTCTGACTAAATCCCATCGCCATGGTGCAGTGCCAGGCCGGGTTTAGGATGTGGCTGCACCTTGGAAAAGTCCTGGGTTCTTGCTGTGAGGTCCCTTTTAAAGCAGGGCTCATGTGACAGGCTGCTTACAGGGAAAACAGAGCTGCTGCTGCAGCACCTGGTGCATCCCAAAATCCCTGACAACTGCCTGGGAAAGCAATCTCAAAGCCTATCTGTCTTGACAGTGTCTCTTAATGGCTTACTAATAATGCCTGAAGATTTGCTGGAGCTCTGCCACAGCCCTGCTGAAAAATCACAGAATCACGGGATGGTTTGGGTGGGAAGGGATCTTGCAGCTCATCCTGTTCCACCCCCTGCCATGGTCAGGGACACTCTCCTCTAAACCTTGTCCTGCCTGGCTTTGGTGGGTTCAGAGTGCTCTGCTTTGCTCTCCTCCAGACTGAGAACATCTCAGTTTTCTGGGATTAAACTAAATCCCCCCAAACTGGGAGCCTCAGAAGGTGCTTTCTGAGTGCCCTCCAGGAAGCAGCCAGAGCAGGCAGGAAGGGATCTCCTCAATTCCTGGCTGAGGTGTAGCATTCAGGAGTGCTTTATGGTGGGGTCAAGCCTTTGGGGTCATTGTCATCTACAGCCACATCGACATGGGAGTGGCTTGGATTTCTAAGAGTTAAGGTTATTGTGTGAATCCTAAAGCAAGAATTCCAGCTCCATAAACCTATTTTGCCATGGCGTGGGGTTTGTGCCTGTCAGGTTGGGGAAGGGGTCATGTAATCCAGGCATGCAGCACTGGATTAAATTATCATGTGCTACAAGGTATTAAATCTCAGGATTTGCTCTCGTTTTTGGAGGGGAGGGGGATTTCTGGGACAGAGCAGCATTGCTGCCAAACTGAAGGAGGCTTTTACTGTAAAATAAAATAGGAATCAGAACACTCAGTGCATACCTGGGTTTTAGTCATCAGAGGAGGTTTGTGTACATCCCTGACAGCTCAGGGTGCTCCAGACTGTGGGGGGAGCAGGGACATTGTGCAAGGGAGGCTCAGGCTGGACATGGAGAAGAATTTCTTCACAGAAAAGGTGGTCAGCCACTGGCAGGGAATGCCCAGGGAGCTGGTGGAGTCCCCATCCCTGGAGGTGCTCAAGGGATGCTGGTGTGGTGACAGGGTAGGGATCAGTCAGGGGTTGGACTTGCTGATCTTGGAGGTCTTTTCTGATCTCAGTGATTCCGTGAAAGCAGAAGCAAACAGAAGCCAAGAGCTTTGCTGGTGAGATGCTGGGACGGTCAGTTTTACTGCTGGGAGAACACGTAGGTGCAGCCAAGCGCACGGAGAATCCTTGGGCTAAACAGGGAACAAAGGCAGCACGAGGCTGGATTTTATATTTACGAAGCCGTGACGTGCCGAGTGCTCCGGTGGCCAGGCAGTGCCAGGCTCTCCTCCTGGCCCGTCCTCCTCCCTCTCCCCCGGGCTCCGCTGACGCCGTGTTAATAATTACTAGAATGTACTTTCGGGCAGGTTATTTGTTTTCCCTCCTCATGATGTGCAAGAGCGGATAATGAAATTAATTTGCACACTTGGTGAGTTTGCAAAGCCGGCTTCAGCCACGTTGCCACGATACTGCGGCGGTGCCGGCGGCTCCCGGGGCTGGTGTTTGCACAGCCGGGGCAGCCGGCTGCTGGCGTGGGCAAACAGAGCTCCGAGGGAGCCGGGGCCTGCCCAGCCAGGAGAAAAGCTCCCTGCAGAGCCAGCACGGAACATGCGGGCAGTAAAAGCCCTTCCAGGCTGTAAAACCCCTTTCCAGCCTGTTAAACCCCTTTCCCCGACGTGGAGTGTTTGATGCTGCTGATTCCAACCAGTTTAGTAGGTCAGCAGCCCGAGGAGGAAATTCCAGCGTTGCTCCTGCAGGTTGTGGAGCTCATGCTGGGATCACCTGGAGCCCGTTGGTGAACTCAGGTGCTTTGCTGTCGCTTGTCTTTAAGTCCTGAGTGCTGTATCCCCCAGCCCAGGTGTGTGGTATGTGAACATCGGTGTTTTCCAGGAGCACAGGGCAGTGCTCTTTGGAGCTGGCCAAGCTCTGCTGGGCAGGTTTCAGTCAGGATGTGTCTGGTGAAGCTGCCCAGTCTATGGGATTCTCTGGAGAGGTGGATGAGCTTCACTGTGCTGTGATTGGGAACTGTGCTCTGACATTCCCATCTCCCTCACCACGTGCTTGGCCAGGGGGCAAAATCCATTTGGGACGAGATGTGATTGGGTTGTTTTCTGTGCCCTAATTCACCACACAGGTAAAGGACTAAGCCAAGAGCACAAAACTCTGCCAGAGGCTGACTCTCTTGTCCTGCTCTCGAGGCCCCAAGGGCTGAGCCCTCCATGGGCACCCAGCAGCATCCTCCTGCTGGTGCAGGGGGAGCTCAGTGTGGCTGTGCATTCCTGAACCGGGTTCTGCCGGGGTTCCACTCCAGTTTGTGAGAAGGTTCAGTCCTCAGATCACAGGGAGAGGCTGGCTGTGCTCAGCTCTCAAGGCTGTGGTTCCCCTTTGCTTGCTGTGATCCTGCTGGGAGCACATGTGCCAGGTGTGCCACATCAGCCTGGCACAGACCTGGGGGACCAGGAGTAAATATTACCTCTCCTGTTACTCCATTCTTAGCTGGATCCTCATGACCCTGCTCCAAGGCTTGGCTCCATGCGTCCCTTGATGTGTTATTTTGGTGTGGCTGCAACCTGGCTTTGGGTTGCTCTTGGGGTAGAGGTTGCCTGTCACTCCCAGCTTATTTTCAACCCCACCAGGGTCACAAAGTCTGGCTTTGATCCCTCCCTTCTCTGAATTCTGCTACCGAGTGCCACGTGTTCACCCCGGGTTCCTCAGCCTGGGGGAGGCAGGCAGATCCAGCAGGCAGCTGGGAGACAGACCTTGCTTTTTAAGGAAGACAAGGAGGCGGCAGAGAATCTGTTGGGTTTCTTTCCCCCAGTTTGCCACACGTATGTGTTGTCTGAGCTTTGCCTTTTGGAAGATGCTGGGGCTCCTGGGTGAGCTGTGCTGGGGACATCCGCAGGACCACACGTATCCCACCCACCACGGCACGTGTCTGGTCAAGCTACTCCAGGTATTGCTAAAATTACGAAATCATGGAATAGTTTGGTTTGAAGGGACTTGAAAGCTCATCTTGTCTCACCCTGTGCCATGGGCAGGGACACCTTGTGCTAGAGCAGGTTGAGCCAAGCCCTGTCCAACCTGGCCTTGAACACTTCCAGGAATGGAGGACGCACAACTCTCTGGGTAATCCCAGGTTTTGGCCAGTGTTGAAGAAACAGCTTTATAACAAATTGTTTGACCAGAGGCCTCGTGTCGTTTGATTGGGCTCAAAATCAGGAGAGGCTCTCAGGTTTGTGTTTTTGGGGACTCATGTCCTTAGAGAAATATCTGTTAAAGCAGATCTGTTCTTACAGCTCCCCATGGCACCTTCAACAAAAGCTCTATAGAGAAAATGGAATTTCCCCCATACAAGAACATACCCTTTTTAGCAAATGCATTCCTTTGTCTTTATATACAACAGAACTCCTTCAAAAGCTGTGTGATTTGGGAGATGGAAAGCTGCAGGTTTGTAGAGAATTCACCCTGCTTTGGCTGTTTGAAACCAGCAGCAGGGCTGTGCCGTGCCCAAAGCTCCCCTGCCAGCCCCTGGCCCAGGATGGCCCCTTCCCCTCGGCTGTGACGTGTGGCTGGCCGGGGTCCTGGCACGGGGCTGAGCCAGGCCTGACCCTCCTGGCACTGCCACAGCAGAGTCACTGTGGGCTGCACCAGGAACGGGAAAACCAGGCAGGAGGTTTGGCTGCTGGAGCAAGATGAGCAGGAGTGAGGAAGATGACGGGCAAGGTGCTTCTCTCCATATACCTGGCAGCAGAGGGTGCGTGGTTGGCTTGCAGGAGCTCAGGATTTGTGTTTCCTGTGTTGGCTGCAGCACGCAGAGCCCCATGGAAGCACAGCAAGCGCTTTCCTGTCACGCAGCTCGTGCAGAAGTGATGGGCTGTCGTCAGCAGCGCAGCTCCAGCTTCCAGCTCGAGCTGAAACGATCAGGAAATGCACTGTTGGTAGCAGTGTGTCAGGGCTCAGGGAGCCACCATGGCTTTTGGAGTGGTACCAAAAGCGTGGTGACAGTTCTGCTGCTGGGAGGGAGCACCAGCAGCTGAGGGCAAGGGGAGCCAGCTCCGGGTGAGCCCAGGAATGTGCACAGCAGCCCTTCCGTGCCCCCACTCTGCTTCCCTGTCCTTCCCTCCTGCCTGCATGGAGCTGTGAGTCCGGCTGGAGCCCGGAGCATTCCCGGCCCTGGCGCTGTGCCGAGCTGCTCCGTGGTGCGTGGTGTGCTTGGGAGAAGGGCTTCCCTGCCGAGTGCTGCCCTGGCACAAGGCTGCAATTTCTCATGGCCAAGGCTTTTCCTCATCTCCCCAGGTGCCTTCCATGCTTACAGAATTCCAGTTTAATGTGAGCTGGGAAGCAGTCTTTTAACAGAATCATGGGATGGTTTGGGTGCGAAGGGACCTTAAAGCTGCTCTTGTTCCACGTCCTGCCATGGTCAGGGACACCTTCCACTAGACCAGGTTGCTCCAAGCGGATTTCAGCCTGGCCTTCTGTCCGTGTCTATTCAGTTGTTGCCCTGTCATTTAGAAGCTGGCAGCAACATGGCAAAGAAATCCCAGTGCTGCTGCAAAGTGTTTTGTACATGGATCAAATGTGAGTCTGCACTCTGGAAGCCACTGGCCTCAGTGAGAAAGAAGGAGGAAAAACAAAATTCCTGGGTTTGCAGACCTCATATAAGAGGAAATCACTGAAGTTCTGTGCTGGGTTTTCCCCAAAGCCCGATGCCTTCAGAGCCCCTCCCCTGTGTGAGATTTCTCTGTCTGGACCTTGCTCCTGAAACCACCAAAATATTTCTGAGGTTCCCACAGGGGGAGGAAGCACGAGGATGCTGAAATGGAAAGAGGGGTCCTGGGAAGAATTGTGCAAGAATGGGAGAACGAGGAATGTTTTGCTGCCATTACCATGGATTTTCCTGCTCACAGCTGGGGGAAGATGATACTCGGCTGTTGCGACATCATGGACTGAAACCAGATATAAACACAGACATCCCAAAGCTTGTGTCCAAACCCCCGAGGCTCAAGCAGGGATTTCACTGGGGGGTAGCCGGTGTTGCAGAGTCCTCAGTTGAGGGTCTCCTTGACTTGAAGGACCCTGTTGCAATGGTCATGGCAAAATATTTTTGGTTTCTTTCTTATGTAATGATCGTGCTTGGTTGTGGTCTCCTCTCGGGTTTAAGCACTTAAGTCATGTAGTTTATTTTGTAGTTAAAGCTGTTTCTTGTCCTGGATGTGGACAGTGATACCAAAAATTGGGCAGGACTGGAGTGAGTCTCAGTTGGGTTTTACTGGGGTGTCTGTGTCCATTAAATGTGTGTGTATCTGTCCATGCGTGTCCATTTGCACATGCATGTACAGGAATGGACACTGGGAATGTGGAGTATGTATGGAGTTCAGGCAGCCTGCACTCCCAGGGCCAGGTCTCTGTTCAGCTGTGTTATGTCAGAGCCAATTCTGAGTGCCCAGGGGTGAACAAGGCACAGAGTTGTGTTGATGATAAGGCCGCAGAAGGGTGATGCCTGTGCTCATTTAAACAGCCAAAAAGGAGCCCAAACTCATCCTTGATCCTGCTCCCTTCCCGAGCCTTCCTGTTCTGCAGCCGAGCAGCAGATGGGACTGACCAGAGCTGCCACGAGCTTTCCATAGGAACAGTGCTGGTGCTGCAGCCTCCCCTTGCGACAGGGCCCTGGTGCCAGCAGTGGGAAGATGCACCATGCACAGGTGGGAATGCAGAGGATCCTGAGCCTGGCCGAGGAGGGAGCAGAGCGAGCCAGCAGCCCCTGCCAGCCCCGCGTCCCTGGTGCCACCGCGGGGTGGGTGACGCAGGTCGCTGCTGCTTCATCTGTCACCTTTGGTCTGTGGTGGTCAGGAATTGTCTGTGCTCACTTGTGTCTCCGTCTTGAGAATCGGGTCTGGCTCATTTCTGGGGCTTGGCTGATGCTCCCAAACCCCTCGAGCTGCGCTTGGAAGCCGCAGCCACGGCTCCGTGCCATGACTGGGGGGCAGAGCCCAGCTCCCCAAACTGTCCTGGGAACGGAGCTGGTTCTGCAGATCTGTAATGTTCAGATTTTGCCAGGATAAAGCAGCCTTGGGGGTCGCTGTCTTTTCCAGCTGGTGGGACCTTCAAGTTCCCATTTGCATCCTGGTGAGCTGCAGATGAAGGCTTTGTCCTCCCTGGATTTCTCAGCTCACCAGCATCGCGTTTCTCCCTTGTTCTCTTTATGCTGGATATCTTGGGCTGCATTTTTCCTCCCATGTGCAGTAGGACTGGGAATAGTCATGTGGAGTTGATCACTGTTTTAAGGAGGTTGATGTGCAGAAACTCTGGTAGTGACTGTGTTGGCAGACATGGTTACAGCTCCTCCCTGGCTGAAGCACGATGGGTGTCCAGCAGAAGCGGAGAGGAGATGGGAGAAGCGCAGAATCCTCCCTCTCTGGCAGGTTTTGATCTGGGCTGGTGATCCAGAGCCATCCTGGAGGGGACAACAGTGTCATAATGAGCTTTCCCAGCCTGGCTGACAGTGGTGCAGCAGGGCTGTGTGCTGCTCCAGCCTTCCTGTAGCACTCCGGCTGCTCCAGAGCTTTCTTTCCACATCACAGCTAATCTCGCTCCCAGACCGCAGCCCGGAGCCCGGACTCAAAGTACAGTTTTGTAACTTGGCCAGGAACCAGATCATCGGCAGCATCCCGAAATGGAGCAATACCAGAGGCAGCTGTGTACGGATAATTGAGGGAAGGGTTTGTGGGAAAAATTGCTCCCGGAGAAACCACACAGGCGGAGTGGCTGCTTGTGGGTGCAGGGCACTGTCAGGGCTCTTCTGCTTTGGATTTTGTGTCTCCTGAGAATGGTCCCAGCTGGAAGATTGTGAATCACAGTGTGGTTGGGCAGAAATTTCCAAATATAATCCTGTTAAATAGCAACACTTGGTGCAATAGAAATATGTTGAGTTGTCAGAATTGAGACCACTGGGACGGGAGGAGGCATTGGCAGGTCACAGGTGTGGGGTTGTGGTTTGAATTGAACCCCTTAGCCGGGATGGTTCGTGTGGTGGAGCCATGCTGGAGAACCGTGGAGGAGCCACACATTCACGGTGTCCAACAAGGTCATGAGCATCATCTTCATGCTGATCCTTGGAGGCCTGGGTGCACATCCATGTGCAGCCTCAGCTGCTCCACTGTGTTCTTTTCTGCAGGTCCTGAGGAACTCCAGGAAGGGCCATCTGTCACACGAACGATTGAAATACTAACAGCTGCTGTAATTCAGTAACATTATTTAATTCAGTATAATTTAAGTAACTTAGGCTGCAGGATCGTTATATTTTGTTATGATGAGGCTGGGGAGGCCTTGGCACAGGTAGCCCAGAGCCCAGGCTGTGGCTGCCTTGTGCCTGGAGGTGTTCAAAGCCACGTTGGGCAGGGTTTGGAGCAGCCTGATGTGTGGAAGGTGTTCCTGCCTGTGGCAGGGGTGGAATGAGATGGGCTTTAAGGTCTCTTCTGTCCCAGTCTGGCATTCCATGATTCCAGTTTAGTAAGTTTATTTGGCTGGTGTTTGAGAGAGCAGCAAGCTTTGCCCAAGCCAGTCATTGCAGTGTATCAGGAGGTCAGGATATGTGGGGTAAAACAGAATAAATACTTTGTGAAAGTGGAAGAAAGGACAATTACTTGGGGCCAGGCAATGACTGAGAACAGGAAAGGAGAAGCCCAGCAAAGAGGTGAAGAAAGATGTGTCATCTCTAAGAACTCCTGATAAGGAGCGACGTCCCCTTTCAAAAGCCAGGAACAAACAGGTCCCCAGGGTAAGGAAGGATGTGGAGTTGAAGGTGAGGACACCATGGAGCGGGGTGAGCCCAACTGTGACACCAGGTGATGGTGCTTCCCCACCGACTGCACTCCAGGAAACATGGGCTCTCCATTCTCCTCGCTTTGAGTTCTGGCTGTAAGAATTAGCACCTTGCACTGCTCTATCTCAGCAATAGCTAATCTTTGTGATTACCCATTGTCAGGTGCTGAGGAAACCACCTGTGTTTGCTGTGCAGGTTTGCAGGGCTCCTGCTGCTCCGGGCCGTGTGTACTCACTGTGGAAAACCGTGGACTTTGCTCTTCCGGAGCCGAGCTGGAGCACAAAGAACAATTGTCCCTTGTTCCCCAAACTGCACGTCCTTCTGGTGCTCACAAGCAGTTTTAGGGACTAACTGTGACTCATGTTGGCCAGACAGGTGGAGGATGACCTGTGCAAGGCAGATGCTGGGGATGCATTGGTGGAGCAGCCTGAACTCACAGCAGGGCTGGGTTGAGGCTGGGGCAGTGGAGTTTTTGAGAAGCCGTGGCTGCCTCATCCCTGGAAGTCTTGGGTAGGGCTTGGAGCACCCTGCTGCAGTGGAACCTGTCCCTGCCAGGCAGGGGGTGGAATGGGATGGGCACTGGGGTCACTTCCAACCCAAACCATTCTGGGATTCAGTGGTTCTGTGTGTAGAAAGACATCACCTCTTGGTTTTTTTCTTTTGCTTCCCAGAGCTGGGGGACAAGTGTCAAATTGTGGGTGTGAGTTATTAATCTAAGGCAATTTTCAAAGATTTAAGACAGCGACCTTAAAAGGAGACTGAAGTATTAAAATTCTCGTTTTTCACAGGCTCGTTCCTATTCCAACCTTTTCAGACCAAACAAACGTGTTGGATCTGTGCAAATAACGTCTGGGGCTCTAATTGCATTGGGGGGTTTGCACGGGCAGGAGCCTCCAGCCAACTCCCTCCTATTCTGGCATTTAAAGAAGGCTCCACAATCTTTTTTACTCCAAGCTGGCTGGGTACAGGCAGGCTCCAGTGCACAGATCGTGGGCATGAGCTCATTTGTTGTGGCTTCAGATTGAATGGCAGGAGTTTGGCTGCTCTGCGGGAGGGCAGGGAAGGAGGGCTGGGACCAGGAAAGGCTGTCATTCCCGTTGGAGATACATCTGGAAATGTTCTTTATTCTTTCCTGTGAGGATGGGGAGGTTGCTCAGAGAAGCTGCCCCATCCCTGGAAGTGTCCAAGGCCACGTTGGATGGGGCTTGGAGCAGCCTGGTCCAGTGGAAGGTGTCCCTGCCCACGGCACAGATAGGGATGTTGGGGTGTTGCTCGCTGGTTCCATGAAGCAGGAGGGATAGGGATGGGAAGTTTAAATGTACATGGGGATCCATGGGATTGGTTAATGAGGAGCTGCTCTCCTGTTGGGCTCAGTGTTGGTGTTGTCTGGCAGGGGCTGCAGTCTGTCCGTGGGCTTTGTCCCTGTTCTCTGTGCCTGTCCCAGTTTGCCCGTCGCCTTCCTGGGTGCCTGTCCTGGCTAATGGGTGCCACTGCTCCCACGCTGCCTCCCGGCTGCCCAGATGTCCTGGGGTTGAAGCCAGCAGTGCTTTCATCCTCCTCCTCTTCCTCCTCTCTCCAAGGGCCAGATGTCACCCCCTTCCCTTCCATCCCTTTTGGGGCCGTGGCCTTTTGAGGTCCTTCACAGACGTGTTTGGTCTCAGTGTGTGGCTTGGACTTGGTGTGCCCTGGGCAAAATAAAAACCATTTTTAACAGTTTCCTTGGCCCATTGAGGGGACAGGGGACGATTGTGGGTGGTTGTGCCCAGGGCTGGCTCTGCCATTCCCAGCCAGACTCATTCCACATGGCTCCAGCCTGCTCCCGATTGTGTTCCAGAGAGTCCTGTTCCTCCATCCTCTGGGAGGGTGCTCAGGGATGCTGTGGGGGCTCTGACCCCCACCCAGGGCAGGGTGGACCAGAAGGGCCCCCAGTCCAGAGCAGGGTGACTGGGCTGAGTGTCATCCCTGCTCTTCCAGCTTTCTCCTGGCTGGCAGTATTCCATGGGCTGGGACCACCACAGCCTTCCGTGCTGGATGCAGCCATCCTGAAGCAGCAGGAGCTGCCATACCCGGCCCAGTCCATCCCAGGGCAGGCTGCCCCTCTCTGTTCACCACTTTCCCAGGGGATTGTGTGGGATCCAGCCTCTGCAGCCTGGGGGTCTGCTGTGGCCAGGCTGGGGGGCTGGTGTGCACCGGGCTGGCCCCTGGCCAGGGGTAAACAGCTCCTTTGTTTTCCTGGAGAAGTACGAGGGATTCTGTTCTGTTGAGCTCACTCGGTCTCCCACATGTAATCGGCTCCTCCGAGGAGCTGAGTTAATTGTTGGTGAAATAGGAAGGGTGCTGGTTATCTCCTGTAGGGAGGTGAGCTTGAGAAGGGGCATTGTGGAAAGGGAGTGGCTCGTCCAGCTCCTAAATTAGGAAGGATTGAAGGCAAAATGTCGTTCTGCAGCCCTAGATTTGTCACTCTGTTGTGAGCTGGGGAAAGCTCTTCCAGCCGGGAATCTGTGCCTCCCCTCTGACTCTTATTAAACGTGCTTAAAAATGAAACAAACTTATTAAACGTGCTTAAAAATGAAACGGAGGCTGCGTCGTTGTCGGTAATTGTTGTGCAAATGTGCTACTCCCTGCAAGCTGTGGAACAGGCCAGGGCTGTGTTTACCCGGAGAGGCAGCCGGCTTTCCAAGTGTAATGAGTCAGCTCCGCGAACAGAAGGGGCGCAGAATTAATCTGGCATCCGTCTGGCCTTTTCTCAGTTAAACAGGTTTTGGAAGCTCCACGTGAATAGGTGCCTACCCTGGTACAAGCAGCCACAAAGACTTGGGAGTGGGGTTGATTTTTTGGGGGAATTGGCAGCGTGTGGCTCATGGGGTGCTTTGAGCGAGGCGCTGGCAGTGAGGTGGGGTTGGGTTTTGGCTGCTGGTGGGAGCAGAGCGTGGCCCCACCGTCAGCAGAGGTGAAGCTGCTTGGGTTTAATATCCGTTGCAAGGTGTAAATAAATTTCCCTTGCCCAGCAGTTCATCTGAATTTCCACCTCTTAGATTTGCAGTGAATGTTGAAGGGAATCTTGTCCTCTGCTCCTGCCTCCTCCCAGGCACGCACTCCTTTCTCCTGTACCTGCACCTTAATGAGCCCCTGTAAGAGAAACCGAGGGGAAATAATTCTTACGTTTTCCCAGCTGGCTAATGATGCCTGGCAGAGAGACATTCCTGGGGCTGGGAATGGCTGGAGCTGCTCCTGCGGGGATGCAGTGGATGTGCAGCATGGAGGGGATGCCATGGGCTCTGGTGGGCTGTCTCCAAGCTCAGCTGTCCCCATGTCGAGCAGGGGGGCATGAAGAGGTTTTGTTCCTAAATACAGATAAAAACCTTCTCATGGCCCAGGCAGAGGAGCTGGGCTGGAGGATGAGCTGCCGTGGGAAGCACAGTCTCCTGCACTGTCTGTGCCTGGTGCTTTGGTCTGAGAATTTGTGCTTCTCCAGGGCTGGGCTGGGGCCTCTGAACCGCCTTTAAAAACAAAACAAAACAAAAAATCAACCCAAAGTGTCCCAAGGCCTCTGAGGCGTAAATGGAACAGAAATTTTGAAGGGATTTCCAGGGAACTTCTAAATACAAGACTTCTCTCTCTCTCCTCTCTGAGAATTCCCATCTCCCCTGGACAATTTCCTGCAGTCGTAGCTCTGCAGAGCTGCTGCTGTAAGATGTAAATGGGTGCAATTTAGAGCTGGCAGGTGACAATTACATGGGGAAAAGTTCCTGTTTGTGCCATTCCAGCCTCGGGTGGAGGAGGCCTTTGCCGTTGGGGTTGCTGGGAGTCCCTCCTCACAGATATCCCATTGCACTGATGCTTTCCAGCCTCTGGTGTGGGGAGAGGAGATATTCTTGTTCACCTGAAAGGGCCTTGGCTCCAGCTGGTGTTCCTGAGCCCTGCTGCAGCTCGTGCCTCTCTGTATTTCACATGGCAGTTGTCTTTCCAGCCCTGTAGCCAGGCAGCACATGAGGAGCAGGAGTGATTTGTCCTCTCCAGGTTGGCTTTCCCAGGCCAAGGTGCAGAGCAGGGTGAGGAGCTGTGACAAACCACTCGAGGAACACTGAGCCCTCCACCCTTCCTGCTCCCGTCTCACGATGGCAACGTGTTCCAAAAGTGCGTTTTTAAAGGAGGTTTTGTAATTTGTTTGGTTCTGCAAGGGTGTCTGGGAATTCAGTGTGGCAAACTGGGGTGCAGGGCTGTCCCAGCCCAGGGTCTGTGCCCCTGTCCCTGTGCTCAGGACAGAGCCACAGCTGCAGGAGGCTTTGTGTGGGCTTGGGGTGATGCTGTGGATGAAGAGCAGGAGGGCTGTTGCTTTTTGGTGGGACTTGATCCCTTCTAGGTTATTCCTTGCATATGAAACAAGCCGTGTCTGCAGCTGCAGGATCCGGTTTGGAGTTGGCCTCTTCTCCCAAGGAACACGGGATAGGATGAGAGGAAGCAGCCTCAGGCTGTGCCAGGGGAGGTTCAGGTTGGAAATCAGGAGGAATTTCTTCATGGAAAGGGTTGTCAGGCATTGGAAGGGTCTGCCCAGAGAGATGACAGTTCTCATCCCTGGAAGTGTCCAAGGAAGGCCTGGACGTGACACTCAGAGCTCTGGGCTGGTGACAAGGTTGGGATTGGGCACATTTGGATGTTCTGGGAGGTCTTTTCCAAGCTCAGTGATTCTGTGTGATTCCATGTGCGATTCCTTGCAGCACTTCTCTTACTCTTTGGGAAGGTGGCAGGAGCCTGCTGCAGCTTTTTCCACATTTGAGGGTGTTCTGCCATCCCAGGGTTGGGAGGGGGTTTATCCCCATGGGAAGTGCCTTGTCTTTCCCCCCCAGCAATGAAAGATCCTTTTGAGATGTCTGACCTCCCTTTTCCTCTCTCCCAACAGACGGTTGATGATGAGGCGATGGCAGCATAAATGAAGATCAAGTAAGGAAGGCAGAACGATGCCCAAGGGTGGGTGTTCTAAAACACCACAGTCAGAAGATTTCTCTCTCAGCAACGACATGGTGGAGAAACAAACGGGGAAAAAGGTAACACCTGCCTTCCTTTGGGGCTGCTGCTCTCTGAGCCTGGAGTCTTTGAAGCCATGGCATTGTTTGGCATGGCAGGAGGTTGCCCTGGGCACTTACCAGGGGATTTACATTGGTGTGTTGGTGCTCTGCCAGCTGATGGGGTTGGGTTTATTTCCCTGTGGCTGCAGTCCTTCCCAGGGAGCGCTTTGCTCACCTGGACCCGAGTCAGCTGAGCAATGGGGGCTGCTTTGGAAGGTTCTCTTGCAAGCTCTGTGTGTTTTTAGGGCTTTCTGCACTAAACTGTGGAAGACCTAGAAGTGATATGATGATGGTGCAAGTGTCTGCTGGGTGAGGGAGGAGCTTCTCCTCCTCTGGAGGGAAATCCAGGTCCTTGTCAGGAGGGCTGGTCTGGCTTTCCCCAGCAGCACAGCTGGACCAGGCTCAGCCTGGGAGTTGCTCTGCTGAAATTGCTGCTTCTGAGAGTTGATTTGAGGTGTTGTCTGTTTTTTGGCGTGGCTTAGGTGAAACTACTGAGATGAAATCTGAGTTTAGGGATAAATACCTTCACACTTCTCCTCTTCATCCCATTTTGCTCCAGGCATGAGCCCAGTCTGCTCTCATTCAGCTTTTTCCCTCTTTCTCAGTATCAGTCATTTCCAGTCAATAGCTGTGCAGAAAACTGTGCAAATGTTACCTTTAAATAAACACGAAAACCTACCTCTACTGAATTCTGCTAAGGAACAAATCTCATCCACTTCCCTTTCATCTCCTCGCTCCAGTTTCTCGGCATTCCCCTGGGAGTTCCTGCCAAGCCCTGGGAGCTGAAGCTGAGCACGGTGAGCCCCAGCTCCGTCACTTCCCCTGCAATCCCACCCCAGTGATGGCAGTAACTCCCTGCATGACTGAGCTCATACTATTGACAAAACGAGGAAAACACAAAATAACCAACAGGAAAATCCCAGGCAGGATTTGGTTACGGAGCAGCTTGGTGATGCCACATTCCCCTTTCTGTGTCACCGCAAGTGTGGGTCGGTGCAGGAGTGCTGTGAGCACAGCATGGGGCTCCTAGGAGGGGGCAAAAATCTGGGATTAGGGATGTTGGAGGGGCAAAAATCTGGGATTAGGGATGTTGGAGGGGGAACAGCTGCCTGGTAGCATGGGGAAGATGCCAGCATTTACCCTGGCAAAGGAGGCAGTGCAGGATATGTAAATACAGGCTCGGGCTGTGCTGGGTAAGAAGCTTAATGCTGGCGCAGGTGCTTGGGGAGGGAGAGGATCAGTTGGAATATGAATCAGCTCCCATTTTATTCCATCCACTCCCGGCAGCTTAAAGGCTGCGTGTTATTTACAGAGCAGGTTTGTCGAGCGGCGCGGGGCACGCCGGGAAGCGGAGTTATCTCCTGCTGCCTAAATAACTAGGACACAATTCCTGCCTCCCGTTCGGAGTGGCACAGAGAGGGGACGGGGCAGACTTTCTGCTCCTTTAATTCTGGCTTTTTCAGCGGAGGAGAGGCTCACAGGCTCTTGTCTGCCAGGGGTTGAGCTGAGCTCCAGCCTGAGTGGCTTTTGCCCTGTTTCTGGTTAATTCTGAAGCTGAGCTGGAGCAGTGACTCAGGGGAAAAGCACTTCGACCTCCTCCCTGCAGACGCTGTTGTACCTGCCTGTCAGCAACCGCTGCCTTGCATTTATCTTGCCTTTGTCAACACATTCAAAGGCCTGAGCTGGGACTTGGCACAGCTTCCCTGAGAGGCTGGAGAGGGAGGGCAGAGCCTGGGTCACGCACAGGGACCTGCTGTGGGCACGGGGAGAGAGTGGCAAAGTGATGCCAACCAAGTGTTTTCCTCTTCAGGTGACCTTAATATCAATAGTTGATTTGGCATTAAACAGGTTTAACGTGCCTGTGCTCTGCAGCTCTGGCAGATGGAGGAGGGGTCCTGGTGCTGCACTGGGCTGGGTACCACAGGGGACAAAGGGGGCTGGCCTTGAGCTGAAGAGGGAAAGGTTTGGATGGGATATTGGCAAGAAATTCTTCTCTTTGAGGGTGGGGAGGCCCTGGCACAGGGTGCCCAGAGAAGCTGTGGCTGCCCCTGGATCCCTGCAAGTGTCCCAGGCCAGGCTGGACAGGGCTTGGAGCACCCTGGAGTAGTGGAAGCTGTCCCTGCCTATGGCAGGGGGTAGAACCAGATGAGTTTTGAGGTCCCTTCCCAGTCAGACTGTTCCAGGATTGTGTGATTACCACCTTTTGCACCTGAGTTCCGTGCTGGATCACGTAGCAGGCTCTCAGGGGAGCTGCCCTGTTCCGGAGGGCTCCTGCTTGGAGGAGGAGGAGGCAGGAGCTGCTGCCTGGCAGTAGCAGAGCTCATTGTAGGGGGGATCTCCTGGCTCTCTGCTCCCTGCCCTTCCACAGGAGGGTCTTAGGAACTTATGGGATGCAGCCCTGGGAGTGAACTGGATTAAAGAGCGTGTCTGAGGGCGTTGGATGCTCTGTTGGATGAGGAGCTGTTTCTCCCAGGGTTACTGGAGCCCTTATAAGGCTGCACAAGCCTGCCCGGGGCGGGTGCTGGCAGCCCTCGGGCTCCTCCTGCTCCCTTCAGCCTGAAGGCTTTTGTAAAAATCTGCATGCCATATATGAGTAATTCTCCTTTCTGGTCTAGATCCACAGATCCCCATAGCAGGAGGAGATTACTCATGACTTAGGCTGAGCAGAGCACCACAGCAAGGGTTGTATCAGTTGTCAGAAGCATTTCCTGATGGGCCTGGCCTGGCTGCGTGGTTACACCGTGTGCTCAGCACAGCCTTTGCCTCTTTATGGGGAAATGCTCCCTCTTGCATAGTCAAAAGTGCATTTTTGCTGCAGTGAACACCAGGCAGAACAGCACTTACCCGGGTTTGTTTTTGTAGGAGCTGGCAGAGGTTAAAAAAACTTGAGGTTTTTTCTCCTTCCCCTTCTCCCCTTTTCAGAAAAGGGAACATGGGCCTTATTTTTTGGTTCTTCATGAAATCTGTTGTGCTGCCAGGGCTTTTTCAGACTGGATGAGTGAATGCTGGGCTCTGTGTCCAGCACAGAGTCACCCACCGGGGTGTGAAACCTGCAGGGATCTCTGGATGACTGAAGAGATGACATTTCAGTGAAGTTAACCAGCCTGTGCTCATCACTGGGTCGTATTTCTTACAAACTTTGGTGCCCGAGGCTCACAGGAACGTGTCTTCAGCTCCAGTCACCTCCATGCTGCATTTGTTTTATTGCAGCATTGATAAGAACACAAATTCAAACTTTGTGGAGTTTTTTGTGTATGTGTTGTACTCTGGCTTTGGGAAGGCTACGAGGGGCCCAGATTTCGGGAATTGTTTGGGTTTCCCCACATCCAGTTGCTTTCTGGGTAAAAGTGCATCCATTCCTTTTTGTAAAGCAGGCTGGGAACCTTCTGCTCCCTCTCTCTTCCCCCTGGCAGAGCCAGGACAGACCCACTGGTGCAGGAAAGTCCCTGTGTGGCAGCATTTGCTTTTTGCAGCGTGGGTTGTTTGCCCACAGCAGGAGTCTGACGTGGGGCACGGCCTGGGGCACCGGCCTTGGAACCCTCCTGGGCTTCTCCTCCCAGGCTGCCCGTGCTGGTTTTGTTCGTTGCTGCCTCATTTTTACTGACATCACAACCTGAAATGCTTGGAGCTGGTTTTGGAGAACAAAGGGCTTTGGGGATTTCCATGGCTGGCAGTGCAAGTCTCTGCATAAGCTCTGGGCTGCCAGTCAGGCTCTGTTGGAATGAGGTGACGGGGCTGGAAATACGGATTTCTTTGCACGGCTTTGTAAATTGTAGAATTGTGGACTGGTTTGGATCGGAAGGGAGCTTCAAGCTCATCTCACCCCTTCCCCTAGGTCAGGTTGCTCAGAGCCCCATCTAAATGGCTCTGTCTTGCAGAAATCTGCATCAAAACCCCCCTACAGGATTGCTTTTGCTCTGAGGACTGGCCTGTGGCCAGTTTGTGTGTCACAAGCACCCTGAGCAGATTGCTATCAGGGTCTGTGGTGCTGATGGAGAAGCCCTTCCATCCCCACCCTGCAGCATCTCGCTCTGGGTGGCTGCTGGGGCCAGTTCCTGGTGGGTTTGTGCTCCAACCACAGCAGCTGAGAGCGACTTGTGGTGCATCTTTTCACTTTTGCAAGAGTAGCTCAAGGTGGGTTGTTACTCATACAGCAACTGCACTGCAAGTGTGATGTGGCAGGAGGGGATTTTTTTCTGTACTCATGGCTGCTGACTCCCCTTTGCCAAAGCAGCTTTTGTTAACACCTGCGAAGGGGAACTTGCTGCTGCTGCTGCTGCTGCTGCTGCTGCTGCTGCTGCTGCTGCTGCTGCTGCTGCTGAGCTCTTGGCCCTTCCCCGTCCCCAAACTCCTGGCCCAGCCCCGGAGAGCCCCAGCTCTCACACAGAGCTGTTCATACAAGTTTCTCTGCAATGTCAAAGCCAGGCTGGATGGAGCTCTGAGCAGCCTGATCTAGTGGAAGGTGTCCCTGCCCATGGCAAAAACGAGTTGGGATGAGATGAGCTTTGAGGTTTCTTCCAACCCAAACCACTCCAGGATTTTGTGATTCTAATTTGGATTTGTTCCATTTGTGAAACCTGATTCCGATGAGTCTGAGCTTACTTTAAACACGAGAAGACCTAAAAACGAAACCAGGTTTTACTGGAGTAAAGGACGACATTCTTCAGAATGTACAGAATTGGAAATAATTAGGGAAGTAAAGCTTAAGAAAACGAAAACTTTCGGGACTTGGACTCTCCAACTGCCTCGGTGCTCCACCCGCTGCTGCAGGCATCCCCAGCAGGATTTCCAGGGGAAAGCAAAGCCTGCATCTTCCTTGCTCCAATTAGTAGAAAAGGTTATCCTTGTGCTACTGTAGGAATTAATCTTCAAAGGTGCCGTCTCTGCCGCCCTTCCTTGGCTGCCTGGTGTGGAATTGTGCTGAGCTGACGGGATCTGCGGCTCCCATGCAAAGGAAGCTCTGCCCGAGCGTGCCCAGCACCAGGATTCACACAGACACTGCCAGGGCTCACCCTCTGCTCTCTGAAGGGGTTTTTCCTCATTCCTCTGCTCTGTCTCTCCTCCAACAGGGAGATTTTAGCAACGTGGCAACAATAAACTGACAGAGGGGAGGTTTAGATGGGATACTGGGGAGAAATCCTTCCCTGTGAGGATGGTGTGGCACAGGGTGCCCAGAGAAGCTGTGGCTGTCCCTGGATCCCTGGAGATGTCCAGGGTTGGATGAGGCTTGGAGCAACCTGGGCTAGTGGAAGGTGTCCCTGCCCATGGCACGGCTTGGAACAAGATGAGTTTTGAGGTCCCTTCTAACCCAAACAATTCCATGATTCAGACTTCTAGAATGAGCTGCATTTTTACCTGTGCTGAGTGCACAGAGATCCCAGGCAGCATTAATCCAGCCAGAAACCTACCTGGTGTGTGTAAGAGCATCATCCAGATGCTTCTTGAACTCTGACAGCCTTGGTGCCCTGACTGCTTCACCCTGCAGGAATCTCACGGACTCCTGTCTGAAGTGTTCAGTGATGCCTTTTATTCAGGTAGATGCAAGGAAAAGTTCAGGATGTGAAAGGCCACTGTGGAAAAAGGTGCATTATTTATTTGGTGGCTTTTTTTCAGGAAATACACACATTTTATTTTATTCCTTTGATAAAATACTTCATAGAATCATAGAACTAGGACAGGCCAGGGTACCTGCTCACAACACAACATTGCTGGCAGGTGATGGAAGCTCCCTGGCCTCACTGCCCCCTCAGAGCAGCACAAGTGGCATCATTTATTATTCCAAAGTATTTTTGTTCACCTCAGGAGGCATAAGTCAAAAGCTTTTCAATGTGGAGGGTTCAAAGGAAATGCTGGAGTGTTTATTTTGGCTCTGTCCCGGCGGAGCAGGGCTGCCCTCGCTGGGGCTCCGAGCGTGCCTTGGCTGCCTCCCACCACCGAGCCCTGTCAGGCAGGTTTGTTTCTCTTGCTTTACCAAAAAAGGGATTCCCCAACCCATTTCCTTCACCCTGGCTGGAGGGCGGCCCCTGGGGCTGTCACGCTGCAAACTCATCCCCCTGGGGCGAGTCAGGGGCTTCTCCTTCTGCTGTGGGTGAAGGGTGGGCTCCAGACAGACACGGAAAGAGGAAGGAGCGACACACACGGTGACAGTGACACCTCAGTCCTGTGACTGCTGGCACTGGGGTCACCTGCCAGGGAGCTACCAGGGCCAGACAGCAGGACCGTGCCTCTCTAAACAAGGGAATGCTCTCAGGTTGGCTCGTCTGAGCTTCCAGCCACGCTCTGGCATGATTTCGTGCACTGAGGTTCTTGTATTTAATCTCACTCTGCCTCTAAAGCACGGAGTCTGGGTTTTGCTGGGTTGTTGAAATCAGATCTGTGACAGAGCCGCCCGTGCTGCCCTTGTTGTTCAGGCAGGGGCACAGTGGTCAGTCCAGAACTGCTCACTTAAAATAATCCTGTTCCTCACAAACAAAAAACACAGAGCATGACCTCGGGCTGTGCATTCCTGGCACACTGGACTCCTGCAGTCTGAGCTGGGAACCAGCTCTCCCTGGGCATGTGACAAATCTCACCTGTCTCAGTATCTGTAACTTTTGCTTGGGATGTTCATTGAAAATCTCTCCCTGCTTTTAAGCAGTTTGCAGCATTTCTGCTTCACATTAAAACCCAAACCAGCCCAAACAATCAGGACTGATACAACGCAGGAACGGATCGTTCTTGTGGTGTGGTTGCATTTGGAAATCTTCAGGTTCCTCCATCCCAGCCTACCTTCCCTCCATACCCACAGCCAGGTGCATCCTCAGCCTCACACGAAGTGTTGGCTTCATTTTTCACAGGAATTGGTTGGAATTTGGCACCACACAGCAGCCTTGCTTGGCCTGGCTCTTCTCTGGTGGTGGCAGAGCTTTATATCTTGGCTGCGTTGGCAAACTCTGATTCTGGAAATCCACAGCAGAAAGGGAAGGGATGTTCCATGAGGCCAGTGCAGGATTTGGGGAATCAGGTGAGGGCAGTCTGGAGAAGGCTCTTGTTGACTTTGGTCTCTTCTCTTTCCAGGATAAAGATAAAGTTTCTCTAACCAAGACTCCAAAGTTGGACCGGAGCGATGGCGGCAAAGAGGTGAAAGAGCGCGCGACCAAACGCAAGTTGCCTTTCACTGTCGGAACAAATGGAGATCAAAAAGACTCGGATACAGGTACAGGAATGCCACATTCCACCCTCAAACCATGGCTGTTGGGGCTGGTGGGGAGCACAGAGGGTCCAGTGTGCAGCCAATCCATATGGAAGTGTTGTATCAAAGTCCCTGTGTTTTTTATTTGAAGGAAGAGGCACGTGGACAAGGGGCTGGATAACTGTGAGGAGACCCCCTTCCTTCAGACCTTGCCTGTTCTCTTTGTTTCTGACTATCCCATTTCAAGAACTGTGGCTGGGACAAGCCATGGAGCAGGGCCTGCTTGGGAGAACTTGGAAAACAAGGGAATAAAGCTGAGTAGTCTTTAAAAGAAAATCAGCAAGTTGAATCTGGTCAAGCAGGTCAGTCTTGTAGGAGAAGATTGGCTGGTGCATCAGGCTCCTGGATGAGCTGTTGGATTTGTTAGCAGTTGGGAAGAGCTGTCACAAAGTTTTGGCAGAGAGAAAATGCTCTTGTTTGATTGTAAGGGGCAGAGCTGTGGATTTCTGGACAGGGGTTTGTGTGGGTCCTTGCTGTACATTCCTAGGAAATCTGCGTTTGGAAATAGTTCTGGTCAGGTACAGCTCAGTGTAAAGAGATGAAACAGGCTAAAAATTGGGAATGTGCTTAAAAATGGTGCAAGAGCTTTATTTGGTGGTGTTCTGTGGGATGTGTCTCCTCTGGCTCAGGAGTCAGGAGGGCAGGTCTGGAGGGGCCAGCAGTGAGGGCTGTTCCATGGGCAGGACACGTGAAGTGTCCTGAGGCTGGCCCAGTGTTTCCAGGGGTTTGTGTTCCTGAGCTCCCTGTGTGGGGAGAAAGTTCCCAAACTTTTGTTATTCTCTTCAACGCGTTGGCCGTTTGCGAGGTTTTGAGTTGTTGTGGTGTCTCCCTTGGGGTGTCACCTTTGCAGGGGTGGCTGGGGCCAGCCCAAGCTGATGAGCCAGGGCTGGAGCTGCTCTTTGTCAAGGGTGTTTGTGCCACGTTCAATACTGAGTTGAGAGCTGAAGCCCACACTCGCTGCAGGGCTGTCTGACCCTCGTGACAGCTGGAACGGCACGACAGGGATCTGCTTTTCCCAGGGCTCCAGTCTCTCCCTGGCTGCAGAGATGTTGGAAATGTTTGCACTGGCAGCAGCGAGAGGGAGACCAAATGCAGAGGAGAGCAGAGAGAGCTGCTGGGAGAGGCTGTGGCTGCTGGGTGGGAGCAGCAGCCCGTGAGACCCCCCCTTGCTCAGGGGCTCCCCCGTTCCCCCCGTGCTTTCCGCAGCCGCGTGACTCTTATCTCCGGACGTCTTCTCCTTCCTCTGCAGAGCTCTTCCCCTTCCTCTCCAGAGCTCATCCTTCCTGGGGAAGTGGGTGAGCTGAGGGGTAGCAGCAGCTCAGCTCCCAGAGGAGACCCAGAGGGGGTCATGTCACTCACAGTCCCATTTAAGGACAAACTGGGCTCTCACAAACTCTGGGAAGGTGTACGGGAGGTGCAGGAGAGTCTCAACCTGTTTGGTGGGGACTGGGGAGGAAGTGACTCTGGGCTGGAGAAGAGCAGGGAGCTGCAGATCAATGTGCACAGTCAGACTGGTGCTTAGCTGGAGCCTGTTTCTCTTCCCTGACATCGTTTACTCCAGGAAGCAGATGCTGGAGATGGGAAAAGGCTTAGTGGAGATAGGAAAAGACTTCCTGGCACCTTGCTCTGCTCTTGCATCACCCCATTGTGACTATTTCAATCCTGTCTGGTCCATGGCCTGGCTCGAGGTAGAGGCAGGTACAGACGTGTTTGGGTGCTCACAAGCTGCACGTTCTGGGGGTGGAGGGGTCCCCCCAAATCTGTGCTGGTGCCATCAGTGGCTGAGGACGCAGGTGTGACATGCGGGACGAGCTTTTGTCTGGAACAAAGCTGCTGTGCCCCCACCCTGTGTTCCTGCAGGAGGGGGAGGCTGCTGCTGCTTGTTCTGCTCCTCAGCTTTGCTCCCAGCCCTCAGAGAAGCGGGATTGCACCATCACTGCTGGCTGACCCCGGGTGGTTTATGTAACGTGGTCCTGCTTCCCAGGCCGTGTCCATGGGCTGCTGTGTGTGTATGAGGGGGTGTGCCAGGATGTTCCACAGCCATGTGGAATTCAGCTGTAAGGACGTGGGAGCTGGGAGCTAGCAGAGCTCTCTCTCTTTGCCTTAGTGGGGTATTTTTCTCCTCTTCAAGTGTTTAAACAATAGCGTGGATCCTCATCCTGATGTGTTGCAGTGACTCATTTTCCTTAGCACGGTGTGTGTTGCTTTTTTCCCGGATGGCTCTGGCTCAGCCTTGACGTAGGTGCTCCATTTGTGGGGTGAGAAACATCAGAGGTGGGTTTGTCTCCCGTGGAAGGGCAGCACAACCCACCCTGGCCAGGTGTGGGGCAGCAGTTGGTGCTGCAGGATGTTTGGGGGGTAGATGGGATATTGGAAAGGAATTCCTTCCTGTGAGGGTGCTGAGACCCTGGCACAGGTTGCCTGGGGAAGCTGTGGCTGCCCCATCCCTGGAAGCGTCTAAGGCCAGGTTGGATGAGGTTTGGAGCACCCTGGGGTAGTGGAAGGTGTTCCCCTCATAGCAGGGGGTGGGACAGGATGAGCTTTAATGTCCCTTCCCTCCAAAACCATTCCAGGATTCTGTGGTGTGGGCTCCCAAAGGCGCTGCTGGCCAGCACTGTGCTGAGCACATGGTTTGGGTAAGGTTGGTTCAGACCTAAAGCTTTTAAAATAATCTTTCTCAAAATGGTTTCTAGAGCAACAACTCTGGCTCTCGGGTTCCTCAGAGTTAACTAAATAAACTCTCTTTAGGGAAAAAAAAAAAAAAAAGGCATCGAGCCGTGAGCCTCCAGACTGTGCATGTTACAGCTCCAGCACTGTGGGAGCAGCATCTCTGTGCCTCAGACTTCTCCTCGTTCCTTCTCCTTCCCTCATGTGGCATCTCCCCACATCCACAGGCGCTGCCCAGAGCCTACGTGCTGCCTGGCAGCCACCAAACGAGCACAGCCAGCTTTCCTCCCAGCAATTCCAGCAGCGTGCGGGGCTCCGTGCAGCTCCTTGGCCGCGTGCCGCGCCGGGAGGGGGCTGCAAACCCAGGAATATTGGATAATTGTGGTATTAACCAACACGCAGAGAGGGAGCAGCAGGGAGAAGGGAGCAGTCCTGCCGGGAAGGCACCTGGCAGGAGAGGTGGGCACGGGCGGCTGGCGCAGCGGTGCCGCACGGCTGAGTCACGGCTGACTCAACGGCACCAGACTGCCGGCGTGGGGCCGGGCACTCCCCACCTGCCTGGGGCTCTGACGGCATGGAGCCGCACCAGCAGGTCCCTCTCTGCAGCGTGGGACAGGTAACGCTGCTGGAGAGCGGCTGCGAGGTGCAGGCAGCGCAGAATTCCACATGCGCGCTCCTCCTGCGGATGGTTTCCTTAGCTGGGTGTCATGCTGTCACTCGAGTCCCTTGGCTGGAGGTGCAGCTGTGGTTTCCAGGCCTTTAGTCATCAGCAGCAAGAGTTGGGGCTCAGTACAAATCTTGCAGCACGCTGAGATAATTTTGGTCTCTGACAAGTCTCCCTGGGAGGTGGGAAGGCCTGAGCGAGGCTGGGTCAAAGCTGGTGGTCCCCAGCAGTGCTGGGGGCCCTGCTCTCCTTGGGGTCCCACTGCCTCCCTGGGTGCCCAACTCCCTCCCTGTGTGCTCCAGTTCCTCCCTGTGTGTCCATCTCCTTCTTTGAGTGCTCTTGGAGGAATAAGGGAGGGAGAAACCCCCACCAGCTCTCCGGGCTGGTCTGTGCATTTCAACCTTTCCAGGCTCCGAGGGCTCTCCTGGTGCCCAGGGCCGATGCTGGGGGCTTGTGGCCGGCCAGGGAGGTGCTGTGGTGGATGAGGGCCAGTGTGAATATGGTTGGCAGGAGCTGGCCTTGGAGCTTCAAACTCCTCTGTAATCCCCCGAGGTTGTTACGTGACGCTAATTAGTAGGTTAGAAAATGCTTGATGAATCAGCTGACCCAAACCATCCTCTCCCGGAGCCGGCCGCTGCTTGCCTAATGCTGGAGTGTTGGGAGCGACACGGCATGGGAACGGGCTCGTTAGTCCCGAGTCAGGGAGGCTGGCGAGGGAATCCGTGAGAAGAGAATTGCTGGCTTATTAAAAAGGGCATCTGCATCCCACAGTGGTGTTTGTGCCGTGCCCCATGCCTGGCTGTGCTCCGGTGTGTGCAGCTGGGGGCTCGGAGGGGCTGCGCTGCAGCGGGGCTTTCTTTGCTTGTGTCATTTCAATCCTTTTACTGAAATAGTAAGAAACTGTTCTCACCTAGCAACCGGGGAGAGAGTGAATGTCAGAGCTTCTCCCTTCCTAGCTGGGCTCCATAATGCTGGTACAGTGTGGAGAGCCTGGCACACACCAGCCTTCAGATCACCCTGAGAAACTCCCCGTGTGCAGCAGCCATCTGGGAAGGGCTGTGCAGAAAACCAGGTCGTTTTATGACGGGAGCTGCCATAAATCTCCCTCCTCCCCCCTCATCACCTCCTTAACATGCAGAGGGGGAGGTTGCAGTGTGCTGTGTCTCTGTGAACCAAAAATCTATCAATGATGGCTTTTTCCTTAATACAAGAGCTTTTATCAGCGCTGTCTGCAGAGTGTCCTGGCCCCAGCTCTGGGAGGGGAGGGCTGGCCAGAGCCTTCCTCCCCCGTCCTCCCTCCTCCAGCTCTTTCTATTTCGTGGGAAATGAACGGTCTGGACTTGAAAATTGGTCTTGCTCTGAATAATTCACTTTTAACATGAAGATTGTTGTTTGTGATGAAGCCTCTGGGTTCGTTTCACAGCATGTTGGGAGCCAGTGGCCCCTCTGTGAAGGAGCTGCTATTACACATCAGGGCACAGCTGTGGTGTCTGACCTACGGTGTAGGGAGAGCACCTGGATTTGGACCACAGGCTGGCACACAGCATTAAACCTCTCCAGTCAAACTGTATTTTAATATACTGCAGCCAGTGGGGTCAGGCCCTGAAGATCCTCATCCCCAGGGAGCCCAGCTGGGCACTGGAGATGGTGGGCTCAGCTGCATACAGTGACCTGACATGGTTATAAAGGGGCTTGTTCCTCCTGCTGGCACCTTATCTCTGCTCCTGACTCACAGCCAAGGTGTCCATCATCCTTTCCAGCAGTGTGGGATGAGGCTCTGGCTCTGGTCCTCCGTCCTTCAGGTGGGAATGAGTCCCCACTCTATGGGAGCAGCTCAGGGTGCCTTCTGTCAAGGCAGACCTTGCTTTTCCTCGTTTTCTTTTTTGGCACTGGTTTGATAAACCAGATCACCTCCTGGTTTTGCCCCTGGTCCATTGGCTCTGCAGTGTGGCCCCCCAGCCATTGTGTCCCCCCAGCCCCAGCCATGTTCCTCTGCATTCCAGGGATCTTCTGCTCACCCTCCTCTGAGCTCTTCTCACTGAGTGTTTTGGCCTGTCCTGCTGCCCTCTCTTGTTTGTCCACCTGTGCCACGGTGCTGCTTCCCATTCCATGCTGCTCCTGCCACCTCCAGCCTTCCCCTCAGCTGCTTGTCCTTCAGTTCTGGAGTGCCCCAGAGCCTTGGCATGTGGCTCTGTGCTGCTGTCAGCCTTTCACCTCCTGAGTCATGGCCCCACATTGCAGGTGCCCTGTGAGCCCGGGGGTGCCTCCTCGGGCCGTGGTGCTGGGGCTGGCTCTGCTCTTCCCTGCCTTGAGCCGACATGCTCCAAAACGCTTTATGCCCTCCAAGTTCTGCAGCAGGAATGAGTCACTCTTACGCAGGCTGGGCCGGGCTGGGGGGAGCGCAGCCCGCCTGCTCTCCCGGGGGTGCAGTGCAGTCTCTGTTGCTGTCTGTGCCGCTCTAATTTATTCCTATTGATCTCCTGGCCCTGCTGGCTCGGCACGGCAGCGCTTGCAGAGCCCCTCTCGCCGGTGAGCCGGCGCTCGGCGTGGCCGTGCGGTGCCGAGGCGTTGGGCACGAGCTGCTGGTTTGGAAATGGTGTTTTTCCTCAGGGTTCCACCTTCCATGCGTGTGTTGTCATGCCGAGCAGTGGGAGCAGATGCTTTCTGCGTTACGGGGTGTGCTGCGTGCGTGGGGAGCGAGGAGCCGCGCAGCTCCGGCGTCCCCACGACCTGCCGGCGTCTCGCCGTGCCTTGGAGAAACCTCTGAGAGGTTTTCCGTCACCTCCCTGCTCTCCTCCTGCCCCTCTCCGTTTCAGCTAGGGCTGGGTTCAGCCTAGCCAGCCCAGCTGCACTGAATCCCTCTCAATCTGCCTTGGGATCCCTGTGGAGCTGCCGAGGCGCTTCCAGCAGCTCTGGATTTGTGCTCCCCATTGCAGCACTGCCCGGAGTCTCGTGTGGGCACGAGAACCACCCTCGAGCTGATGCTCAGACCCCTTTGTCCTGGGAATCTGCTTCTGCTCAGCCTTTGCAGCCTGTTGGGCTCCGTGTGAGGAAAGGCAGGAGCAGTTCCCGGCTCAGCTCCTGCTTTCCCCTTTAAGCCTGCGCACGCGGTTCCTGCTGGCGTCAGCGTGAGGGAAGAGCCGAGCAGGATCCCCAAATTAAACCAGGGCTGATGCTCGGGTGGTTTGCAGAAGGGCTGAAGCAATCAGCAAACAAGCTGCTTTAAAAATAGCTGCATGGAGGTGTGGCTCATCCCGGGCTCATGGAGCATCCGTGGGCTGCCATGGTCTTCCTCCCACTGGGATCTGTGTGCACGGTCCAGCCACCGCCTCTGCCAGCACTGAGGGCTCCCTGCCTGCACCGCTGCCATATCTCTGGGGTTTGTGCTTGCTGAAGGGGTTTTAGTGTCAAATAAGCTTTTTTTCTGTCAGCCAAGGTGGGTAACACTGGGAGAGTTTCTCTGCAGTTGCTCCGTGCTGCTGCAAGGTGTTCCAGAGGCACGGTTAATTGGAGGCACGGGAGCAGCCTGCAGGAGCCGGCGAGCTGAGATCTCTGTGCAGGGAGACCTTTAAATCTGCTGCAAATCTGATTCTGAGTAAAACCCTCTGGGCTGGAATAACACACGTGCAGCTCTGTGAGCCTGGGACCAGCCAGGGCCAGGAGAGCCAGCCCAGTGCCAGGCAGGGCTCTCACCCTGCTGAGGCTCAGGATGGGAAGGGGATGGTGGGAGCAGCTCTGTCTCCATCCTCTGCTTATGTTTCAGACCCAGTTAAGGCTCTTGCTTGTGTGGTCCCTCCACATTGCCTGAGGATTGTGCCATGCTGGGAGCTGGGTGCTGCCACGCTGCCCACTCCGGGGTGCCAGCCCTGGAGCCATAGAACTACAGAATCGTGGAATGGTTTGGGTTGGAAGGGAGCTTAAAGCTCATCTCCACACCTTGCACTGGACCTTAAGGGTGGGTTGTCACACCAGATGTCTCCAGGTCCCATCCAGCTGCCTTTGAACCCACCCCAGTGGGAAGCATGAGCCCGAGTCCTCGGCTGCCTCCCCGTAGTGAGCGAGAGCGCGGCAGCCGCTTTCCAATTTATTTTTATCTTGTTGATCACATGCTTTGTAATGTTAAATGTTCTGTGGAGGAGGAAATTTCTGCAACTGCAGAATGAATAGGAGTTTAGGGGGTTTCGGTTGAACTTGATAATCAATTTTTTGCAAATCCCAGGCTCGTGCTGACAACCTGCAGCAGCCAAGGGATATTAATGAAAATGTTCCCATTCTAATTGTGGCTCCGTACGTGCAGAGCAGCCCTGGGCATCGTGTACTTTAGGGACTCTGCCTGGTGGCACCAGCCAAGATGTGACCCCTGGAGCGTCTTCGTGCCTGGCTTTGGGGCATGGCTGGATGTGACCAAGGCTGGGGGAAGCCAGGCCTGGCTGAGCAGGGTTTAAGCAGCTTGGAGAGTCTCAGGAGGAGCAAGGAGGTGCTGCACACATGGATCAGGTGTCCCTGTGCCCCCTGGCAGGACACACAACTCAGCAGTGTGGCTGCTGGAGCCACCTCGGCAAAGTTGTGTTCCCATAAGCACACTGGATTTAATTTTATTTTAAGCCATTAAAAAAATATCCTAGGATCTGATTTCATCTTCCAGCTCTGTTACAGCTGCCAGGATGACCAAAATGTGGTTTCAGAGTAGACTAGGATTCGCCTTCAATGCAGACATGTTTCCAGGGCTTGCATTTCATAGGATTATGGAATGGTTTGGGTTGGGAAGGACCTTAAAACTCATCTCATGCCACCTCTGCTATGAGCAGGGACACCTTCACTAGACCAGGTTGCTCCAAGGCTTGTCCAGCCTGATCTTGGACAGTTCCAGGGATCCAGGGGCAGCCACAGCTTCTCTGGGCAATGAGCAGAGGGATGAGAGGTGGCCATGCTCTCTGGTTGAGAGGTTCCCTGGTTCTTAAATGTACAGGATCCCAGGAGCAGGACTGGATGGAAATCACCTGCTCCAGGTGGGTCCTGAGCAGCAGAGCTTGGCAGCTCTGTGCCCAGAAAAGGTTTCTGGAGCTGTCTGTGCCTCAGCTGCAGAGCTGCGAGCGGCAGGAACGGAACATTCCCACACGCTGCTGCCCTCGTCTGCCAGAGACCTTTCCTTGGCTGCAGTTTGGTGGGTGAAGGAGGAAATCTGTGCTGTGGTGCACAGTCTGGTGGCCGAGGGTGACCCTGTCCATCGGTGGTTCCACCTGACCCGCTGGACTTTGTGCAGCCTCCATCCTGCTGGGGCGTGCCCGTGACCCACATCGAGTGTGACACAGGGGGCTGAGCAGAGCTGGGGAGAGGCTGCAGGATTGGTTCTTTTCATTATAGTGAAGGGACTCAGGCACCTTCAGGTTGCCCAGAGAAGCTGTGGCTGCCTCATCCTTGGAAGTGTCTCAGGCTAGGTTGCATGGGGCTTGGAGCAACCTGGGCTGGTGGAAGGTGTGGGGGTGAGACTGGGTGAGCTTCAAGATTCCTTCCCACCCAAACCATTCCATGATTGTGTGACTCTGGTTTGGGAGTGGTTCCTCTTGGTCTCTCAGCCTTTGCAGCTGGATGATTCAGGAGACCAAGTGTCAGGCTGGGATTTGGGATGACAAGCCAAGCACTTCTGGGTTTTCTTCCTCCCCTCCCCTTGTGTTTGTTCGGGATTATTTTAGAGGGTTGCAGAAGATCTGAGGCAGGTGGGTGCTCTGGGCCAGGTGGGAGCACCCACTTTGGGACGAGGGGACCAGCCTGGTGCTCCTCACACCTGTTTGGCTGCATCCTCCTTGCTTTGATGGTGAAGATGATGATGATGGGTGTGATGGCCACATTTCTGGGCTGTCAGCCTGTATCTTTCAGCTCTCCTTGTTGATGCTGTTCAGTGCCTCCAGCTGGCTCCATGCTGTGGTGGTGTCAGTCTGAGCAGGCTCCTGCAGGTACCCTGGCATGGGATGGAGGCTCCTAAAGCAGGATGAGAGGTGCAGCATTGGCTGTGGCCCCTCGAAGGATCTGTTCCCTCTTTCCTGTGCTGCTTTTTGGTGGTGGAGGAGAATGGCAGGCTGTTGGAGGAGCAGGAGTGAGGCGTGTCCTGGCTGCAGCCCCAGCTCTGGGAGCTTGGCTGGCTGCTCCAGGTGCCAGTGCTCCCACTGCAGGGATCCATCCATCACTGAGCACAGGGATCCATCACTCAGCACAAGCTTTTCGGAGCTGTCAGCCCCATGCTCAGGCAGGAACATGGCTTTCAGCTCCAGTGCCATTCATGGCTTGTGTCCCTGTGTCCTTGTCCCACAGAGAAGCAGGGTCCCGAGCGGAAGAGGATTAAAAAGGAGCCCGCCACCAGGAAGCCTGGCCTGCTCTTCGGCATGGGCCTCTCGGGGATCCGGGCAGGGTACCCGCTCTCCGAGCGCCAGCAAGTCGCTCTCCTCATGCAGATGACAGCAGAAGAGTCTGCAAACAGCCCAGGTGAGACTGGGGAGGGAGTTTGTTCTGAAGGGTGGGCAGGCAGGTGGGAGGGAGCTGCAGCGAGAGGCTCCCAAATGTCCAGAATTCCCGGCTCCCGGGGTCACCAGGGGTTCAGGTGGCGCAGCAGGGCTGAGCTGCCACCCCTGGCATGGTGCAGGGAGGCTGGTTTGGTGCTCACTGGGGTCTCACTGCTCCCACAGGGCTCTGCAGGCGACTCCACATCACTGGAGTGATCTCAGTACAGTGTCAGTGGGATCCACACGTGGCTCTGGCTGCCCTTCCTTTTTCCAGTGTCCCTCAGGTCCAATCCAGGCCACCACCCAGCCTGTCCTGGCTGCTCAGCTGCAGCTTTACTTCCATGGGAGCCTCCTCCACCTCAACTCTGTGTTTCCCACTGGCCTTTCAGGCTATCTCAGTAAAGGAGGATTGTGAATAAAGACAAAATATCATCCTCTGCAGGTTTTTAATGTTTTTTCTCTTGGAATGGGATAAGATGTGTAACCACCACAGCTCTGACTTGAGGTGTGGAGCAGCTGGAATGTGTTTACCACAGATTTTGTGTTCTAGCAATTTTTTTTCTGTTGCAAACATGCCCTCCCCCTGGTTTTTGGTTGTTCTGTGCTATCTGTGTGCTCACATCCACATCCTACACACAACATTGCAGCTTTTAGCCAAAAAAACACCAATATCACTGCGTATTTTGCAGTTATTTGGGAAAACTAAAAGGGAGAAAGCTGCAGAGCATTCCAGTGTTCTCCCAGGAAATGCAGTCTCCTCCCAAGGCCGTCAGACCTCACATGTGCTTGGTAAAAGGCCACTTCCCTCGGGAATTGAGGTTTGAGGGTAAGGAGCTGCATTGTCTGCTCCCGGATCACGGGATTGCCCACAGTGTTTGCCAGGACTGCAGCTCTCCAGTGGGTCTGGCAGCCCGTGATTCCCATCTCCGTGGGACACACACAGGCTGCTCTGTTCACATCCACTCCAGAGCTTAGGTTGCCTCTTGCTGCCTTGTGGTGAATATTTTGGGAAGAGCCGAGACGAAACGTGATGCACGAGCTCCCTCTAAAGGCGTAGGAATTCTGTGGAATGGCAGTCCCTGACGCTGTTTCTCTCCTCCCTGCAGTTGACACAACACCAAAGCATCCCTCTCAGTCTACAGTTTGTCAGAAGGGAACTCCCAACTCTGCCTCCAAAACCAAAGATAAAGTAAATAAGAGAAACGAGCGAGGAGAGACTCGGCTGCATCGCGCTGCCATCCGCGGGGACGCCCGGCGCATCAAGGAGCTCATCATCGAGGGTGCAGATGTCAATGTGAAGGACTTTGCAGGTACACAGCCCAGGAATCCCAGCTTTGTTCCCACCTGCTTTCATGTTCCACCTCCAAGAATGAGATTCACCAGAAAAAGTAGTTTGTTTCTACCACGGGGTTGCTCCTTGGAAAGAGGAGATTTGCCAAAAATTGTGGTTTTGCTCTCTGAAGAGGAGAAAGTCTTTTTGCCCTTTAGAAAAAAACCCAAACAACAAAAAGCCACATAAAAATATCCCCCAAAGCATGAATTTTCTTGTTGGAGTTTGGGAGCAGAATTCCCAGGTTTGCAGTCTGCTTGAGGTGCTGAAGCTGGGCTGGGCAGGATCCAGAGAATCCCTGGAGATGTTGTGGGTCCACACACCAAAACTGACCAGGCCACTCTGGACCATTTCCTTCTGCCCTTGCATGGGTGCTGTGTTGGAATTCTGGAGGGGGATTTGCAAAGGGAGGTGGGCTGGTTTAGCTCTATTTTTATTTAAAATAGAAGGAATTATATGCACAGAAATACTCCTGAGAGTGGGTTTGTGAAGTCATTGCTCTGGAGTTGGGAAGCTGATGCCTGTGAATTTTTGGGAGTTGTTTTTAAGGACTGAATGTGGGGGTGCTGCTGATGGGGAGGGAATGTGAAGGGCAAGGTTAGGCTGTCACCAGGCACCCAAGTTGGAAGAGCTGTTGACCATCCTGACCCTCAGATCAGGAATAATACCACCTCCACCTCCTCCTCCTCCTCCTTCTCCTCCTCAGCAGTGCTGCCAAGCTCCTGCTTGGGGTGGTGGGATGAGATGGGAACACCCCTGAGTCCTGCAGGGAGAAGGCAGCCATGGGATGCTGGTGAAGGGGTGATGAAGGTTCGGTGGGGCTGGATCAGCCTTTCTTCAGCACGTCCTAGAGCCTGACTTTGTTCTTTGCTGTTCTCTTCGCGTGATTTTGGGGCTATAAATAGATGTGGCTGTTCCTCCACCCGTATGATTAATCCCAGTGCCAGACTGAAGTATCAGTTGTGATTAATTCCGGGCACAGGTGCCCCCTCCAAAGGCTCCAAGTGAAGGTAACGGAACGCGCTCCCACGGCGCTATCAGCAAAACACCGGAGCAGCCGCGCTGGGGAACTTCAAAAACAGGCTCTGCTTAAAAATAGTCTGTTTGAACACCATAAAATATTTTGTTCTGTGCTCTTTAGAGATTTGTTTGAGAGCTGGAGCCGCCGTTACTGTGGAGACGCTGCTGTTTGGTTTCCCCCCGAGCCCAAGCCGGTGTTCCTGTTTGGAGAGCACACAGAAAATCTGGGGGGGGGGCTGTTTGAGCCTTATCCGCAGTTCTGGGCACCAGGGTTTCCCTTACAGAGGGATTGGAACCTAAAGCCAAACCTAAAGGAGCTTAAGAGAAGGCTGGAGAGGGATGTTTCACAGGACCATGGAGTGGCAGAACAAGAGGGAATGGCCTTAAGCTGACATAGGGCAGGGTTAGATGGGATATTGGAAAGGAGTTCTTCCCTGTGAGGGTGGGGAGGCCCCAGCACAGGTTGCTCAGAGAAGCTGTGGCTGCCCCATTGCTGGTAGCATTGAAGGCCAGATTGGAGGGGACTTGGATCAGCTTGAGATAGGGGAAGGAGTCCCTGCACATGGCTGGAGTGAGACTGGATGAGCTTTAAGATCCCTTCCAACCCAAACCATTTCATTATGGTATGAAGGGGAACGGATTTAAGACCTGCCTTTCACATGACGTCAGCAATTCTCCTTATTTCCCATATAAATCTTTCCATTTCCAGGGGCTGTGTGAGGTCTGGCGGATGCTCTGACTGTAGCACATGGTATGACCAGAGAGAAAAGTGGGATCAGTTCTGTCTGGTAGGGCAGAGCTGCAGGTTCCTTCCTGCTGTCCCATGGTGATCCAGGCAGACACGGCCAATTCGGCCATCAGAGCAGCACAGCCCTGACCACACTGACCCCGCAGGCTTTCCCTGTGTCGCTGTGAGTGTGGTGTGCTGAGTGTCCCTGTCCTTTTGCAGGCTGGACGGCGCTGCACGAGGCCTGCAACCGAGGCTACTACGACGTGGCCAAGCAGCTGCTGGCGGCAGGCGCCGAGGTCAACACCAAGGGGCTGGACGATGACACCCCCCTGCACGACGCAGCCAACAACGGCCACTTCAAGGTGGGGCTGCTGGGATTCACTGCTGTGCTTTAAATGACTCTGCTGGGGCCTTGCGCTTCGAGCAGCCTGCTGTGGAAACACAGAGGTTCTGGGTAGTTTTGTCTCATTTCCCTTGGAGTGGGCAGGAATTCGTGTTCAAGGCCAGGTTGGACGAGGCTTGGAGCAGCCTGGGTTAATGGAAGATCTCCCTGCCCATGGCAGAGATTAGCTTGAAGGTCCCTTCCAGCCTAAATTATTCCCTGATTGTGTGAATTTCTCTGTCACAGAGCTGTTGAGTGTTTTCACTGGTGCTCCCCTGCACAGAGGATAGTTCATTCTTCTGGAACTTGGACAGGAGCATGATCTTGTGCCTTGTCCTTCCCCCTTCTTTCCTGCCCAGGTTGGTTCTTAGAACCACAGGATCATTAAAGCTGGAAAAGACCATTAACCTGATGCTGCTGGTGCACCACTAAACCCTGTCCCTAAATGTTTTTTGAGCACTTTCAGGGATGGTGATTCCACCACTTCCCTGGGAAAATTGCTGGGGCTTCTTTCTTACGTTATTACCACAAGGCATGTCCTGAAGACACCACTCTTTCAGTTACGTATGAAAATCACGCAAAAAAATTCCCTGGAATCAAAATATCATGAGCATCTTCAAGCCTCGGTTTCTCTTTTCAGGTGGTGAAATTGTTGTTGCATTATGGAGGGAATCCTCATCAAAGCAACAGGAAGGGTGAGACACCTTTGAAAGTAGCAAATTCTCCCACCATGGTGAACCTGCTCCTGGGGAAGACCACGTACCCCTCCAGTGAAGAGAGCTCCACAGGTGAGATTGGCCGTTCTGTGGCCATGGCAATGACAGTTGTGGCCTGCAACTAACACAGAGCCCTTAAGAGGACAGTGAAGTTAGACTTTTGTCAGATGCTGCTGTGGTCAGGGGCCCACCCGTAGCTATAACCCAAATTCAGACAACAAAACCACCAGCTTTAGCTTGGGGGGCTGTTTGCCCTGGAAGCCAGCATTGAGATTGCTTCCCTGGTGCAGTTGGGATGTAGGATTGCAAGCCAGTTCCAGGTAAATGGATCTTTTAGCTTTGCAAGATGGGTAATTCCAAAGGAGATGAGGAGGTTTACGTGCCCAAGGCACTTTGTTCCTGTCCTTCAGCTGTCCCAGCACTGGTGTTTCAGATTCTGTTCCCAGGCTGTCCCTGCTAGAGCCTCTTCCAGCAGTGCCACCATTGTGGGACACTCTGCAGGTTTTAATTAGTGCAAATTCGAGTTTTCAGTCTTTGGGGGAGCCTTGACCTACACTGTGTGCAGTCATAACCCTGTTCCAAAGTTCTCGTGATACACCCAGAATGTTATTTTGAGAAACACCCCATGCATGTTGGAGCTGGAGGAGCCTCCTTCCAAAAAGATCCCCCAACCTGGCATTCTAAGCTGTTGGCTGCCAGCGTGCAAAGGCTGATTGAGGCCAAAGGGCATCAGGGCTGTTTGCAGGGGTTGGTGTGTGCAGGAGACCAGTGATGTTCCCTCCCCAGAACCCTTGGCAGTCCTTAACACGCTGTTCTTGCCTCTCTGCAGAGACCTCAGAAGAGGAGGACGCTCCTTCCTTCGCTCCCTCCAGCTCCGTTGATGGCAATAACACAGACTCAGAGTTTGAGAAGGGTTTGAAGCACAAGCCCAAGGCCCAGGAGCCCCCCAAAACCATCACCCCAGTGAAGGATGAGTATGAATTCGATGAGGACGATGAGCAGGACCGGGTCCCGCCGGTCGATGACAAACATTTGCTGAAAAAGGATTACAGGAAAGAGACTAAAGCAAACAGTTTCATTTCCATACCCAAAATGGAAGTGAAAACTTATACTAAAAATAACACAATTACACCAAAGAAAGCTGCCCACCGCATCCTGTCGGACAGCTCGGACGAGGAGGAGACCAGCGTGGCCGTGGGCACGGGGGAGAAGCTGCGCCTCTCCACCCACTCCATATTGCCCAGCAGCAAAATCCGGGAGCCCGCCAGCACCAAGGCACCCAAGGAGAAAAGCAAAGTAAAAAAGAAGCGGAAGAAGGAGACAAAAAGCAAAGAGGTTCGGTTTGGCAAAAAAAATGATAAGTTTTGTTCCTCTGAATCAGAGAGTGAAAACGTGGAGAGTGAGGAGGATGACAGAGACTCTCTACAGAGCTCTAGCTGTGTAAAGGACTCAAGGCTAGTGCTAAAGGAATCCTCCTTGTTTAACTCTCTGTCTGCCTCATCAACCTCTTCACATGGGAGTTTAGGATCCCAGAAACATAATCCCAATATTACAGAACAGCACTCCAAGCACTGGAGGACGGACAATTGGAAAACCATATCTTCTCCAGCTTGGTCAGACGTCAGTTCCCTATCGGACTCCACCAGGACGAGGCTGACGAGCGAGTCAGACTACTCGTCCGAGGACTCGAGCTTAGAGTCACTAAAGCCAGTCAGGAAGAAACCAGAGCACAAAAAGAAAAACACCCCCCACAACACTGTTTCTGAGAAAAAGAATTCATTCCATAGCAATGTGGATGGAGCAATTCCAAAGCTGGACAAGGAGGGGAAGGTTGTTAAAAAGCATAAAACAAAACACAAACATAAAAACAAGGAGAAGGGACAGTGTCCCATCAGCCAAGACATTAAAATAATCAAAACATTTTCTTTTGAGTTTGAGGACTCTAAACAAAAGCCTGAGAAAGGCTTGATAGTAGAGACAGAAAATCCAGTCGAAAACAAGTTGAAAGTGCTAAAGCATGATCGGGAGCATGGTAAGAAAGAGGAAAAGCTCCCCAAAGGTAAAGCAGAGGAGAAGGAGTGGTTGTTTAAAGATGAGACTGGAAAATCCTCAAAAGAGGAGAAATCGTTAAGAAAAATCAAAGATGGTAGTAAAGACCTGAGCAAATCCTTCAGAGAAGGATTGAGTAAATCAGAAAAAGAGAAACCTGTCAAGGAGAAATCTCCAAAGGAGGAGAAGCCGAGAATACACAAAGAGGAGAGAAAGAAGAAGTCAAAGGACAAGCAGTCCAAATCTGAGAAGAAGAACGAGCTGAAAGAGGAGAAGGTTTCCAAACTAGAGAAAGAAAAATCCTTCAAGGAAGAGAAGGAAAAATGCAAAAAAGAAAAACTTTACAGGGACGAGTCGGGGTTTGATGAGTTTAATAACAAAACTCAATTTGCCGAAAGCGAGGACACAAAGTTCAGCCTTTCGGACGATCAGCAGGAGAGGTGGTTTTCAGACTTGTCCTCTGATTCATCCTTCGATTTCAAGGGTGAGGACAGCTGGGATTCTCCAATAACGGATTTCAGGGAGATTAAAAATGACACCGTGGCAAAACTAATCATAGAACCTGTGAAAGAGGAAATTAAAGACAAGAAAAAGGAAAACAGAATTAAAGAGAAGAAGGAATACAACGAGAAGCGGAATGAAAAGGACACTTTCTTAAAGAAGAAGGAGAGGGATTATGTGGAGAAAAGCTCCGAAAAGAAAAAGGACCAAACAGACAGACACAAAGTTACTCCCAGTTATTTGCCTGAAAAGGATAAGAAAAGGAAGGATTCTGTGGAGACTGGCAAGGAGAGGAAAGAAAAAGACACAGGTGAAACCAACAAAGACAGAAAAGATTCCTCTGACGGCTCTAAAGAGCGAAAAGATCCCAAGACGAAGCAGGAGGAGCCCTTTCGAGATGACTTCAAGGAGTACGGCTGTGAAACATTCTTCAAGGATAAGTCTGACCCTGAGTTCAGTGGGAAAACCCTGGAGAGTTGGGAGAGGCACCATTCTGGGAAGGAAAAGGAGAAGAAAGATGCTCCTGATAAAGAAAAAAAAGAAAAGGTGAAGCCAGAAAAATACAAGGAAAAATCCAAAGAAGTTGACAAGGAGAAAAATGAAAAAGCTGCTCCAGAGAAAATCCTGAAGGACAAAGAATTAGAGAAGAGTTTCAAAGAGAAGAAAGAAACTAAGGAGAAGTACAAGGATCTTCACAGCAAAGACAAGGAGCGGAAGAGTTCTTTCGACCAGGTGAAGGAGAAGAAAGAGAAAAACTTTTCCGCAGACAGAGACGATTTCTCCGAGAAGAAGGATGAGAAGAAAGGCAAGGAGAAGAGCTGGTACAGCATCGCTGACATCTTCACGGATGAGAGCGAGGACGAGAGGGACGATTACAGCCTGAGTGGGTTCAAGGTGGGCGACTCGGCCGGCAGCGAGATGCATCGCCTGGACAGCCTGCAGGACAAGGATGACAGCGTGGTGGCCGAGAAGGAGCTGTACCCCGACAAGCACCGCAAGTACTCCTCTGACCGGCAGCACTCGGAGAAGCAGAAGGATAAGGAGTCCAAGGAGAAGAAGAAGGACAAAGGAACATCGGAAGGGGGAAAGGAGAAGAAGGAGAAGAGTTCCTTTGAGAAACACAAAGAGAAGAAAGATAAAGACTCCAATGAGAAGTACAAGGACAGGAAGGAAAGAATGTCCATAGATTCCACTCAGGAGAAGAAAAACAAGCAAAAGCTCCCAGATAAGGTTGAGAAGAAACACACCAGTGAGGACAAGGTAAAAAGCAAACATAAGGAGAAGCCGGACAAGGAGCATTCCAAAGAAAAGAAGTCTTCAAAAGGAGGGGAGTCGGAGAAGAGCCTGCTGGAGAAACTGGAGGAGGAGGCTCTGAATGACTACAGGGATGACTCCAATGACAAAATCAGTGAGATCTCCTCTGACAGCTTCACGGACAGAGGGCAAGAGCCAGGACTCACCAGCCTCTTCGAGTCTTCTAACCTCTCTCTGACCGATGCCGCTGAAGAAAAGTTTAAGGACTCTCTCCCTTTACCCTGCCTTCAGGACAAACTCAAGGAGAAGGAGAGGCACCGACATTCCTCATCTTCCTCAAAGAAAAGTCATGAGAAGGAAAAAGCAAAAAAAGAGAAGACAGAGAAAAAGGAAAAATCAGAAGAATTCAAGGACTCCAGCAGCAGAAAGGATTCCACTCATTATGAAAAGGATTTCTCTGTGGATGGGGAGGCTTTTGGCTCTTCCTACAACATGAAGGCAGACGCTGATGAGGAACCGGAGAAGAGCATTGATTACTTATTTTCTGAAAAGAAGGATAAAAATGATTCTGAAAGAGAGCTGTCAAAGAAGGCGGAGAAAGAAAAGGCTTACGGTTCCAGCTCCATCAGCACAGCTAAAGAGAAAAAGAAGCGGGATAAACACAAGGAAAAATGGAAGGAGGAAAAGGAAAAGCATAGGGACAAACACACAGATGGGTTCTTTAAACATCACAAAGATGAGCCAAAGTCAACACTCAAAGATAAGGACGGGCCTCAAGTTACCACCTTTAAGGATAAATCAAAGGAGGACAACCTCAAATTCGGTGAAACCAAACTGAAGGAGAAGCTTAAGGAGAATCAAGACAAAGACAAGTCAGAGTCCATAAAAATAAGCAATGGGAATGAGAAAATAACCCTTTCCAAAGACAGCGGCAAGAAGGACGCCAGGCCAAGGGAGAAACTTCTGGGAGATGGTGATTTGATGATGACCAGCTTTGAGAGGATGCTGAGCCAGAAAGACCTGGAGATTGAGGAACGTCACAAAAGGCACAAGGAGAGAATGAAGCAAATGGAGAAAATGCGGCACAGGTCCGGAGATCCCAAGTTAAAGGACAAACTGAAAAGCTCAGAGGATGTGCGCAAGAGGAGCCTGGATCTGCCAGCCAAGAAGCCGCTAACACTGGACACGCAGCTCAAGGACAAGAAACTCAAGGAGCTGGGTCCCCTGACTCCTATTCTGTCACCAGAGAACAAGCCACAGCCTGCTGCGGGGACAGACTCCAAAGACTGGATCACAGGTCCTCAGCTGAAGGAGATCCTCCCAGCATCTCCCAGGCCAGATCAGAACCGGCCCACGGGCGTCCCAACCCCGGCATCTGTCGTGTCCTGCCCCAGCTACGAGGAGGTGATGCAGACGCCCAGGACTCCGTCATGCAGCAACGAGGACTACACGGACCTGATGTTCGAGTGTGCAGACTCTCAGCACTCGCTGCCCATCTCCACCATGTCCATGAACGCCTGCTCTCCTTCCTTCTTCGACAGATACACCAATGTTTCCAGCGGGCTCCCTGAGAACCCCAGCCAGACCCCGACTCGCACCATACCCTCCTCGAACCTCTACCGTTCCATCTCAGTGGATATCAGGAGGGCGCCCGAAGAGGAATTCAGCGTTGGAGATAAGTTTTTCAGACAGCAAAGTGTCCCAGCAACATCAAATTATGACTCTCCAGTGCAGCATTTAATGGAGGAGAAAGTTCCCCTTCCCTCTGTTCCTGCTGAGAAGTTCCAGTGTTTGTCTCCTGGGTATTACTCCCCAGATTATGGAGTTTCCTCACCCAAAGTGGAAGCTTTGCACTGCGCGCCGGGAGCCGTCAGCGGGGTGGCCCAGTCGCCCGAAAGTGTCTTTTCTGGTTTACAAGCAAAATCCTCCCCTTCGCACAGGGATGAGTTGCTGGCTCCTTCAGTGGAAAGTGCTCTTCCCCCTGACATCGGCATTCCCTTGGATACCACAGAGGAGCAGCAAGCCACTGCCTCCATCATGCCACCAGAATCCACCTACCTACCACCCATCGAAGAAAACCATTTTAGTTCGGGAATGCCCGAACAAAACAACATAGACTGGGATAACCCTCCCTCCCGAAACCCAGACACCGCCATTCCTCCCAGCCTCATGGGCAACCCTGCAGAACACTCTGTCACCTGGTCCATGGGCTCGGAGCTTCTGATGAAATCTCCCCAGAGGTTTTCCGAGTCCCCCAAACCTCCGCTCTGTTCCCTAGAGCCAATTCATCCTGCGCCAGTAGCCTTCATTCCCACAGAGACTTCCTACCCTGTTTCTCCCATCTCCTACCCTCTGTCAGTGTCTGAACCGAGGCTGGAGGAGGTCAAGGAGGATGCTGAGGAAGCAGTTCCAGGAGAAATTGCAAATGCTGAAGAGCAAGCTCCGTACATGTCCCCTACTAGGTTAGACACCTTCTTCAACAACTGCAAGCCTCTTTCAGAAGAAGCAGCAGAGATCCCTCCAGAGCCCCCGTGTGTGCCAGCAGAACCTCAGGCCGAAGCTGTCACCGCACCAGAAAACACCTATTTGGAAAACAACAACGCAGCACCTGCGAATGCGGAGGAGGCGGTGACGTGGCCCGACCCCTTCACCAACACCGAGGATGAACTGGACCTTGGCCCTTTCTCTCTCCCAGAGCTGCCACTGCAGCCTAAGGACGTTGCAGAGACAGAGATGACCGAGGCAGAAGCGGTGGAGGAAAGCCCGGCAGCAGCTTCAGAACCGAGCGCTGGGATCATCAAAGCCGGCGCGTCCGTGATCACGCCCGGTGAGCCGGAGGAGCCGCCGGCCAGCCAGGCAGCAGCCACCCTGCCCACAGACACAGAGCCACCAGCAGAGGAGCAGAAACCAGAAGTGGCCGCACAAGAAGCCGCCTCAGAAGCCTCGAACGCAGCTGAGGAGAAGGCAGTGGAGGACTCGGAAGCGCAGGTTTTCCAGCAGGCCCCGTCCGAGCCCGCACAGGCAGAGAGCAAAGAGGTGGAGGCCGTGAACGAGGAGCTGTCATCGGCTGGTGGGGTGGCAGAGGGCAGCGCCCAGCCCTGTCCTGTGCCCGTGGCCGGCTCCGAGGCCGGCGTTCCACAGGACAGCGCTGGAGCCCGTGGTGGGAGCCAGGCCCCACCATCCCAGGCGGACGCGCCTCCTGGCAACGCTCAAGCAGAAATCGTTGAACCAGTGCAAAAACCAGTAGCAGAAGCTCCCAAACCACCTAAAATAGAAGAGATTCCTCAGCGGATTACCAGGAACCGGGCTCAGATGCTCGCCAACCAAAACAAGCAGAATGCCGCCGCATCCGAGAAGGAATTTCCTCCCGTCTCTGCGCCCGTCACGCGTGCCAAAGGCCGCGTCACGGAGGAGGACGATTCCCAGGCTCAGCACCCGCGGAAGCGCCGCTTCCAGCGCTCCAACCAGCAGCTGCAGCAGCAGATCAATACGTCCACCCAGCAGACAAGGGAGATGATCCAGCAGACTCTGGCAGCTATCGTCGATGCCATCAAACTGGACGACATCGAACCTTACCACAGTGACAGATCCAACCCCTACTTCGAGTACCTCCAGATCAGGAAGAAGATTGAGGAGAAGCGGAAAATCCTGTGCTACATTACCCCCCAAGCTCCGCAGTGCTACGCTGAGTATGTCACCTACACAGGCTCCTACCTGTTGGATGGCAAACCCCTAAGCAAGCTCCATATTCCAGTGGTGAGTCACCTTCTCTCTGTAGCCTGTCCTTGGGAACTGTCCCCCCCTCACTGTTACAGACACATCCAAGCTGTCCCCCAGTGTGCCCCAACCTGCCTTTAGAATATGACACCAAACCTGAGCCTGGGTAAGCGCCTGGCTGTGTGGTAAATGCAGCCCCTGAGTTGCTGCATTTTTGCAGAGAAGACCTTGGGCTGTGCTGAGGGACCTGAGGTTTGTTCAGGCTTTAGAGCAAAGTTTGTAAGAATCCACTGAGGTTGAGAGGTAAAACTGCTCTTGCAGCAGTGTAGTAACAAGAAGATGAACCTGGAACATGGGAAAAAGATGGCTCTTAACTCCTGCCATCATTTTCCCAAGCTCTGCTCTTTGACTTGGCACTGGGATCAGCATTTCACTGCTGTGCTACAGGAGCAGCCTCGCTAATAAAAATGCATCAATAAACTTGGTGCTGCAGGTGGTAAATCTGGGATCCAGGCTGGAGGAGAAGGGTCAGTGTGACCAGGCTCCATTCCTTGCTGCACACCCTGCCCTGCAGCACAAGGGTGGGTCAGGCTCTGGTTGTTCTTGCCAAGTTCTCACCCTCACTGAGTCTGAGCACTGGCAGCACCTTGTCCTTGGCAGAGCTTCTCCACGGTCTCCATAGGGACCCCATGGGATGTCCCTGCTCCCTCTGTGGCCAGCACACATTTTGGGGGGCAGGCAGCCCCACAGAGGTCGTGCTCTCACCCCTGCCTGTGCCCGCAGATCGCGCCGCCGCCGTCGCTGGCGGAGCCGCTCAAGGAGCTCTTCAAGCAGCAGGAGGCCGTGCGGGGGAAGCTGAGGCTGCAGCACAGCATCGAGCGGGTAAGGAGACACTCCAGCTGGGGAGCAGGGCCCCAATTTCCCCTGCTGGCCAGGCTCAGGCTGCCACACTCACTGCTCTGCTCTTCCTCAGGAGAAGCTGATCGTCTCCTGCGAGCAGGAGATCCTGAGGGTGCACTGCCGGGCAGCGAGGACCATCGCCAACCAGGCTGTGCCCTTCAGTGCCTGCACCATGCTGCTGGACTCTGAGGTGTACAACATGCCTCTGGAAAATCAGGTCAGTGCTTGGCTCACTGGTGAGGAAGTGTCTCAGGGGCTCTGCAAGACTCTGAGGGAGATGAGCTTTCCTGGAGGGATGAAGGGAAGGAGTTACCAACGTTCTCCTTGCTCAGGTCACCTGCCACGGCACACAGGTGCAGGATGTCACCTCCCCCAGAGGGCAGGGTTAGATGGGATATTGGGAAGGAATTGTTCCCTGTGAGGGTGGGGAGACACAGGGTGGCACAGGTGCCCAGAGAAGCTGTGGCTACTCCATCCCTGGAAGTGTCCAACACCAGGCTGGATGCATTTTGGAACAACCTGAGATAGTGGAAGGTGTCACATGGCAGGAGATGGAATGAGATGGGCTTTAAGGTCCCTTCCAATCCAAACTATTCTCAGACTTGAAACATCATTTGCCTGATCTGCCTCAGTTCCCACATGTGTGCTGGGGAAGCAAAGAGATGCAGGAATGTGGGACACAGGGAGTTCATGTCTGTTAGAAGCAGAGATGGCTCAGCTTTGGCTCAGTGAGTCTTGAGACCCTCCATCCTTCTTAGTCTCTGCATCATCTGCACACTGGAAAGGTTTCCTTTACTGCACTCTGGGGTGTCTCTTCCTGTGGAAGGAAAAGAAGAGAAACATTACACTGCTGCATTGCAGGAGGGATCCTGGGCAGGGACAGGATCCTGGGATTTATAAACGAGCCGTGTATTGATCCAGGAGCTCTGATTTATCTGTCGGCATTTCCCAGCCCAGTGTCTGCTGCTGCTATCCTGGCGTGAGCTGAACGAGTCAGAGGTGCAGGTGCTGTGATGGGCTGACATGGACAGATTCCCTGCAAAGCAAGGAGAAACAGGGAGTATGTGCACATGGGTGCACCCCCATCTAGGCTGAATCCCTGGAAAGGGCTGCAGGAGCAGCTGGCAGCAGTGATGTCCATCCTCCCTTCCTGCAGGCACTGCAGTTCTGAGGAGTGTGTGCCCTAGGAGGGGCTTGTATATGGCCTGTGAGACCTGGAACTGCTTAAAGTACAAAACTAATCCTCCCTTTGCTGTCCTGTCCTTAGGGAGACGAAAACAAATCGGTCAGAGACCGTTTCAATGCACGACAGTTCATTTCCTGGCTGCAGGACGTGGATGACAAGTACGACCGGATGAAGGTGAGAGCTGTGGGAGCCCCGTGCTCCAGGCTGGGGCATTCCAGGAGGGTTCTGCCTGTGGCTGGATCCTGGGAGCTGCCTTAGTGGTTTCCAGCACAGAGTGGGTGTCCAGAGATTGTCAGGGCAGTGTTGCGTGGGACTGGATGCTCTGGAGTGCTGACAAGCCTTTCAAAGCCAAACTTTCGGGTTTGCCTCGGCTCCTGCTGGAGCTGGGCTCAGCAGACATTCCAAACCCAGCTGTCCTGTGTGTGGCATCCCTTGCTGCATTTAACACTGTGCCCACAGTGGCTGCATGTGCCCTGCCTTTGCCTGCCAGCCAGCCCTCACGTCCCACTGTTGTTTCCCCCTCCAGACATGCCTGCTCATGCGACAGCAACACGAAGCAGCTGCCCTGAACGCGGTGCAGAGGATGGAGTGGCAGCTGAAGGTGCAGGAGCTGGACCCCGCGGGGCACAAATCCCTCTGCGTGAACGAGGTGCCCTCGTTCTATGTGCCAATGGTCGACGTGAACGATGACTTTGTGCTCTTGCCGGCATGACAGTTCCAACCCAGGCGACATCACTGAACACTGGCAAGGACGGGAGCGCTCCGAGGTCGGGCGGTCGAGCTCACATTCACCTTTAACCGCTTGCTGATGAATCCCTGGTCAGAGGAGGAGGAAGCAGCTATCGGCAGAAAAACAAAACAATAAGAGAAAAAAAAAAATAATTGCACTTTCTTCACGACGTGTCCCTCGCTTCCGGACTGGCGCGGCTCCGCGGGGCAGCGGGCCGGGTGCAGCTCCTTCCCGCCGGCGCCCGCGGCGGGGAGGCTCCGGGCAGCGCGGGCAGCGGGCGCTCAGCGGCCCCGGGACTGGCCCAGGCGCGGAGGGAGGAGGCCAAGGACACCGTGTGTGTGTTGCAGAAGCTGCTGAGCGGGGCCAGCAACCACGTGAACCATGTACTTGTGAACACCGTGATTTCCAGCTCTCTGTTTTCCACCGGGCGCGCATCTCCTCTCGGAGAAGCTGCAGTTAGGAAACCATGGGGGGAGGGAGGGGATGTTTGAGTTTCTCGTTCCATCATGGGTATGTCTAAAAAAAAACAAACAAACAAACGAAAAAAAAATACTACAAAAAAAATCACAAAAAAAAAAAAAAAAAAAAAAGAAAAAAAACCAATTAGAAACAAAAGGACAGCGTCCAAGTTGGGCAGGGGCGGCTCTGGAGCGGGGACAGCTCCGGGATGTGCCGGTGGCCCCGCAGCAGCCGCTGCCACCGCTGGGGACGGGCAGAGGAGCCGCCGGGGCGGCACGGCCGGGGAGACGGCGATGCAGAGAAAGGACTTTGCCAACTGTGTTTTTAATGGAGTAAAATCCACGTGGTTTATATATTTTTTCCTTTAATCTTGGGCATTTCGTTTCTCTTTCTGAGAACATAACTTGAAAACACTACAGAGCCAATACTCATATAAAGAAAAATTGTATCCCATAAATGCTGTACAGTTTTTATATACATTAACAATGTACTTTTGCTGCCTTCTAGATAATTTATTTTGCAACACATTACTGCACAGTTGTAAATAACTTATGTACTGTAACATCACTTTCAGTTATGTGTAAAGAAATAAATAAATTAATTAAAATTATCTTTGTATTTATAGTTCACCCTGGGCAGCAGTGTCCCTGTCAAGGAAAAAGTTGCCCAGATCAGCTGCCCATGGCAGGGCATGGAACAAGATGAGCTTTAAGGTCCCTTCCAACTCAAACTATTCTGTGATTTTGAACATCATTCTCTCTTTTCCATCCCTCTTTGTGTGCAGTGGGATTGGAACCCTCCAGGGGTAGGTCATGAGGAATGAGGACTCCCCCTGTACTGGTGAATTCACTGCCCCCAGAACGACTGAGCAGAAGATGCTGTTTTGGAGTTGCAGGGTCTGGACAGGGATGGGTGGATCCAGGCAAACTCAGTCCTCACTCACCAGCTCAGGGATGCAGCTGGAGGCAGATCCCAGTGCCTTTCCAAGACCTCTTTGCCTTCCTTCCCTCTGCTGCCCAGCCTCTCCTGATGGCTGCAGCTGCCAGTCCCAGGCAGGAGTGAGAAGTGGCCTCCACAGCCCCCCTGTGCCAGCTCTGGGTTCTCCAGTTTCCTCTGTTAGGTATTCCTGGTGCTGGCCAAGTATCTCAGCTGCTGCTTTGGAAAGCAAGGATGTTGTAAATGCCGTTTGTTCCTCTGCTGGCATATCCTGGCTGGGGAGACCAGAGGGGGACCCCTCCGTTCAGCCCCCAGCTCCCCCCTCACTTTGCAGCCACTTGAGGAATTTTCCACAGTCGGGGCAGGGGGATCCTGGAGCCTTTCACTCCAACTCATCACAGCAGCTTTGGAAGAGCCAGGGGATCCCACTGTCCCCTGCCCAGCCCTCAGCCCCTGCCTTGGCACTGCTGGCACCAGCACTGAGGCTCACACAGCCACAGCAGGATGGCAGTGCCATGTCCCAGCTGCAGCCAGAGGGATTTTTCCCCCCATCCTTGTTCTGGGCTGTGGGATGAGTGTGGTGAGGCACTGGAGCGAAAGCTGGGAGCGGGGGCTGCTCCTGTGTCAGGGACTTCAAGAAAGCAGCCAAAGGTAACGTTTGTTCTTTGATTGATTTCCATCCCTGGTCTTTATTTTGTTAAACAACCATCAGTTTGTCTCTGTAGTCACAGAGAGGCCTTTGATGAGCACGTAAACCTGGAAAGTCCCATAGGCTCGTCTGACCACGGTGCTGGTGACCTTGGGAGCCTCCAGGGTCAGTTTTCCTCCCGGTGTAACTGCCAGACGTGTGTGGGGGTGTGGATCCCTCAGAGGGAGGCAAAAAAATGCAGATGTGATTTTTTAATTTTTTTTTTTAGCATGATTCCTCAATGTGAGTTTGCAGGTGTGATTTTCAGTGTGATTTTGCAGATGGAGTTTTTCCACCGTTGCAGGTCTGAAGCTGAGCACCTGAGTGATGCTGCTGCCCCCAGAAATCACGTTTGTGAGTAAATTTTAAAAGGAGGAGGGAATTAAAGCCTGTTGGCAGTTTGGCTGCTCTGTTGGCTCTTCCCACGGGCTCCCGTGGTGCTGGGTGCCAACACGTTCCCTTCCTACAGGGGGTGACACAGATTGCACTGCCCCCTTTGAGGTTTGGGGGGACCTGGGTGCATTTGTGGGTGTTCACAGATGGGTCCTGGAGCCCCCGGCTGCACCCCAGGACCCCCAACACCAGCTGGGCCGGGGGGTCCCCCAGTCCTGAGAGGGGGCTGGAGCACCCTGGAGCTGGGGTGAACCGGGGCTGGGGGACAAGCAGGGCTGGGGTGGGGCAAACTGGGGCTGAGCTGGAGTGAATGGGGCTGGGAGAACCAAACTGGGCGGCTTGGGAGGGGGCAAACCGGGCTGGGGGTGCAGCGGACTGTGGGAACTGGGTCCAATGTTGGGAGGAGTGAACTGGGGCTGGGATTTGTAAACCGGGCTGGGGAGACAAACCAGCCTTGAGGGACGATCAGACCGGGACTGAGCCTCCCGGTGTTGCAGAGAGTGAACCGGGCCTGGGGGGTCCGAACCGGGGCTGGGGGGTCAGATCCGGAGGGAGC
>VZSR01000393.1:1239038-1265725 GCA_013398615.1 Brachypodius melanocephalos
CAGGCTGTGCCGGGGGTCCCTGGGGATGGCGCAGTGGGGAGGGGGCTCTGTACCAGCCCCACGGGATGTGCAGGACAAGGGGCTGGTTCCAAGTCTCAGGGGCTGCGCTGTGGCCTCCGGGTCTTTCTCCGCGCCCTCCTCCAGCAAGAGAAACACCCCCCGCCCGTCCCTGGGGGTCGCTGGAGCTGGGGGGGATCGGGATGTGAAGGAAGGACGCTGGGGGCTCTGCTCCTGTGGGGGCTGCCCTGCAGATCCCCTTTCCTTCCCCTGCCCTGAAGCAGCCGAGCACAGGGTCCAGGCCAGAACCCAACACCCCCATGTGGCTCAGGCCTGAGACCGGGATGAGGGGCACTGGGAGGGCCTGAGTGGGAAGGGGGGTGCAGAGAGGTCTGGAACCACGGCTAGGGTGGAAAAAAGAGGAGCAGGGTGTCTTTAAGTGCCTAACCCTCCCGCAGATCCCATCTCAGCCCATCCCGGCCACAGGCACAGGCAACGTGCCGGAGCCGCAGGCCCCCCCCTGCCACGGCCATCTGTGGGGTGGGAAATGCCTCAAGAGGGGCTGCGAGCCCCCATCACCCCCAGCCCCATACCCGCTGCCCCCAGGGAAGAGCCTCCACGAGGTTTGGGGTCCGGCCGACCCCTGGCTCTGCGTGCAGGCTCCCTATCCCAGCCAGCCCTCCTGGGGCACGGAGCTGGGGGTCCCCATCCCACCCCGCCCCAGCCCGGCCCCGCCGCCGCGGTGTCCCCGCACCCCTTACCCGAGCGCAGAGCGGGGCGAGCAGGCAGGCGAGGAGGAGCGGGGGGCCCATGGCGGAGCGGGGCACAGCCCGGCCGCCGGCCCCGAGCTAAAATAGCGGCGGGACTGGCTGAGTGACAGCACATGTGCTGCGGGCACACGACCCCCCCGCGGGCAGCTGGCCCCGCCGCCCCCGGCCCGCAGCCCGCACCCCCTGCCCTGCCCTGCCCGGAGGGGCCCGACGGGGGAGATGCGGGGGGCGTGGAGGCATGCAGGGGGGCGCAGGGGGGTCCCGGCTGGCCGGGCAGGGCAGGGGGAGCGGGGGCCGGGGATGCGCAGCCCCGGGCAGGGCGGGCGGAACGCGGCAGCTGCCGCCGGGCGCGCTCCGGGGATGCCGCGACGGGGCGGGCGGGAGGGGGAGACCTGGGCCCGCTGCCCCCACGGCTGCTCCGGCGCCGGGACAAGGACCGGCATCGGCACAGGGACAGGGACAGTGACAGGGACAGGGACAGGGACCGACACCGGCAGCGGGACAAGGACTCGCACCGGCACCTGGACAGGGAGAAGGGACCGGCAACGGGACAGGGACATGGAGAAGGGCAGGCACGGGAATAAACAGCGGCATTGGCACCGAGACAGGGACAGGCTGCGACACCGACTGTGGGACAGGGGCCTGGACTTGGACCAAGACCGGGATCAGGACAGCGAGAAGGACCGGGACCGGTTCTTCCCGCCCCGCTCTGCCGCTCTTCCCGTCGGGGCGAGCCCGCCCGTCCACTCCCGGCCGTGCCCGGTGCCGGTGCCATCTGTGCTGGCGTCGGGGCCGGTCCCAGAGCGGAGTCGGGAGAGGGACCGGCAGCATCCCGCGGTCTCCTGGTCCCGGTGGGCTCCCACCGGGCGGAGCGGGCGGCGGCTGCTCCGGGAGTCCCGACAAGGCTCTCGGCCCCCGCGGCCGGTCCCGGTGTTTCCCCCAACCCCGCTGCCGGTCCCGGTGTTTCCACCGACCCCCGGTGCCTGTCCCGGTGCCGCCGCCGTGCCGTGGCACCAGGTGGCAGCATCGTCCCGGCCACCGGCCCCGGCCCCGGCGATCCTCGCAGCCCGGGGTGTCGCACCGGGGAGCGTCCCCCGCCCGCCGGCGCGGGGTCCCGGGGGTCCCGGTGCAGCAGGGATGGAGAGCTGCGAACCCCCGGGATAAGGGGTCGAGGGGTTCTTGCCCTCCCGGGATACTGAGTCCTGGGCCTGGCAAAGGTACAATGTGTCGGTGACACTGATGCCATCACCTCGTCCCTGCTGGGCAGCTGCGGGGACGCCCGCCTTGTGCCTTCCTGGGAATAAATGCTCCCGGTGCCCTCCCGGTGTGCGTCACCAGCACGGGGATGGGGAATAAGGCGTGGGAAGAGGGATAGAGGAGGAGGGATGCAGGATGCGTCCTGTCCATGCCCAGGAGCTGAGCGCTGCTGGCAGGGCTGCCGCTGTCCCCAAGGACGTGTCATGCGCGGGTGAGCGTCGGGCACCGGTGCCCCGCGGCGTGGCCGGGCCGTGGCGTGGGCAGCGGCGCTCACTCGCCCGTCTGTCTGTCCGATGCCACCCGTCCGCCCCGCTGCCCTGTCACCTCGCATCAGTGTCGCGGCGAGGAGCGGCTCCGGCGGCGCTGGCCGGGGGTCCTGGCGGCTGCCCCTGCCCCTGACGCGCCGTGGCAGCGGGGCGGCCGAGCAGATGTTCCCTGCCACCGGCACCGGGGCTGGCAGACGTGACAGGCTCTGACAAGGCGCCAGCCCCGCTCGTGGGGACGGGGCTGCGGGTGGCACGGCCACGGCTGCAGCACGACAGGGACCCCCTGCTGTCCCTGCACTGCCACCCCCTGCCCCTGCAAACCGGGGCTCCCCCTGCGGTGCAGGGATTTGGGGGTCCCACAAATGCTGGGTCCCAGCAGGACCAGCCCAGGATTACAACTTCCTCTGCTGCTCTGGGTGCTGGGTCACCCTGTTTTGGAGGGTTCCCCCTCCCAGCTGACACCCTCTGACCTACCCAGCAGTGTCACAGCTGTTGGGAGCAGTTCCTCCCCACCGTGTGTGATGGGATCAGTCTCATCTCTAATGCGGGGTGCAGCTGGCCCTGTCGTGACCCCAGTGTGGCACTGGTCATGTCCCTCACGTGTGGTGCAGTGGGACCAGCTGTGACCCCAGTGCAGTGATCGGGTTGTCAGGGCAGTGCCCAGGAGGGCAGAGGGAGCAGCTGGGAGTGCAGAGGTGCCACACGCTGGCGCAGCCCCATAAACCACCGGAGCTTGGATTTTATATGGCAATAAAAGATAATGTCAGCTATAAAGTGCTAGAGCAGGTCCTGGCGTGCTGAGCTGGGGGGGCACAGAGGGGTGGGCAGCCCCCAGCTCCCTGGGGACACCCCAGCAGGGCAAAACCTCCTCGGGGAGAGTGGGTCCCCAGCTGCCCCAGGGTTGGGGACACCCCCAGCGCCGTCATGGGCTGAGGTTACGGTCAATGCATTAAAGCTGCTGCTTTGGGTTGTTGTTGTTGTTTTAATGGTTTTATTGGGTGATGCTGGGCCGGGCCTGGCAGGCCCTAATGAAGGAGATTGATGGCTTAATCGCCTGCAGCCATTACGGGGTAATTGAATGGTTGTGTACATATGATCCGACCGTCAATGCTGATGTGGCTGGCAAGCGAAACGCCTGGAGCTGGGGGGACACACAGAGCCCCCCCTGCACTCCGAGGGATGCAGCGTGGGGGGAGCAGAGCCCACAGCCTTGGGACCCCCATCCATCCCCTTGGTCCTGGCTGTGTTGGTGTTCCTGGAGATCTCCAGGTTCACCCAGTGGCACCAGGTCACCCCGCTCCATCTCCACCCAGCTCAGCTCCCAGCCAGAGCACTGTGACCACGTGCTTTAATGAGGCTTTTAATTAACAGGTTCCACCCAGAAGGACGAACAGCAGTGTGGGAGTGGAGGTGAGAGCATGAGGGTCCAGCACGGATGGCAGCCCCAAACTAGGGGTCATTCCTGACCACCCTCCCTGCGGGAATTCCCGAGGAGCAAACCTGGCAGAGGCCCAGGCAGGTCCCTGCGCCGAGGTGTGAGTCAAACTGCTCATTCTGTGTGTGACAACCAGGTGTTTTACAGTATTTGCTACCTGTGATCATCCATCAAAGCAATCGATAGCGTTCCTGCAGAGTTTTATTAATGATCTTGTCACCGGGCTGGTGCGGGGTGCCCGGGGTTGTCGAGAATGATAGATCATTAAGAGCTTTTGCTGCTATTTATTCTCCAGTGACCTTGTCTCTCTCCATTGTTGCTTGCTTAAGAGTTATGAATGCGAGACATGATAATTTGATATTGATCTATTTGGTAAGTTAAAAAATTTACTGCATGGTTGATGTTTTAACAAAGGATTCGCTCAGGCCCTCCCACTGGTGCTGGGCTGCGCACGTGTGTCCCTGTGCCTGAGGTGTGGGACAGGGAGAGGTGGCTGGTGACTCTGGGTGTCCTCGTGTCCCTGTGCCTGGGAGAGGTGGCTGCTGACCTCTGGGTGTCCCTTGTGTCCCCACCACGATTCCTTTTGAGCCTGAAGTACTGAAATCCAGGAGATGCTGCTGTGGGCAGAGTGTTGGGATGGACAGACCCCTGTGCAGGTGGGGTGGAGAAAGCCTGTTCCCATCCATATCCCCTTCCCTTTTTTCCCAGCCCCACTCTCATCCCATCGCCTCTCTGCCCACCACCACGGGATTGTCATGGTCCCCACCATGGTCCCCTCCACGTCCTTTCCATGTTCTCTACATGTCCTCTCAGATTTTTGGGGCTTTAGTGACCCTAACAAAGGAATCCCTTGTGCTCCTTGTTCCTCCTGCCCTTCCTGGTGTGAAAAGCTGGAGCTCCCTGTCGCCCCCTCAGCACTGACCAGGATCAGACCAGATGGACCCACAAGACACAGGTGCTGTCCCCCACTGGCATTATCAACACCCCTGGGGCTGGCAGCTCATGTGTGGAGTCAAGCAGGGACAAACTTCCATGGATAAAGGTGGGATTTATCAATATGCACTGGGATCACTTGCTGGTGGCAGATGCACTGGAAAATACAGTCAGTATTTAGGTGTGATTTTGAATTTCTTCTTTATTTCTGTTGGGAAATCATTCCCTGTGAGGGTGGGCAGGCCCTGCACAGGGTGCCCAGAGCAGCTGTGGCTGCCCCTGGATCCCTGGAAGTGTCCCAGGCCAGGTTGGACAGGGCTTGGAGCAGCCTGGGACAGTAGAAGATGTCCCTGACATGGCAGGGGTGGCGCTGGATGGGCTTTGAGGTCCTTCCAACCCAAACCATCCTGGGATTCTGTGATTCCTGCAAAGGGCTCCCACAGAAGGAAACCCTAAATCTGCAGCTCTGGCTAAGCCAGGTAAGAAAAATCCTACTTTTATTGGACATTATTCAAGGACTAGGCTGCAGTGAGCCGTGGACCAGGGCCAAGCCCCCCCAGGTGGGCACTAGGCTGGGTAAAAGCGCTTCAGCAGCTCCTTCTTGTTGACTTTGCCCATCTGGTTGCGTGGGATTTCCTCCACCACGATCAGCTCTGTGGGGATGGTGTAGGGAGCCATGATGTCCCTGGAACCCCAAATTGCAGCTGTTAGAGCAGGGCAGGACCGGCTGAGCCTTGCCGGGAGCACTCACAGCCCCGAGCAGCCCCACCTGGGACCCCCACCCACATCCCAGGAGCCCATTTAAGCTCAGCCCCTCTGGAGATGTATGGTGGGGTGTTTGTTTTCAGCTTTGCAGGGAACAGCTCATCCCTGGGGACTCCTCAGCTGGGATCAGTGACTCCCCCGAGGGCAGGGGCAGCACCAGCGCTGTGAGGAATGCAGAATCCTTGAGTGGACCGCAGGTGAGCCGCCTCCCCGGGAGTGTGCCGGTGACTCGGCAGCCCCGAGCCCATGCCGTGCCCTTTGCGGAGCGGGGGGGACTCTCCTGCCTTCTGCTGCCCGTGTGTCACCGACCTGCGGCCGTGCCCGGCCCCGGCAGCGCCCTGGCACTGACTCTAACGCGAGATGCCAGCTCTGCCGAGCCCTGGGAGCCCCGGCCGGCCTCCTCCCCCCGCCGCCACCCGCACCCGGCCATATGGAGCCGCTAACTCGGGATGGCGCCTGTCGCCGGGAAGCACCAGGGAAGGCGAAAGCCGCAAAATGAATCACTCTGAAGAGGGACATGTGTCTCCTGCCAGGGAGCGCGAGAACAGGGGCCAAGTGAACCTAAGTGACATAAAAAATAAAGGGGAGAGACAGGGCCAGAGGGAGAGGCGGGCGCGGGGCCGGCGCTGGGCGGGGAGAGCAGCCGGACCCTCCGGGGTTTGGCGTTCAAGGGCACAAAAACAACGTCCCTGTCACAGAGCTGGGGACAGCGATGGGAAGAGACGTGCAGGGAACACTCTGGGAGGGGGGCAGGCAGGAGAGTATGGGGGGGATAAGCAAAGCCTCCTGCCTGGTACCAGGGACCCCCAGAACAGCCTGGGGGACCCCCAAAGCCACAGGTGGGGGATGAAGGGATCTCCTGGCTGGGTCACCAATGTCCCTGGCATGAGATTCAGGAATGAGCAGCCACCTAAAGCAGAATGAGCACCTCTCCCATGAGGAAAAGCTGAGAGAGTTGGGCTTGTTCAGATGGGAAAAGAGGAGACTTTTTGATAAGGCCTGGAATGCTTGGACAAGGGAGAATGGCTTCAGACTGCCAGAGGGCAGGGATGGATGGGATACCAGGAAGGAAATCTTCCCTGTGAGGGTGGAGAGGCCCTGGCACAGGTGCCCAGAGCAGTTGTGGCTGCCCCTGGATCTCTGGAAATGTCCAAGACCAAGCTGGTCAGGGCTTAGAGCACCCTGGGCTAGTGGAAGGTGTCCCTGCCCACGGCAGGGGGTGGCACTGGATGAGCCTTAAAATCCCTTCCTGCCAAAACAATTCCATAACTTTGTGATCCTATGACACGTCCCCGATGAGGACCCTGCTGGCTTTGAGCCTGCTCTCCCTGTGTCCCTCCCTCCCCATTCCCCTCCCCTGGGGTTTTACCTGGCCCATTCCTTCAGGTCCCTCACGGAGAGCATGTGGCCCTGGCGCAGCTTCACCACGGCGCTGACCCGCTGCCCCCACACCATGTCCGGGACCCCGATCACCGCCACGTCTGCAGGGACAGCACGGACTGGGATCAGCACCCTGAGCAGCTGCTGGGGCCCAGGTGGGCACAACAGGGCTTCAGGTGTGAGGAGGAAAATGCCACGGGGTGTCAGCACGGGAAAACACCGTGAGGTTCTGTGCGGACACAAGAGCAGAGCTTTGCAGCACAGTAAGGCAGGGAGCTCCATGGTTTGAAAATCTGGAGTCAAGGGGGAGGAAGATGATGATGTGCAGGGTGGTGTGGAGCTGAGGGCACCGCTTCTGACCCCTTGCACAAGGTCATGCACAAGGGCAGGGCAGATTTAATTAGAGCCTCATTTCCAAAATCAGACAGGAGCTGCTGCTGACTCAGCTCCGCCCTGGGAGAGCAGAACCGCGGGATTTAAACATCCCATTGTGGAAGGGAGCTCCAGGTACGAGCCCTGGGGAGCCTCATGCACCTGCTGAGCCAGGGCTGCCCCCAGAGCAGTGTCCCCTCTGGGCAGGGAGCAGCAGAGCACAGACCTGCGATGTGGGGGTGTGTGAGGAGGTGACGCTCCACCTCCAGCGCGCTGATTTTAAAGCCTCCATTTTTGATGATGTCCACGGAGGTGCGGCCCCTGATCCAGTACACTCCATCCTTGTAGGCTGCCGTGTCTCCTGGAAAACAAACAGCTCCATCAGAGGCTGCTCCCTTGGCCCCCCTCTGCCTTTCCTGGGATGTGGATGTGGTGGTGCACAGGGGAATGGCTTCCCACTGCTACAAGGCAGGGTTAGATGGGATATTGGGAAGGAATTTACGCTGTCAGGGCAAGGAAACATCAGAATCAGTCCTGAAAATCCAGGCTGTTCCCCAGGAGAGCTGTGTCCCTGCTCAGCTGGCACCTGCCAAAATCCTGAGCAGCTCAGCTCAGCCAGGGAATGATTAATTGTTCCTGTATTTGCCTGCCCCTTGGCACTCTGTGGATGTTGAAGGCTGTCTGGAATATTCTGAAGTTGGGGGAAAGTTTGAAACTGGGACTCTCTGGGTGTTTGGCTGCTTGGAGTGGGAAGGAAGTGGTGGCTGCAGTGCTGAAATGCCTTTTGCACCCAGATCCTGTGGTGTGTGACTGACACACGGTGGGCCAGGGGACATGAATTAAACGGTGGCACTGGGAGAGCCAGCAGCAGGAGCTGCTTAATCACACAGAGAAGATGGGGAGAGGAGAGAGAATTCAGCCCTGGTTCAGTGGCACACAGCTCCCCTGTCATTCTTTGGGATGTCAGTACAGGAGGACAGGCACATCTGCTTTTCCTCTGTCCTGATGGGGTGAATGATCCCTGGACAGTTCCGCTCCCCTTCCATCCCTGTGCTCCCCACAAACGCCATTGCTGCTTCCCACACAGATCCTCCATTCCACTGGCAGCACAGCACAGTGAGGGGATATGTCACATTATTATTGTGACTATAGTGAGCTCCTGGGACCAGCTCTGTAATTCCCCCCGTCTCTTCCTTTTCATCTCCTCTCCAGCATCAGGCCCTGGCTGTCACTTCCCACGCTGACAGCCCCGAGTGCTCTGGGGGATGCCATCCACTGAGGACAGCCCTGTTACCCTCTGCCCTGCACCATCTGCTTCCAGCCCAGCACATCAGGCAGCCTGTGCAGTGGCACATCCAGCATCCCCTGCTTCCCAAGCCAGTGAGGGATTCCCAGACCAGGCGGACCAGGTAAAAGGATGCTGAATTTGCTCAGTGACTGTCCCCAGCAGTGCTGAGTATCACTTCCAAAGTGGTGCTGCCCTGAGAGCCACAGCAAGGACTGTGCCTGTTTTTCCAGGGGTCACAGGTGAGTCCCTTGCCCCACGAGCCCACCAGCCCTTGTGGGGAGCTGCTGGTGTTGTGTTCCCTCTATCCCAGCTGCTCCATCCAGCAGGATACAGCTCAGAACCACAATCAGCACTCCCTGCCCTCGGCCAGCTGCACCAGAAAGGGAATTTTGGCTGATGTCTCTGACACCCCATCTCCTCCTCAGCCTGCCTGGGCCACTCCACCCAGCTCCTGTCACCACACAAAGCAGTGGCAGCAGAACCTCGTGGCACGTGGCTGCCAGGGCTGTGGGATTATTGCTTCCCTGACAGCCGCTGTCACCGCTACCTTTGGATTTGTTTCAAGATGCTCAGTGGGCATCTGTTCTGTGAAATGTTAAAGGCTCTGCTGAGCTGCATATTGAGCAGGCTCTGTGCCGGTGGCAGCTGCCCTTTGCTGGAGTTACAGGCAGTTATAGATATATTTATCCAGTGAAAAGCACAGAATTAGGGAAAGGTTTGGGTTGGAAGGACCTTAAAACTCATCCTGTTCCACCCCCTGTCACAGGCAGTGACACCTTCCACTAGCCCAGGCTGCTCCAAGCCCTGTCCAACCTGGCCTGGGACACTTGCAGGGATCCAGGGGCAGCCACAGCTGCTCTGGACAGCCTGTTCCCAACCCTCACCATCCTCCCAGTGAGATCCAGAAGGAGATGTGCAATGGAGACCAACATTTCCCAACTCGAACTGCAGAAATTTCTGCCATGAGGTTCTTCGAGTTGCAAAATCCTCATTGCAAACACAAAAGGGCCCTTGGGACTCTGCTGTAGTTTGAGCACCTCCTTCACTGAGTGCTGAGACCTCGTGGGGACCAACAGGAGCTGCTTCCCAGGATGTGGAGAACAAGAGCCCCTTTGCTCCTTGAGCTGGGCTGCAGCATCAAACCCTCACCTGTGTCAACACCCTCACCCACGGGGCAGTTTGTTCCTGGCAAACACAGCACAATTCCCACATCAAAGGTACAACCAACTATTGACCTAGGGAACACTTTGGCTGGAGAAGTGAAACACTGAGTGGCTTCGGGGAGCTCTGAGATAGCTGAAGTATGCATAAAAAAAAAGACTTTTTAGGTAAATCAGGTGACTTCAGCCTGGTCTAGACAGAGGGTCAGGAATGTTCTAGGATCTGCTGGAAAACCAGGGACGGTGTTGGCCTCGCTCTGGGACTCTGTGAGTCCAGGATTTCAACCCTGCACACAGGCGCTGAGGAGAGGTCAGCACCACGGAGCTGCCCCCCAGGAGGAGCCCACCCCAAGCTCTGGGTGCCAGATGTCCCTCGGAAGCCTGGGAGACTGTTTGGTAACAGGTGTCACCAGCTCGGTGGCAGCGACAGCGCGGCTGCGACGTGCGAGCCGAGATCTGGCACCCGGAGGAGCCCCGGGAGCATCGCGGTGCCGCGGTGAGCTGCAAACTGTCACACGGCATTCCCGGCTCCCGGGAGGAGCCTCCCAGCCCCGCTCATTTATGCACCTCTTCCTTTGTGTTCAGAGCTCCAGAGAGGACGCGGCCGGTGTTCCCAAGCGGCTCTCGGTGCCAGCCCCTCGGGTGGGAGGAAGGACAGCGTGGACACCTGAGGATGAGCATTCCCAGGTTTGAAACCAATGCCACCAGCAGAGCCTGGTCCGGGAGCATCACTGCCAGTGGATTTGGCTCTTTGCAGCTGGGATGTCCCCCCATGCCCGTCACAGCTCCAGCAGACCAAGCGCTGCACAGCAGAAAATACCAAGAAACAGCAAATTTCCCCTTTGAAAGGCAAATGATTTTGCTGATTATTTCAGCCTCCTGCTCTGGAGGCAGTTAATGCTCCAGTCAGGAGCTCCAGGGGCCGGAGCGGCGCCGGGGATGCTGGGGGGCTCTTCCCTGCCAGCAGCAGGATGTGGTTGGAGCACTTTCAAATATTAATTAGACCTTTTTGCTGTTAATGAATCACTCGTGATTTTTGCAAACCCTTGGCTTTCAAATGCTCCACGCAGAGCTCAGCCCAGCGCTCCTCAGAGCGGGGATGGAGAGCAGGAATGTCTCCCAGCCACTCTTCCAGGTGCCACTGACCTGCAGGGACACAGAGGAGCTCCGATGGGGACAGTCACCACGTGCCACCCACTGGCAGCCAGCAGAGCTCCTTCAGACCACACAGTGCACCTTGCTCTTTTGGGAGCATTTACGGTGGGTTTTTTTTCCAAACTCCAGGAGGAATTCCCTGCTGTCAGCTGTTCTCCTGCCTTGATGATCCCTCATTTCCAGAGGGAGGAGCCGGAGCAGGGCACTCACCCTCCTGCATTCCTCTGGAATTGCTGCTCCCACCAAGTGAGCCATGTGGGGGGAACCAACAAGCTCCCAGCTGGAAAACCCCCGGGAAGCTTGCAGGAAGGCAGTTGGAATAATCAGTCTTTGCCCTTCTCTGGTGCCTTTCAGCAGAGGATCTCCAAGCACACTGATCCAGAGGCTAATCAGGCAGAAAGGGAACAGCTGGCAGGGCAGCGGCGGGATGGGAATGGCCTCGGTGGGATGGGGAGGAGCCGCCCCGGTGGGATGAGGAGTGGCCTCACACACCACGGAGCAGTGGGCAGGAGGTTCTGGATCTCTGCTCTACCCTGGCATTAACTCCTGCCTGCCTCCCACTTCCTTGAAATCCTTGTTGATGCTGCTGGTCCATCAGGCTGAGGCAGAGCTCACCCTCTGGCAGAGACACACCTCGCTGATTAGGATTGTGATTTATTTTCCAGGTAGGATTGGTCCAACAACCTGGGCAAGTGATGAAGAGCCTGAGCCCTGATCCTGATCCTCACCACTTGGAAAAGCAGAGCCAAAATCTGGGGGCTAAAACCCCCTTTGCCAGGTGAGGATTTTGTGGGAGCAAGTCTCCAATCCCAGCACCCACATCTGGATGGGGACAGCCAGGGGTTGTGATGGTCCCCCTGAGCACTCAGAGGCAGCTGTGGGGTCCCACCTGGCAGGAAGGTCCTTCTCCATCCTCCTCCTTTCAGCACAATTTTCCTGCCTGCAGATCAGCTCTAGCAGAGACCATGGAAATGCTCCTTCACAGGCTTTGGAATCCTCCTGCAGCCACAAGCTCCATGTGCCCGTCACATTTCTCACATGCTTTCAAGTTTCCCTGCTCTTTCCAGGGCAGTTTGGTGTCTCACCACTCTCCTAAACCCATGGGAACGGTTTTTTGCAGGTAGCACAGACGCAGTGGGGCTGGGAAGCTGGCACAGCAGTGACATTCCTGTGGTCACTCTGCTTCTCTTCCCATCCCTCTGGGCACAAGCTCCCTGTGCAGCTCCCAAGCCCAATGCTAAAAGAAATGGTTTGTTCCCATTCCCAGAGGCTCCTGTGCTGGAGAAAAGCCACGTGGGGTGGATAAATGATTATAAGGCAAGTGCTAGAGGCTTTTTATAGGAATTAGATAATCCATCCCCTCGGTGGCCGGGCTGTGGGACGGGCGGCCAAGCGCTGCCTCTCCGTCACGGACATCCACCTCTCCCTCCCCCCTGTGCCATGAAAACTGCATCCACAGATCCCCCATCTGCTCACATACATCACACACTTCACTCCAGTTTATTAGCTGGAATAAATCATAAATATTTCATTATATATCAACGGCGCTCGACTCGGGGAAGGCGCAATCCATCACCCCGGCGCTCCCCGCGACCTGCCGCCGTGCAATAAGCTTTCCAGTCTATTAAACAAGATTGATACACTGTGCCAGCCTGGACTGGGGGGATTTATTTATGGAGCACTGGGAGAGGGAGGGCACGGGCAAGTGGGGCTGCTCCTGGAGCAGCAAGAGGCAGAGTCCTCCAACAGTGTCAAGGGAATGCTGCTGCCATTAGAAGAATTGTGGAATTGTTTAGCTTGGAAAAGGCCCTTAAGACTGGCTATTCCACCCATTCCCCAGCACTAACCCATGTCCCCAAGTGCCTCATCCTCATGGTTTTTAAATCTCTGCAGGAATGGAGACTCCACTGCTGCCCTGGACAGCCCTTTCCATGAGGAAAGCTCCCCTAATATCCAAGGCTGTTAGACATTAGGGAAGGCTGTTCACTCTTGTCCTGTTGCTTGCTCCCTAGGAGAAAATATGGGAGAAGACACCATGGCAAAACAGGGCTCAGCTGAAGCAACATCCTGCTTCCAACAGGGATCTTCCTGACTATCCCCAGCTCAGGAATTCCATCTCATCCTCGCAAGTGAGACCTCTCTGCAAGCCACATCTCCCTGCAGGACCAACAGCACCCTGAGTGTGAGTCACCCTCTGGTTGAATCCTGGGCCTTGGGTGAGTTACCAGCACCTGAGAGATGCTCAGGGACGTGATGCTTTCAGTGATCCAGAGCCTCTCTGGCACTGCTGGGATTGATTGGAGCCATCCCTGCTCCTGAAGGGATTGAGGCTGCCTCAGCAGCGTGATGTATGTGCCCAGATCTATTTAATGAAATGCTAAATGATAGGCTAAATAACTGAGCAACTTTAGCTTGATTTATTGCGTGGAGGTGAGGAATGCGTGTCCCTGCTGTCAGCCATCTTGGCTGCCAACAGAGGTCACGAGCACTAATTGTAGCTAATTAACGTTAATTAGACTTGGGAAAGACTGGGTCTCCTCTCCCCAGTCATCCCCATCCACCCCAGCCCTTCAGCACTCACATTTCCTGGAACCAGGCTGCATTCCCAGCAGCGCAGGGTTCAGCAGTTCCTGTTAATCCCAATCCAGCTGAAATCATCAGCTCCTGCTTTCCCCCACCTCTTCCACCCTGCTCAGACCACGAGGGTGAGACCTCCCAGAGTCCAACTCGCTGCTCCCTTTGGAGCGTGACACGATCTTGGAGTGACTCTTAGGGGATGCTGGAGTCCATCCACCCTCACCAGGTCACCTGGAGCAGCAAATGCCTTCCCTGGGCTCACAGGAGGCCCTGCCCAAAAACACTGGGGCTGCTCCGAGGCTCCCTGTGCAGAGCACGATCATTAATAAAGCATCAAAGGCTCCTGAGGGGGAGAGTTTGAAACTTCCTCACAAAACCACATGTATATTAATACAGCAGCAATTATTCATAAAGAAACCCTCTCCCCAGCAGCTCCCAGGGCTCCCATTCTCTCCCTGGGTGCAGGACAAAGCCTTTCCCAGTGTCCCTGCCCTGCCCAGCACAGCCCCTGGCACCAGGAGCAGGGTGGGCACTGCGCTCCTGGATCCAGCTGCTATCCTGGCACAGGCAGCCTTGGCTGGCAGCACAACTCCAATCTGCTGCCAAAATCCTCCAGCAGGGCCTGGGGCCTGGGAGGAGAGCAGCTCAGCAGCTGCAGCCCGAGATCTGTCCCTGTGGTGGGAACAGGCAGGTGAGCTCGGCGTGCAGCCGCTGCTCTCCAGGCACGTCCCACCTGGAACCCACAATGTAAGGATGGAGATGCTGGAGAGAGTCCAGAGGAGGCCATGGAGCTGCTCCCAGGGCTGGAGCCCCTCTGCTCTGCAGCCAGGCTGGGAGAGCTGGGGGTGCTCACCTGGAGAGGAAAAGGCTGCAGGGAGAGCTCAGAGCCCCTTCCAGGGCCTAAAGGGGCTCCAGGAGAGCTGCAGAGGGACTGGGGACAAGGGATGGAGGGACAGGACAAGAGGGAATGGCTTTAAACTGAAAGCAGTGGGCTTAGATGGGATATCAGGGGGAAATCCTTTCCTGGGAGAGTGGACAGGCCCTGGCACAGGGTGCTCAGAGAAGCTGTGGCTGCCCCTGGATCCCTGGAAATGTCCAAGGCCAGGCTGGATGGGATTTAGAGCAACTTGGGCTAGTGGACGGAGTCCCTGTCCATGGCAGGGGGTGGAATGGATGAGCTTTAAGGTTCTCCCAACCCAAACCATTGTGGGATTCTGTGAAACTCCATCTCAGAGCAGGCTCTGCTTCACCCCCTAGAAATGAAGAACCCTTCCTGCTCTGGCCTGGAGGATCCTGCTGGGCACAAGAGGGACCATCCAAAGGTACCCATACCCTGAGGATGCTCCCAGGCCTCTCCCACACCAATATCCAAGAGCAATCAGTGACTGTCAGGCTTTGTGGGGTCCTTCCCACCAAAGCAGAGCAGGATTTGGCCACCCATGTGAAATCTGGAGGTAATTTAATGGCTCCTGAGAAAGGGAATCAATCCACTGGAAGGGAATCGCTGTTTGTTCCCGCACCTTGCCACAAACACCGCCGGGAGTGGTGGCAGCAGCAGGTGGGTGTGCAGCACCATTTATTTACATAATAAAATTGCCAAGTAGATTTGTAGCTCAGGGCCATCTTCCCCTCTTCCCTGTGCCTGGCTCCCACCAGCTGACAGGCAGTGAGGTGGGGACAGACCCTCTGAGTGCCCTCGTGGCTGCTGCCAAGGGATGCAGGGATGCAGGTGCCTCGGAGCGCTGGTTCCTTGCTCTGGATTTGGGAATTGGATCACAGCTCAAAGCTGCTTTGCAGCCCTTTCTATCTCATCTATCCACATGAAGCTGTGCCAGGGCAGGTTTAGGTTGGAGATCAGGGAAAGGTTCTTCCCCCAGAGGGTGCTGGGCACTGCCCTGAGGCTGCCAGAGCTCCAGGAGAGTTTGGACAACACTCTCAGACACAGGCTGGGATTGTAGGCATGTCTGGGCAGGGCCAGGATTTGTACTTCGATGATTTTAATACACCCCTTCCAGCTGAGGATATTCCATGATTCTATGATTGATCTGGGAAAGGCATTGGGTCACCTGCAAGCTGCCTGCTCCCAGGAGAAAGGGGTTAAACAGTGGACTCCCCACTCTCAAAACTTCACCAGAGACTCCTGGAGCAGCCAGCACAAGGATAAAAGGAAATCAGAAATAAAACAACAGCAACAAAAAGAAAACCTCAGCCTGGAATGAATTCCTGTCATGCTCTCTAACAGAGAACTTTGTATTCCACAGGCAGCAGCGCTGAGCCTGCTGTCAGAGCCACGCTGGGAGAAAGGGCAAAACCCTGCCGAGATGAAAGAATGGGAAGCACTGGAACAGCCTCCCCTGGCATTTACACCTGGAAAAAAAAATAAATCACTCAAGGGCATCTCACAAAGAGCTGTGCTAATAAGGCTCTCCTCCCCACGCTGTGTGGCTGCGCCGGCAGAGCGGGACATGGAGCGGTGCCAGAAGAGCTGGCAGCAGCTCAGCTACCTGGGAGGGGAAAGGAGCAGGTAAGAGAAGCCTGATTCAACCCTGAAAGCCTGAGCTGAGCTCTGCTTCCAGCCAGGGGACAGAGGGACTCAGGGACCTGCCTCTGGGCAGCCCAGGAGTGCAGCTACCCCTTGTCTCAGCTGATCTGCCAGAGATTCCTTCCCCTCACAGATGTATTTTCCAAATTTACTGCACCTCTCAGGCAGGGTGAGAAGTCAGAGTGATGCTCACTGACCCTCCTGGCTTGCCTGCACATCCTGTTTCCTTCACCATCCAAATTTCCCCTCCACAACCCCATCCTGGCTCCTGTGAGTGGGCTCATTCCACCACACAGCCTTTTCTCTGCTCCCAAGAGGATTTTTCTCCTCTGAGCACAGGGAAGAAGGCAGGGCAGTGTTTAGGCATTACCCTCTGGTGTCACTGTCCCACAGCACTGATCTGCACCCAGGATCCACCTGGGGTGGGGAAAGCACCATCCACTGCATCCCTTCTCCAACCCATCCCTCTCCCATCCCCTGCAAGCCAGACTTCCCAACACATCCCACTGGGCAGCAGCTCTGGCTACCAGACACAAGAGCCATCTCTGTCCTGCTGTTCTGGGGGCTCAGGGGTTGCTGCAGATGGTCCCTGCTCCAGCCTTGGCCTGGGCTGGCATTGGGCAGCCTGTGCCAGCCAAGTCCTGGGCATCCAGCCAGGAGAGGACAGCACCAAATGGAAACTCAGCCTTGGCAAAGCCTGGCAGCTCCTCAGATGCTGCCTGCCCTTGGCAGAGGTGCTGCTCCTCATTTTTATCTCATTTCTTCATCTCACCGTGACCAGGAGCCTCTCCAAGCCCTCAGAACTGAAGGACAAGAGCAGATGAACTCTCTCCAGGCTGCCCGTCCTGCTCCAAGGGGGCCACGCTGCTCCAATGGAAAAACCAGGCAAACCTGGAAGATTTCTGCAAACCAGGCAGCCAAGAGTTTGGAGGTTCAGTCCTCACCAGCAGGAACTCATGGGTGACTGATATGACACAAGCAGGCTGAGCAGGGAACCCCCCACTGCTCCTCCAGCCTGAGTTACTGCAGATGGGTTTGCCCAGAGGACCAGCCAGAAAAGAAAATGGGTAAGTAAAAATGAAAAACGCTTTTTTTTTTTTTTTTTTCACATTAGCATTTAAATATTTATAGAAATCCCTGCAGACAACGAGATGAGAAAGAAAACTCCAAGAGTAATAAATAAGTCAATGTTCCAAGGTGTGGCTGCACAGCTGAACGTGGCTGGTGGAGCTTTGAGGAGTGTGGTAACAAAAATTAATAATGGTAATAATAAAAATATTAGAGCAGATCCCTCTGCTCCCTGCAGCCACTGAGAGATGATTAAAACTTAGCAAAAGGCAGAATCATCTCTTCTTTTCCACGCAGTGACCTGGGGCCTGGCCTTGGACACTTCCAGGGATCCAGGGGCAGCCACAGCTGCTCCGGGCACCCTGTGCCAGGGCTTGCCCACCCTCCCAGGGAAGGATTCCTTCCTAAATCCATGAAATGGGATGGAATTGAATAAATAGGATGGGAAGAATGATTCCCAGCAGTCAGGGGCTCGTTCCAGGCTGTGAGAGCAGCACTGCTGTAGCAGAGCTCGAGGGGTAAAAGCAGACACAGAACAAGAGGGAAGAGCCTGGATTTTGGAGCTGCAGGTGCCTGCTGTTCCCACCAACTCTCAGCTGGGGAGCAATTGCTCCACGCCTCTGGAAATGAGCCTCAGTGCAGCAGAGGTTCTCAAAGAAGGGAAGGTTGGCATCCAAGATGTTTGATATGACGAGAGCAGAGCTTTAGAGAGTAAACAAATTCTGTGCCAAAAGCTGCTCTCATTTACAGCTACAAAAATCCCAAGTCACTCTGAACTGCTGAAAACATCAGTTTCACCAGCAGTCAGGGAAACAGAACGAAACAGAATCACAGAATCAGGGAATCGTGGAATATTTCAGGTTGGAAGGGACCTTAAAGCTCATCTTGTTCCACCCCTCCCATGTCCTGGTGACCCCAAGTCTTCCAGTTGTCTGGAAATACTGAATCCTCAAGGAGAAGGAATTAATACTCAAGCAGGAAGCAGAAAAAGGGAATTCTCTCTCCTAAGTGTTTGAAGTGTTTGTGTAAGGGACCTCTGGGGGTGATAAAGGCTGAAATATCAGAAAATAATCCATCTTTATGTTTTTAATTTTAGAAACACTTCTCAAATTAGGGCTGGGTGGAAAGGGGAGCCCAGCACACCCCTGGTCTGGCTTCTGCTCCTGCCCCTTCCCACAGCAGGGTGTGTGGGGTCCACCTGGCATTTTTGGGGGTGTCTTTCCATGGCATTAGTGGGAAGGTGGGTCCCAGCTCTGAGCTGCTGCCACCCTGCCCCACCCTGAGCTGATCCCTGCCAGACTCCAAAGAAGCTCCTCCAGGCAGGAGCCCCTGCTCCATCCGGTGGCATCACACCGGTAACTCACATAATTTCAGCACATTACAATTAAGGAATCATTCCTTTAAAAATAGAATTTGCATTAGCTGGATTTGTGAGTAGGAAAGCCACTGCAAACAAACAGAAAACCTGCAGATTAAGATGCTAATTAGATGCATTTCTATTTATAATCTGCCTTGATCAAGCCTCAAGTATTTTCTCTTTCAGGTGTCTGTGCTCCACCCACGGATGTGAGCAATTCCCCTGGCAGGGAAACACCTGCTGGTCCCTGGGGACAGCCAAGCACCGGGAAAAGCCTGTGCCAGAGGGATGGGGGTGGATCCTGCTCCTTCTCCTTAGGGAGCAGCCCCAGAGAAGGAAGAGTTGTCCCTGGCCAAGGATGACCTGCCCAGGACCTTCCCTACAAACACCACATTCCTGTGTGCTGGAAAACTGCAGGAAGCTTTGCCTTTCCCACCAGAAGGGGCAGAAATCACAGAATGGTGGAATTAGCTGGAAAAGATCTTTAAGGTCAGCAAGTCCAACCATCAACCCTGCATCACCACTGTGGTCACCACTGACCATCTCCCCAAGTGTCACATCCATGTTTTTTGAACACTTTCAGGGATGGGGACTCCACCACTGCCCTTTCCATGAAGAAATTTTCCCCCATATCCAATCCAAACCTTCTCTAAGGCCATTTTACCTCATCCTGTCCCTTGTTTCCCTCCCTGGATGTCCCCTCCTGTCAGGGAGCTGTGCAGAGCCAGGAGGTCCCCCCTGAGCCTCATTTTCTCCAGCCTGAGCCCCTTTCTCAGCTCCCTCAGCCTCTCCTGGGGCTCCAGTTGTGATGGGAGCTGGACTTGGTGGCCTTGAAAGGTCCTTCCCCACCCAAACTATTCCATGATTCTGTGGAATCTCCAAGAGCCAGGGCTGGGAAGGGGAAGGATCTGCAGCTGGTGTCAGGAGAGCTCAGTCTGAAAATGACACAGACACATCAGGAAACCAGTCAGAGTCACTGGGATCGTTCCCTGGACTGGAATTCATGGCTGCAGCAAAAGCATGTTCCATTTTTGGGGCAAGCTGGGAATTCAGTGCTGAGTGGGATGCTCCCAGCTAAGCCAGGGTTTGTCCTTGCTGCTTGAATTTGTAATCACAGTGGAAAAACAACTTATTTTTGTTGTTGTTCTTGTTGTTGAGGGATTTTTTGTTTTGTTTTGTTTTGTCTTCCCTGGAGCTTCCCCTTTCACTGCACGACATCCAGAAGGAATAGAGGTCCACTCTGTTTTCCCTCTAAAGCCTTAACAACAGGATAGGGGAAGTGTTTTGGGCCATAGGATTTATTATTAATGGGGTTCAGGGGCATTTGTGACCTGTGCAAAAATTCACTGATAAACCAAGACTTAACAATGTGGAAAACAGCTCCAAGGTTGTGGGTTTGTTTTTTTTTTAAATGCAGCTCAAAGAAAGAAATTTAAAAGACATGAGTCATCATTCCGAAATGTGCATCAAACGAGTTAAATAACTCTTACTTTCTTAACGACATATTAATCAAAGTGCATTGATTCTTGAATCAGATTCTCCTCCCAACACGCTCTCTATCTTCTCCATCCTGATGCATGCATTAAGAGAGTTTTATTCTGACAGATACAATATAGCAATCAATAAAATCTTATTATATGGAGCAGAGATACATGGATTTGTTGCAGGATTTATGCACTACTTTCAAACCCGGTGCTATTTCATGTCTCAGCCTTAACCTGTAATTGAAAATAAATCTCCCTGAATACACCAGATTCTAATTTTCTGGATGTATGGGCAAATGTGAATGGAAGCTGCCCTTCCCTCGGGGAGCAGGCTGCTCTCAGGTCGTGTTGCTGCCCAAGGAGCACGGCTGGACTGGCAGATCCCTCTGGAGAAACCCCCTGAGCAGGCAGGGAAATGTGGGGGAAAGGGGCAGAGCCTGGGCACCACGGTGGGCAAACACCACCCTCCCAAACCCTCCTCGTGCTTCCAAAGCCCTCTTGGGCAGGGATAACACGATCTGACAGTGCCAGAGCTTGGCCATGTGGGCATGGCGAGGGAAGGAGGGAGGGATGGATGGATGGATGGATGGATGGATGGATGGATGACCACAGAAGCTGCTGCTTCTCTGCTGCTTTCCTCCAGTTCCCAAGATTCAATTTTGCTCATAGGATTATGAAATGGTTTAGGTTGGAAGGGACCTTAAAGACCACCCAGTCCCACCCCCTGCCATGGGCAGGGACACCTTCCACTGTCCCAGGTTGCTCCAAAACCCATCCAGCCTTGCCTTGGACGTTTCCAGGGATCCAGGGGCAGCCACAGCTTCTATGGGCGCCCTGTGCCGGGGTCTCATCCTAAAAAATGTCTTCCTTCCCTCTTTTCTCCCCTCCTGCCCTCTCAGCAGCACTGAGTGTCTGGAGGCTGCCTCTCACCTGGCAGGGCCTGGCACAGCTGGGGAGGCTCAGCAGGGACAGGAGCCAGATGCCCACAGGCGTTTTTCCTTTGGGCTCGGCTCGGCCTCCGAGGGCTCGGTGCCACTTGGATGTATGGCAGCAGGTGGAAACCCAGCAGTCTCTCTGGAAATGGCTGGAGGGGACTTTGATCTAAGCAGCTCTGTCAACAGCGTTAATACAATAAAAATAATCAAATTCACTCGGATGGAAATGAGAGATGGAGGGATCGGCAGACAGCAGCACAAATCCCAGGGAATAAAGAGCATGGGAGCAACAGCTCATCCCCTCTGCACCACCAGGAGTTCAGAGGCTTCTCAGAAGAGCTACAATCTTGAATTCATCAAAGTCACTGGGTTTTTTCCCCCTTTTTTTGGACAGGGCTTGGAGCACCCTGGGATAGTGGAAGGTGTCCCTGCCCATGGCAGGGAGTGAGACAGGATGAGCTTTAAAGTCTCTTCCCATCCAAACCATTCCATTAATTCTGTGAAACCCCAGCCCCGAGGGACTTGGCCACCACCTGCAGCCTGTAGGTGACCGGTGGGGACACCCCCAAGGGTTGGCAGCGAGCAGAACACTGGCACAGAGTCGGGAATGCCATCGCTGGGGTTTTGGGAACACCATGTGCTGGCATTCAGCCTCACCTGCAAAACACTCACCTGGATGACCTGGAAGTGGCACATACAGGGAATTACAGCCTGCCAGTGGCCAGGATTCACCTCTGTTGGATCCTGCCAGTGTGGTTTTGGCTCCAAGGTAACCAATTTGTGCTTAAATGGGGATAATTCACCCTCCAGATCCAATCCCTGTGACAGGACACAACCCCTTTCATTCCCTCAAGAGCTTTTTACCACCACAGGGCATTTGGCACCTCTGAGTGATCTCCAGAGGCTGCTGATGAGGCTGGGGCAGGCAGGGTGAGGACGGGGCCATGGGATCGCTCCTGGCACTGCTGGATGAAGGAGGCTTGGGACAAACCCAGTCCCATCGACCTGATATCCACAAGAGAGGAGAGGAAAGGAAGGCAGGGAAGGCAGAGTGGGGGTAGGGATGGGGAAGGGAGTTCAAGCCTCCTGCCCGAGGGAAGGGGGACATCAGGGACATCACCTGGCTGCTGAGGGGGTTGTCCAAGCACCCCTTGACCCACCCTGAACCCCTCACTCCTGTCACTGCTCCCCTCCCTTGTTTCCAGCTCTGAGCTTTGCTCGGTTGGCGAAGGGGTTAAGTTTAATTTATACTGATTTCTATTTAATATCATTCTCTCCCCGTAGGAGCCGGCAGCTGTGAGCTGATTGTAGTCCCTCATTATGCAGTCTGTATCACTAATGGCCTGTGACAAAGGCATGCCATCTTCCCGGCCTTACCCCCGAGAGCCAATTAAACACACATACTCCCTTCCTGTTTGCGGCGCATTACAATGAAATTAAACTGAATTTCAAAATCATTTTCTCCTAAAGACATCTCTTTGCAATAATTAATGCACGCTATTCCTTTGCAGCTGAAATATTCATCAGGAGTGTTGACTAAAAAATATTTTAAAGCTGATTGCCCCGCACCCCCACGTGAGGGCTGGTGATGATCCGGTCCCAGCCCGCGGTGCCCGCCTGGCCTGGGGACTCGTGGTGACACTGAGTGAGCTCTGCTTCGGGAGAACAATTAGAATAAATCACAGCTTCTTCAGGAACCGCCAATAAATCAGCTTACACAGAAGGCATCAGAAATCCAGCCTGACTCCTGCCACCACAGCACTGCTAACACACAGTAAGAGGGGAGTGGGGAAATCAGAGCTGTGGATAGCATGGAACCAGAGAATCCCAGAATCACTGAGGTTGGGAAAGACCTCCAAGTCCCACTGTGACTGATCCCCATCTTGTCACCCATCCCAGACCACTCAGTGCTTCCTTGGATACCTCCAGGGATGGGGACTCCAGCACCTCCCCGGGCAGCCCCTGCCAGTGAAAAACCTTCTCCATGAAGAAATTCCTCCTGATGTCCAACCCCAGCCTCCCTTGGCACAGCTTGAGGCCGTTTCCTCAAATCACTGGTAGTAGAGCCCAACCCCCACCTGGCTGCACCCCCCTCTCAGGGGCTTGTAGTTGGTAGTTAATGATTCCGTGACACAGTCCCTGTGTAAATGGAGACAAATCCCACCTGTCTGCAAGGCTGAATTCCCAGGAAAACATTAAGCAGTGGCATTAGGAGCAAAGGACCCCACACACCCCCCATTACTTGGTGACTCACTATGGCCAGTGCAGGTAAAACCCCTTCCCAAACATCCAGCCTGTGCTCCCAGCCCCAGTTCCAGCCCCTCTCCAACCCTGTGCACCCCTCAGAGCCGGTGTCCCCTGTCCCCTGTGGCAGCTGTTGGTGTCCCCTGTGCCCTGTGGCAGCTGTTGGTGTCCCCTGTGCCCTGTGGCAGCTGCCAGTGTCCCCTGCCCGTACCTGTCCGGAACCATCCGTCGGGTGTGAAGGCCTCGGCCGTCTCCTTGGGTCTGTTCCAGTACTCGCGGAACACGGAGGGACCCTTCACCAGCAGCTCCCCTTCCTGTCCTTCCAGGCCCGGGGTCACCTAGGACAGGCACACGGTGAGTGCATCTCCCTGTCACCTGTCCCCCAGCACCACGGGAGGCGGCGTGGAGGGTGACGAGGACCCACACCGCGGGCTCTTCCAGCCTGTGTCAAGCTCCACCGCACCCTGCCCACCTGCAGGACCTCTCTCCTCCGGGGGAAAGGCTCATCCAGGTGCTTTTGATATTCCAAAGCACTGGAAATAAGCACCTGTGTTATATGGAAACAAGGATTGTCATCCTGGAACCACGGGCCAGGGTGAGGATCCCTTCCAGCTGCTGGGAGAGAGGACACACATGCAAACGTGGAGGAAATACTCTTGGGAAAGGGATGGTCCTTTCTGACCCCCTTCAGGGATCCAGGGGCAGCCACAGGGCCAGGGCCTGCCCACCCTCACAGCCAGGAATTCCCTTTCAGTATCCCATCTAAACCCATTCTCTGTCAGTTTAAATCCACAACCCGGGTGTGCAAAGCCACTGCTGGGACAGAAGGGTGCTGTGGATGTGCCTGGACACGCTGCTCCATCCCTCCATGGAGAGCAGCTCAGTAACAAGAATTCCAAGCCACTTTCCCAGCCACTTTGAGCTGCTGCAATGGCCAGGATCCATCTGGGACCCTGAAAATCAGCAGTGCCAGAAACAGGGCCACCAGGGAAAGCTGTAATAGCAGCGCTGGAGCGCCAGGCAGTCCCAGGGCAGGGCAGGCTCTCTGCAGCCTCTGATGGAAACAAAGCTTCCCTAATGGAAAACGCTTAGAAAACTGCTTCTAAGGCATCATTTTAAAGTATTTTTTCCTGATGTGATGTCCTGTCCTGGAGGATGGGGTGACAAGGGGACTTCTGCACACACAGCCCAGGCTTCTTCCAGAACCCTGGCTGGAGATGAATTCCCTGCCTGAAAGATGCTGTAGGAAAGAGAAGTTGTTAATGCCCACAAGGAATTTTGCTGAGTGATGGCAAGGTGGGGACAGTGCTGGGTGAGTTCTCCCCATGGATCTGAAAGATGGAGCTGAAGTCCAAACTATCCATGAGAGAAACCTGAGGTCTGGAGAGCCTGGAGCAAAACTCCACACCTGCAGCAGCAAAGGGCACAAAGGATCCAAAAAAGGACACAAAGAGGCACAAAAAAGGGCACAATGGGCACAAAGGGCACAAGAAGCACAAAGCCTCCACGGACAAGCACAGCAGGAACATGGTGGGTGGTTTCAGGGCTCTTAGAGGCTGTGTGGAGTTTTATGATGCAGCTCTTTCTTCTCACTCCTTTTCCTGCTGGTTCAGCTGTGGCATCACAAAACAAGCAGCTTTCCTGAGCAGTGTCCTGGTGTTCGGGCTCCTTCCCACTCCCCAAAAGGGCTGGGGAGGGGATGGCAGAGGTAAGAACCTGCAAACAGTTCCCTGAGCTTCACCTACACACCCTGCCAGGCTCTGGTGTCCTCTTGTCAGCACTGAACACAAGAAGAGCTGTAAATCTGTCTGCTACAAACCCCTCCAGCCCCATCCTGCCCAAGATTCCACGGTGCCAGGTACCTGCCCAGCCCCAGGGATCAATCCTGCCCAGTGTTTACCTGCACAGTGCCATGTCTGGTGCAAATCAAGCCTTGAACCCGCTCCAAATTTCTTGTCATATCAACTCAAATTTTGGCAGCGGCTCAACCCACATCTTATCTCGAGCAGAGCCCCTTGGCAGCAGGCACCTCCCTGTTGTGTAATTTAATGATGTTAGGGCTGGCTTGCAAACAGTAAAACAGAGAGGCCGTGACGTTATCTTAATAGGATTTTGCTTGCTGCACTCGGAATGTCACCGGCACCGCTCCCCAGCGTGGCACAGGGGCACAAACCGCTCCCCAACCGCAGCAATTAAAATTCAAGGTTCACGGCGTTCATCTCCTCCAAGCCCTCGTGTCTGATCCCTCCACAATCCCAGGTACACCACGCTGGCTGGCTCTGGGAGCAGGGATGGCAGCACACGGCTGCGGTGGATGTTTCCTTTCTCCCTCCGACCCCGTTGTTCCCGCAGGGCTCTGACAGCTCCAGCAGCTGCTGGAGGCATCACACGGAGTGCAGGGCTCTCCCCCTCTCCCAGTGCCACATTTTAATGCATTCCAGCAAGTTTAACATCCAGGCACAGCGTGGCCCTGAAGGTTGTTTGAGAGCTCCCTGCTCTAAACCCAGTCGAGCTGGACCAGCCGGCTCACGAGATAAGATTCCATTTTCCACGCATGGAAATAAAAGGTTGTAATAAATCCTTTGAAGGCCTAAATCCGGGCGATTAGAAAAAATGCATATTTTCCCCTTCCCCGTTCCCATTTTACCTCTTTATTAGGAGGGTGGTTTGTAAAGAGCTGGGAATCCCTGCCTGGCACTGGGCCCCGGGATTTGTTGAGAGTGGCCGCTTGTTTTCCTGCGGTCTCTGCTCCTCCGGGAGCTGCGGCATGGAGCTGCTAATGGACTCTAAACAGAATTAGGGAAGGCTCAGAGCAGCCCGGCCCTCTCTGGGAAGCAGGGAAGGCACGGTGGATTCCTAAGCAGAAACACGTGGGAGACACAGAGGGGAAGCTGGAAGGTGAGGTTTGAGGAGGTGAGAGCATGTCCTTGGGCTGGGGATTGGTAGGAAGACAGACTTTTAGGAGAAAACCCAAATACCTTCAGGTTGCAAAGTCTCAAGTCCCTCTCCAGCTCTCTTGGAGCCCCTTTAGGGCTCTGAGCTCCCCCTGGAGCCTTCTCCTGCACAGGGACCTGCAGCTGGTTTTGCTGAACTTCCTGGGAGAGCACCAAAGGCTGTGGATCAGAGCATCAGAGCCCCTCAAAAGGGGCTTTATAACTCCATGAAGCAAAAGCATTTTGACTTATGGGGAGGAAAGAAATGCTCTTGCAGCCCTGCCTCCTCCCTTGCTGTGCTGCTCAGCTTGGAAGTGCTTGGCATTTTTCCCCGCCTTGTAAATAAATGATTAGTGTGATCAAAATAATTAAGCAACCGAGCCCTTAAGTGACTAATAGGAGACAATAATTTATGTATGTGAGGTTTATGGAAGTGACAGAGCCTTTTTACCTCTTCTGCCAGAGAAGTAACTTTTTCCTGCTGTTTGTTGGGCTTTCTTTAACATACCAGAGCACAGGAAATGATATAACAAAGCCTGAAGGGCTGATCCAGCTCTGTCCTGCACCCCAAACCAGGCTGGGGAGCACGGACACCCTGCCAGGTTCTCCTCTCCTCTGCTGGACCTTAACTGCCTCCAGCACCTCCAGACTCCTCCCTGTCCCCTCAACCACCCCTTCAAGGCTTTGGTGGCCCAGAATCCCAGGATCGCTGAGGCTGGAAAAGAGCTTCAGGATCATTGAGTCCAAGCTGTGCCCAATCCCCACCTTG
>VZSR01000393.1:1265825-1293626 GCA_013398615.1 Brachypodius melanocephalos
GGGACACAGCACAGAGAGAGAGAGTAAGGAAAAAATAAAACCCCAACCTAAAAAACCCCAAGCTCAGGCTGTAATCTGCGAGGCCACATTTCACATCTGTTTTTGCAATGTTAACTTTTATAAAAGGGCTGGGAATAACACAATCCATTTACTTTTCATTCTGGAGAGTTATAAATTTAAAAGCAAGGCTGGTGCACAGTGGAGCTGGAACACTGAAACTTATTTTCAAACAACCCAACCCTCTACTTACAGCAAATGTTGCTCCACTGAAAACAAAAGTGATTGTCTATATTTTAGGCAATACTGATTTTTTTTTAAGTCACCAGCCTGATCAGCTCCAGATGATCCCAAAAGCACGACAGAAAACAAGCCAAGTTTGGGAAAGGTCACTCCTCCCCGCAGTTGTTCCATGGACAAAAAACTTCTTGATCTATATTAACACCATAAATTACATGTGTAACACTGTTGCAGAGATGCCAACAGCTCTCCACGCTGCTGTTCTCATCCCTCTCATTTGCAGGCTTCCTGGGACAATAAACGAGGAGAGATGTCAGCACATCTTCCCAGCCCTCAGCTCTCCTCCTCAGGGGAAGGCTCCTGATGTGCCCTTGTGCCGATTCCGGGCTCAGGGCAGGCAGAGCACCAGGCAAGGACTCCATTTGTGGCCCATCTTGGGTTTGGCTTCCATCAGCCTCCCCCAGAAGTGCACTTTGGGAGGCTGTGATGAGCTGTGACTGCACACACACTGCTCCACAACCTGGAAAGGCTCCCTGTGCCCAGCCATCCCCTGCTCCCCCGGGACAGAGACAGCTCCTCTTCCTTCAGCACCTCCCCACCACATCCAGGGCTCTTCCACTAACACCCCAAATCTTCCCTCAGCTACCAAGAGGAATATTCTAGCATCCATGAACGAGATAAGCTTCATCCTTCCAACCCAAAGCAGTCTGGGATGCTATGGAAGAATAAAACAATAACAAAGAGATTCATAGAGATCCTGAGCGTGCTGTGACAAAGGTGAGCTCGAAGGAAACACTTGTGGAAGAGGGTTCTTCCTGACAGATGGACTCAACTTCCATGTGCAAGGAAATATTCCCCTGGAATCAAGGCTGTCCCTGTGATGAGAAGAGTTTTCAGCTGAGAAACAAGGGGACATGATGCTACTGCAACCTCTGCCTCCACTTTTACTACCAGGAAGAAATAAAATAGACTTATGGCCACAAATTTAAAAAAAAAAAAAAATCAGAGGGCAGACAGAAAGAAGGAAGGAGATATAAATACATCTGAGAATGGAATCAATGCCCAAGATGAGTAAGGAACCACATGTGATCAATGAGAAGCAGCTAAAATGTTTATACAGGAACAAAAGCAGCCTGGGCAACGAAGAGGAGACTCTTGAATTACTTGGGCAGGACACAAAACAGGATCCTGAGGAGATGAGAGAAATACGGAAAAAAAAAAAAAGAGTGATAACTGGAACATACACAAGAGCAATGTCCAGCACTGCGAGGGCTTTGGAAGGAGGTTTTGGAAGAAGCTGAGGCAAATGGAAAATGGGAATAAATGCAGAGTGTTTTTATCAAAGGTGGATTGTGCCAGAAATCCTGAGGGTTGGGGATGCAGATAGAAGAAAAGCTGCAGATCTAATCCAGACTGCCTTCAACAACACATTCTCCACGCTGCCTGATAGAAGAGATCATGGAGCTGAGGAAAAGATCCTTGTGGGAGATGGAATGGGGATGCTGGAGGAAAAGTTCATCCTCAAGGTACCAATACATGAGGGTGGGACAGAGCAGGGACAAGAAAACCAGTGAAAAACTGGAGGAGAGCTGTTCTGGAAGTGCAGGAGCACTGAGGACAAAGAATGAGCTGAGGGCTGAATGGGATAGGAAAGGAACAATCCAAATGTTCCTTTGGTTGTTCCTCTGGGACAGCCAGAGATGGGACTCCCCGGGCCAGGTGATCACATCCTGTCCATACCTGGGTGTCCTCAGGAATGCCAGGCACGGGGGGCACATGCCCATCTCTGGAGAAGAGCCAGCTCCAGTCTCACCAACTGTTCTGGGATACCTGGATGGGTGAGGAGAATCCCGCAGGACCCGGACCTAGCCCAGCCACGGGGGTGCCCAGCCCTCCAAGACAACCCTGGCAGCTCAGTGGGCACCACCCGGGGTTCTCCAGAGATCTGGGATGAACATGAGCGAGCTGGACCCGCTCCTGGTCCCCTCCCCAGGGACATCAACGGCCAAGAGCTGCAGTCACAACCACGGGTGACAGTGCCAGCTGCCCCCAGCCCCGCCGAGGCGCTGGCAACCAGCAGCAAGCCGTGAGCAGATGGCACAGGCACGGGGGGCACGGGGAGGAGGGGACAGAGATGCTGGTGGCTTTCGGGAGGGACGGCCATGGCCGAGGCGGTTCCCATCCAGGACGACAGCTTGCATATGGATAAACAACGAGATAATTACAACCTTTGCAAAGGGTGGGGGGGAAGCCCGTGGCACAGCGTCCTCCTGCTGCCAGCTCCTGCGAGCCATCCGTGTCCCCACGCTCCCTCCGCAGCCTGGGCACGAGGAAATTGCTCGCCACAAAAGCCCTGGCTACAGCCCTGCCTCGGCTACAGCTGTGAAGTCATTTAGCTATTGATAACCCCCCATTGTCAGCACCACGGTTGGGCCGTGGTGAGAGAGAGCAATTTGGGAAAGATGAAAAAGAAAAAAAAAAAAAAGAAGAGAAATCCAACAAAATGACAACCCCCAAAAAAACCCCAACAAACAAACAAGTAAAGAAGGGAGAGAGACAATACCCGACAGCTTGCTGGGTTTCCAGGCCTCTGCCAGCTGGGAAGCTGAGCGTATGAAATATGCATTGCACTGAACAAAGCAAACTGAAACGTTCAGAGCTGGAGAGCTGTAACCCTTTCCTGGGCGCCAGAGCCGCAGGGAGAGGTGCCAAAAATTCAGGGGGAAAGTGAATTCCCCAGGGGAAGAAGCACTCGGGGCTGTGGGTAAGGATTATTGAGCCTGAACGCTCAGCAGGAAGCTGCCCAAGGAAGGTGGAAAGCTGAGGAACTGCTCTGGATGCCCATCCAGGAGCAGGATGTGGGATGACCCAAAGCAGGCAGAGCTGTGCTGTCCCTGACACCCATTTCCACACCTGTGCTCCCCAGTGATGCTGCAGGAGAAGCCCTTCTGTCAGGACTCCCAGAGCAGCATCTCTGCAGGGGATAGCTCTGAGTGCCCAAACTGAGGTGGGGGCACAGTCAGAGCAGGCACTGTGACTCCGATGTGACTGTCACCTCCTGCCCTTGCTGGCCTGTCACAGGTGTCCCCAGGCTGCTGTGCATGCTTGGCTGGAACTGATGGAGCAGTGAGAGGATCTGTCAGGCTGGAACACCTCATTTGGGCAGTGCCAGAGCAGCCTGACCCAGCCCGAGCCATGTGGCTCCGTGTCAGCCCCAGAAACCAGCACAAGGTGCAAAACACACAGAGGAAGCAGCACAGGATCAGCTGAAAACCAGAGCCAAGGAGCACAGGGCTCCTGAGATGACACTGAAGGAAAGGAATCCAGCACTCCAATCAAGGGACGGGAGAAAATGCAGGGAAAGAACAGAGATCCAGCAAACTTTCAGCTAAGTAGATTATTGATCTTCAGGGTGTGCCAGGAACCAGCTTTGCACATTACAGCGGTCCCCTGCTGCAAGCTCAGGCAGTTACGGGATGGCAGAGCAGGAACACTCCCCAGCCCCCTGCTCCTGCCACCCACAGCCTGCCTCCTCCCCCTCCTCCTCCTCCGATGCTCCTGTTTGGATCGCACATCTCCAAAGGGCACCGGCAGGAAAGGAAAGGCAGTGATGCCCCATCCAAAGGGGAGAGCCGGTGTTAGTGGGGCAGGAACAGCTCGGGGAACGCCTGCTGTGCTGGGAGCAGCAGGCAGGAACTCAGCCCAACGCGGGCGGGGAAGGCGCTGACCTTGCGAGGCTCCGCACACAATTCCCTTGGCAAAGGCAGCGCTCTCTGCTCGCTGTCGCTGTCGGGAGGGCTCTGCAGGCACAGCCGAGGTGTGAACGCCTCGCAGATTGCCCTGACAATGCCTCAGCCCCGGCACAGAGATCACCTGCTCGCAGGAACCCGGGGAGGAGAGATGGCTCAGAGCCCAGCTCCTGCCGGGGTGCTCAGCATCCCCCTGGATCAGCCCCATGGTGCTTGAATCATGGAATATCCTGAGCTGGAAGGGACCCACAAGGATCATCGATCCAGCCCCTGGCCCTGCACAGACCCCCCAACAATCCCCCCTGTGCATCCCTGGCAGTGCTGTCCAAACTCTCCTGGAGCTCTGGCAGCCTCGGGGCCGTGCCCATTCCCTGGGGTGCAGTGCCAGCACCCTCTGGGGGAAGAACCTTGCCCTAAAATCCAACCTAAACCTCCCTGACACAGCTCCAGCCATTCCCTGGGTCCTGTCCCTGGTCACCAGAGGGAAGAGATCAATACCTGCCCCTCACAAGGATGTTGAAGACCCCTGAGGTCTCCCCTCAGTCTCCCCCAGCCCTCAACCACTAAGGCTCAGAGCCCTCCTGTGAGAGAGGCAAGGATTTGTTCATCCTTCCCACAGGAGGCCAGGAGAAGGCCACGGGGTTATCTGGTGGCACAGGCAGGGTGACACCAACCAGCTCTTGCCATCCCTGGGCCAGCCCCTGTGCCCTGGAGGAGCTGATTTAAACAAAGCCGGGCCTTTCTCGGACTGCTGGAGCGTCAGGAGCCCTCGGACTGTCAGATCCGCCTCGTTTTAAATAAATTCCACTGACGCTGTCTCTCCTGACATGAATTATTAACCAAGCATGATGCACACAGCGCCAGCAGCAGCGTCTGGGGCAGGCTCTGAGCAGGTGAGGCTCTGCCTGGGACCGCAGGTGTGAGGCACTGGAATTCCAGCATCCCTGGGAGCAGAGGTGTTGTCACCATGGCTGCCACCTGGTCACGCCAGGGAAAGTCACACTCTGTGCTCAGGGCATATAAAACCCAAATCCTGGCATCTCCACGTGTCCATCTGTGCCAACACACGCTGGGAGCGGGGACTGTTTTTCCTACCTTGTGACAGTCCCAGGGACAGAGGCAGCTGGCTCTGCTCTGCTCCTGGAAATGTTGTGGATGTCCTGGAGGCACCCAGCCAGCCACTCTCTCCTAGGGTGGCCTGAACAGATGGGACCATCGCTCTCCCTTCAGCCTGAAGAAACTCCCAGTTAAACTGGAGGAATGGTGGGTGAGATGGGGACAGCTTCTCAGAGAGGGACCAACCCATGAGCCAATGCCCAGAGGAAAATTACCACCTCCCCACACCCTCCCTGGCTGATGACTTGAGAATTCACCAGAACATTCAAAAGATCCCCAAGGGAGAGCCTGACGGAAAGTGAACCATCAGCAAGGGGCAGGGAGCCAAGGCCAGCACTGGTGGGAGCTCCTGGAAGAGTTGTGAGCCGTGGCTATGGACCTCAGCCACCCACACTGGGGGCTGCAGGTGAGAAATCACCAAGAGAAAGGGCAATTCCTCTGTCCCCCAAATAAACCCAAGCAGCCTGAAGCCAGAGGAAAGAGGAGAGTTATGTGAATCCCAGCTCTGTGAAGGCCTGAGGAGGTGGTGGGCTTCCAGCACCAGACACAGATCATCTGGGCTCCCCTTCTCTGGTCACTCAGTGCAATGAGAAGGAAAGGGAACGAGTACTGAGCAGAAAAAAAAAATAACATTCCATATTTTTCCCTCTCATAATTCAGTAGAACAACATCCACATTTCATCCTGGAAGGAGCTGCACTTTGGGGATTCTTGTGCCTGAGACCTAATTTGTAAAGTGCCCAGGGATCCCTGAGGGGGAAAAAGCATTATAGGATCATTATTAAAAGGGACACGTTATATTTCATGTCTCAGTTCCACACAAGCGGGGAAAAAAAAAAAGGCCAAGAGCAAACTCTGGGATCAGAGGACAAACCTGTGAAATATAACATGTATCCAGGAAATGACAAAAACAGGACATGGGGAGTCTCCTGCTTTGCCCTCTGCTCAGTCATGCCACAGCAGTGACACAGAGTAAAGAGCAGCAAAGAGGTTTGATTTTAATAAAAGCCACAATCCGTGGTCCCTCTCAGCTGTCCCCTGGGCTGCTTTACGAGTCTGGGGTGGATCCAGCTCTCACAGCATCGGAACACAAACACAACCTGAGCACAGCCCACCCACGGGGCTGCCTGTGGTCCTGCTGGCTCCTCCACCTGCCACCAGATCATTTAGACTGAAAAGAAGATTCTCTTGAGCCTCTCAGCAGTGCTTACACCAGCAATGTCTCTGCCACAGCCCAGGAAGCTCCTTTCAAACCCTCAGCATGTAGGTGGCTGGCTGAAAAGCCATTTCCCAGGGGAATGAGTGAAGGAACCTATTTCAGGTTGAATCTCACGCCTGCCTGTGTCCCACCCACGTGGTGTCCCTGCTGGAGTCACTGCTGTCACACACTGCGTTTATCTGCTCAGCCAAGCCCAGACAGCACCAGGGACGGATCTGCCAGAGCAGCACAACACCCACAGAGGGTGTGGAGGGGGCAGGAATGCAGACCCTGCTCAGGGACTTCTGTGGGAAGAGCCAGCCTGGACCTTGGGCTGGGGCTGCTGCTGCAGCAGGGGCCGCTCAGCACCCCAGAACAGACTGTGCTTCCCCATGCCAGATGCCTGACCTCTGGCACACCAGAACTGTGTGCAGGTATCGTGTGGAGCTCAGCACGGAGCTTGACTTCCATGGAAACCTGATGGGTTTCCCCCAGTGCTGTTTCAAAATGAGCGCAACCCCCAAGGCCAAGAGTCCTGCCCTCCCAATCACAGAATCATGGAATAGTTTGGGTTGGGAGGGACCTTAAAGCTCATCTCATGCCATGGGCAGGGAACTTCCACTAGACCTGATCTTCAGAGTGAAATAAAGTAGGTTTAGATTGGATATTGGAAAGGAATTCTTGGCTGTGAGGGTGGTGAAGTCCTGGCACAGATGCTCAGAGAAGCTGTGGCTGCCCCTGGATCCCTGGGAGTGTCCAAGGCCAGGCTGGACACTGGGGCTTGGAGCAGCCTGGGCTAGTGGAAGCTGTCCCTGTCCATGGCAGGGGGTGGAATGGAATGAGCTTTAATGTCCCCTCCAACCCAAGCCATTCCATGACTGTATGGCCAGCACTTGTCCACTCCATAAAGTACCACGACCATAGGTACCCACAAAAAAAAGTACAAAAAACTCTATCACTGAATTCCTGGGAATAAGAGCAGTGCAACCCTCAGTCCTTGGGGTTTCAGAGGGCTGAGAAGGAGAGAACCTTCCCTGAGTGAAGAACTTTTCAGAGAGAAGCCGTGGAGACCGTAGCAGTACCTGTGTGCTGTTCTCATCCCCCTGGGCGTGGATGGTGTAGGATCGAGCGCCGTCCCTCAGGGTCTCGCTGGCGATGCGCACTCCCACGCCGGGCAGCGGCGTGCCCACGGAACCTGCGGAGGAGAACAGCGTGGGAACGGGCAAATCACACAACCAGGTGTGCAAAAGAGCAGCTGCTCGTCTATCAGTGGCGTCTGCAGGCTGTGCTGGCACTAAAGGACCTCCTAGAGGGGGGTGTCCCTTCAGGAAGGCGTCGATCCCACCGCGTGTCTGCAGGGAAATGGCAGGACGCTGCTGCCATTCGCTGCTGGGAATGCCTCTGAACACAAACTCCAGCCCTGAACAGTCTCTCCTGGCCACTCTTTGAGGACATCTGCACAGCTTCAGAGCTCAGGAACAAACTGTTTCTTTTTACTCTTTTTTTTTAAAAGGAAAAAAAGGCGCCACAAAACCTACACGAAGCTGTGAAAAGAGAGAGCACAGCGATTACTCTGAGCCTTTACAGCCTGCACCTGACAGGGGAGGCAAAGGCTTAACAGCTGAGAATTGCCAGGGATTATCTCAGTTTTAGGAGACATCAATACACTGGATAGAAAACATCACAGGAGAAGAGCAGGGATCAAAACCACCCCGTTCTTCCACAGGTTTCACTTTCAAAGCCAAGGAGGTGACACAGTGTCACAACGAGCACTATTGAGCTCCAAGCTGTGGCTGTGACCCAGAGCTCCCCAGCCTGCAGTTTTCCCACCCCCTGGTTCAGTGCCTTTCTTCCTGGGGAGCACCTGAAAGCTCAGCAGAGAGGACAGCTCTGTTCCTGGGAGCTGTGGGATGGGCAGCTCCTGCCTCAGCAGGTCTCACTGGCCTCTCGATGGCACGAGATGGCTCCTGTGGCAGAATGGGACCGTCATGAGCAGGGAGAGGGACAGCAGCTCACAGCAACCTGTGCTCAGCACGACTGGACAGGACTGAGTTTCAACAGGAGAAGGACTTTTCACAAGGGTCTGAAGTACCAGGACAAGAGGGAATGGCTTCCCACTGCCAGAGGGCAGGATTAGATGGGATATCAGGGAGAAATCCTTCCCTGTGAGGGTGATGAGGCCCTGGCACAGGTGCCCAGAGAAGCTGTGGCTGCCTCTCGATCCCTGGAAGTGTCCAAGGCCAGGCTGGATGGGGCTTGGAGCAGCCTGGGATAGTGGAAGGTGTCCCTGCCATGGCAGGGGGGATGCAACAAGATGAGCTTAAGGATCCCTTCCAAATCAAACCATTCTGTGATCCTATCAATTGGTAACTCTGCTCTTTATCTTAAAGGATGATCAATTTTTTCCCCCTGAAGTGCCTCCAGTTGATGCTTTCCAGGTCTGCCAGCATCACCTTAGCACTGGGAATTCCCTAGAGCGGGGACTGAAGGACCTGGAGCTCAGCCCTGCCTTCCTCTCACTGTTCATATTTCAGGCATTTGGGTTCAAGTGGCATTTTCCCTGTCCTGGTCTCATTCTCCTGTTGAAGCCCTGGAGATCTGCTATCCGTGACATCATGATTTTGTCTGCTACATTGGTCAGTTGCCATGGAAATGGATATGTCGTCGTAGCCCAGATTTATGGCATCCCCGCAGGATCAGCCGAGAGCAGATGGGCTATGAGGGAGTGAGATTTTATTGCAGCGAAACTACCCGAACAATTAGCAAATCTGGCTGGAAATAAACACAAAGAGACGTGGCAGCTCCGTGATCCGTGTCTGGTCCACTCCAAACTGCCTTTGGCATTCTGGTCAGCCAGCACAGCCACGTCCTCCCCGCACCACCAGCACCCCTGGGCTGCCCCAACCTCCAGGCCAGACACTGCCAGGACTCAGAGACAGAGGGTTGCAGCAGGGGAAGGAGGGAGCCACGAGCCAGAAGCGCCCTGAGGTACCGTGTCGAGGTATTTATGGAATCAGAGAATCACAGAAGTCAGATCCCACAAGGATCATCAAGTCCAGCTCCTGGCTCTGCACAGGACAACCCTAAAAATCACACCATATGTGTTGTAAACAATCTTGCACCTGCCATGGGAGGCTCCAAGAGGCCTCAAAGCAAGTAACAAGTCACAGAAAACACCCTCAGTGTTGCATGGAAGGTTGCTGGAGCCACCTTCCAGACTTCTGTGGGAACGGTTTCTCCAGGGTGAAAAACACTGTGCGCGAACAGACTCCAATCTGCCCACAAAACATGGCACGTCTGTGGGCAGGCACCACAAAGTCAGGCCTGGAAAGCTCACAGAAGGAGCAGAAACCAATGCAAGGAATTGCCAGGGGCTGTCACAGACTTGGAATTTTTCAAATCAAGATCAGCCAGATGCCTTCCTGGAAGATGCTTCTTCCCTGGATGCAAGCTGCTGACCTCAACGTGGAAATGGGCAGTGATTCATGGGCAGCAGGACGCCAGGATCAGTGCCCACTGCTGGTCCCAGCCCTTGGCAATGAGACACCAAAGATCAGCACAGTGCTGGCACATGTGAAGGCACAGAGGAGGTGACGTGTTCCCCACACAGTGCTTCAGATCACAGTTACTAACGCAGCCCCACCAATTCCTCTCCTACTTGGCTAAAATAAACCCAGCATGTAAAACAAGTCCCTGGTGGAGAGCTGCTTCCTTCTGTTTCTGTCTGGAGAAGTTTTTCTGGTATTTAGGAAAAGGGACAAAACTTCGAAATCAACATCTGTAAAGGCTGAAAAAGCTCCTGCCATTGATTAGAGCTCCACAAACCTGACAGGATTAATAGAATTTGTGCAAAAACAATGACTAGAGCTTCCCAGGCCCATCCACCGTGTCAATATACACTCTGTGCCAACTCCAACAGGTCAGCAGAAATTTGGGCCCATTCCCAAAGGAACAGCCCCAGAGGTCCTGCCTTCATCAAGCCACAACAGGGGTGATCAGAAGGGGTCAACACTCAGCACCGGCTTCCTTTTGTCCCCAGCCTTAATCCTGAGGGGAAACTGGGGAGAAATCTCTGCTCCTTCCCCTGTGCATCCCTCCAATTTGCAGCCTCCTGGATGTTAAGCAATGCAGGCGGGAGGGGCTGACACCATTCCTCTTTTCACCCGTTCTCCTCTGTTTAAAAAAGTTGTCAGCTCTTCCCAGATCAATTTAATTGGCCCCGTGCTCTGTGTCCTTGGGTATCCGGGTAGCTCGGTGCTGTTCTGTGCCGCCGTGTCCCGGGAGGATCGGAACAGGCCAACGATAAGGCACTCAAGGATCTCACTGTCAACAATACACGGAGTCCCCGCTGTAGCAGCTATTAGCTGCCTCTGATCTAAACCTCCAATTAAAGTGGTGATTAGGCCCAGTGAGGCATCCTCCGGCCATGAATTATTCATCTCCCTTCACAGTAACAGCACCAGGGGGGATTAGAATGAGAGCTGGTGAAAACAGAGGCATTTTAAGCAGGGTTTTAACCATATACAAGCAAACATTTATCTTTCGAATCTTTCATCTTTGCTGCTTCTGGAAGTTAAAGCTTCCATCCCTGTCCCTTCAGACCTGTGCTGTGGGTGGAGAGTGGGGACACACTGCTGGGGACATGGGCAGGATGGGCAGGGTCCAGGGACTCGACCTTTCTCCTGCCAGTGCCTGGATGAGGGCAAGGGAAGCCCCAGGATCTCTCCTCAGAGGCTCATGAATCACAGAATGGTTTGGAAGGGACCTTAAAGCTCATTCCAGTCCACCCCCTGCCACGGACAGGGACACCTTCCACTAGCCCAGGCTGCTCCAAGCCCTGTCCAGCCTGGCCTTGGACACTTCCAGGGATCCAGGGGCAGCCACAGCTGCTCTGGGCACCCTGTGCCAGGGCCTCGCTGCCCTCACAGCCAGGAATTTCTTACTAATATCTAGTCTAGACCTAAAGTTAATTATGAAGTCATTCCCCCTTGTCCTGTCACTCCAAAGTCCTTGTCCAAAGTCCCACTCCATCGTCCCTGTAGGCCCCTTCAGGAACTGGAAGACCACAATTAGGTCACCCCAAAGCTTCTCTTCTTCAGGCTGAACAATCCCAATTCTCTCAGCAGAGCTGCTCCATCCCTCTGATCATCCTGCTGCCTCCTCTGGGCTCGCTCCAGCAGGTCAAAGCAGCAGGGAAGGATGTGTGCTGCTCCCACTGCAGGAGGAATCCTCTGGTGGATGTTCCCTGTTCCCAGCACACCATCAGCTGACTCTGGGATCTCTGTGGTACCTGGTGACCTCCTACCCAGCCTCTATCAGGGCACTGGATCAAAAGCTTTTCACAGCTCCAGTAAATTATGCCTCAGCTTCACCCATCTGCTTCCCAGCTGACACTTCCTGAAATAAATTAATCAAGCCTATTCAATTAGAGCCTCCTTTCTGTACGGTTTCTTGCTGATTCCCCACCTTCATGAGACACTTCTCTCCCCTCTCAGGGCTGCAGGAGCCCCTGGATGGGGCTGGAGTGACAGTCCCCAGCCTCTCTGCTTTGGCTGCACAAGAGGATTTGTCCTCAGGTCCCCTGCAGACCCCAGGATCCATAGGGATGATGCCCCAGGAGCACAGTCACCAGCTCTGGGGCAGGAGCTGCCCTTGTGGGTGCCATCCTCTGTATTTTTATCTTACTTCCAGTCTTATTCCTTTTCTCTTTTAGTCCCCTGAGAAATTTCTGGAGTCTCCACTCATTTTTCTTCATGAAAATCAATAAAAAGCAAATATAAGCAGGCCACAGGAGCAGTGAAATGATCCCTGCTCTGTCACCCTGGGCTGTGAGGCTCACACACAGCTCGAGCTCCTGCAGATGGGAGTCGTGTTTTTCCTGCCTGCTTCCCTCTCCTGCCTGCAGGGATGGGGCTGCTGGAGGAAGATAAAACAGGCTGAAGTGGGGTGAGGGAATGACAGTTACCCTGCAAAAGTAAAACAGAGTTTGGATTTCAAGCTGTTCTCAGGCTGGGGAGTCAACGAGGGGGAGTTTTGGCTTCTCCTCTCCCTGTGTGACCCCTGTGGGACCCAGCTCCTGCATCCCATGGGATTGGGGTGCTGTGGGAAGCTGTGACACCCAGGACCCCCCCTGGGGTAACACCAGTCCCCAGGAGGCTGCATATGGTGCCGTGCCTGCACAGACAGCCTGTGGGGAGGCAGGTGGCACAGGGTGGGCACACAGATGGCCACGCTCCAACCACAGGGAGAGTGGGGGCATTTTATATTTGCAATGTCTCAGATCAATTTATTTCTAGGTTCCAGAAAGTACAGCTATGGAGAGGAATCACAAAGTGTAGCTCAGAGAAGCGGGGGGAAGACAAGGAGAGAACAGGCCCAGAGCAAACAGCGAGGTGTGACAATTTTGAATTCCTGAAGAGGCAAGAAACAGGCACTAAAATAAGAGTGAGCAGACGTCCTATTTTAAGTGTTCAGCACTGATGGGTTGGACAAGCAGTGCTGTGTGGAGAATCCTGTGTGACACCGCCCAGAAATACAACTCCAGGCAGCAGGAGCTGAAGAAACACTCCTTCAATTCACTAAGATTTTGGAAGTCAGAAAGCATCAGTCTGGAGCGTGCCAGCCCGGTCAGGCCAGCGGGCACCAGCTCTGCACACACCCAGCAGCCACTTCCCACACATCCATGTGCTATCATCCCAGGGCCAATTCCCAGCAGCCTTGTTCCTACCGTGGCCTCTCCTCACTGATGTGCAGAGAACACCCCAGAACACTTCCCAGCAAAGGCCTCCATACAGGGGCACCCTCTGGAGACTCCTACCTGGGACACGGACTCCATGCAAAGGGTTAGAAAGCGCCATGCCAATCTCAGTCATCCCGTACCTCTCCAGCAAGGTGTGCCCCGTGATGCTTTTCCACTTCTCCAGCACAGGCACAGGCAGGGCTGCTGAGCCTGACACCATTAACCTGCACAGGGAAAGCCCAGGTAAGAGGGAATCCAAGAGCATCTTTGCTCTGGGGGATTTGGAGACTGACACAGGGGCACAAAAAGCTCTACATAAAACCTGCAGACCCAAAATCCTTTTAAGCAGTACCAAAGAAGTCCCTGACATTCTCAGCATGATATAGCATTTAAGTTAAGCAGGACAGCCTCTTAAAAGAGATCCTGGAGTACAAGGCTGGGCTGCAGGACAAAGTCCTCAGCCATGTGTTACACAGGGTGACACACAACGAGCCCCTTCTGGCTTTCCCATACAAGAGTGGCTCATAATTAAATAATGTCACCCTTGTTCCTGTCAAAGAGACACCAAAGCACAACAGCCAGCACTGAAAGAGCTGATGCTGGAAGGAAAACCTGGAGCATCCAGTGAGTCAGCAGCAGCCCCCGCCCACAGCTCACCCACCTGATGTTCTCCTGGCAAAAGGCACGGACAAAATCCTGCACTTGGGGCTGGGTGAAATGCTCGTCGTAATATTCCATCAGCTTGGCGTAGATGGTGGGCACTGCCATGAACACACTGACACGGGGAGCTTGGGAGCTCAGGAGCTTCTTCCACACCTAGGAAGGAAGGGAACACACAGGGATCAAAATACACCTTTGCCAGCTAGGATTTCTTGGATGTACAGCTGGGGCTGTTGTGTGCCCCTCATCCCTGTCCAAAACAAGTTCCCAGCTTTCATCATGCCCTTATTTCCTAAGGCACAGCGTTCATCTCTCATCCCACCAGTGGATCCCCCACCCACCATCACTCATGAGATGACGGAAATGGCATTTTTTAGTCCTGTAATGTTGCAGCCAAGAATTTGCTCACGAAGATGGAAACTTGTGGCAGAATCAGTTCATTCCCTTATCATGCACAGCTCTTCAAAGGCTGCACAAAGCCACCAGTTTTCCAAAGCATGGGAGCTCTTCTTTGGAAAGACACAGCCCGCTCCTGATACACCATACACAGCTTGGAGCTCTTCAACCTCTGAGGCAAAGCTGGGAAGAGGGAGATCAGGCACTGGGAGTGAGACTTCATGAACATGGGGAGGTGCAGAGAGCTGTGAGCCTGGTGAGCTCAGAGGAGCCATCAGAATCCCCAGGTGAAGCAGTGGCAGCATGAGACAGTGGCTTTTCAGGAGGGCCACTACCCCAACCACACTCTTCCTGAGAGGAATGTGGGAATAATGTTCCTCAGCTGCAAGAAGAAACTTGAGAACTATGAATGGGGACAAATTCCAGCAGCCAGCTCTGCTGGGATGTGGACAACGACACTTCTGGGACGTGCAGCCATAAATGTCACACCTGAGGCCATTCCTCCCACACCTCACCACTCTCCCTGCCAGGCGAGCTCTTCCCGAGGCAGGAGCGATCCAGAGGCATGAATAAATCAGAGCCCCGCTGTCCCGGCGCTCAGTCCCTGCCCCGGCGGTGACAAATGCATTCCCTAACAGCTCCTGACACCGAGCGCTGCCTCGGCGCTCCCCGCGCACGCTCAGCCGCACACGAGCGAGGCAAGGCAGGGATTGATTGAAGGTGAGCCAGGGATTCTCCTTCATGCTGTCACTCTGCCCCTTCCCTCCGTTCTGCTCGCTCGGGCTTCGTTTCATCCCTTTCTCCTTGGCTGCGCCGGCGCCGCCTCCCCCCCGCATCTCGCACTCCGCTGCTCCAGAACAATCAGCTCCTAAAAACCCCTCCCAGCACCGGGTGGTTGTTGTTAACACGTCCCACCCAACAGGAGGGGAGGCTCAGGATGCCTCCTAGCCCCGGGATGGCCCTCGGTGGGGAGAGATGAATGCACAAGGTGCAAACCCGCTGACACCCCGGGAGGGAGGGCATGTGCACTGCAAGATCCCCTGGGAAAGGAAAGCAGAACTGGAATGTGACTCCCTGCACTGATGGGTGACGTGTCCAGAAAGGGAACATTTCAGCCCCTGCAGAAACCCACCCACCAGCCAGATTAGGTAAAATTGCATTTAGAGGGGTCTAACCTCCCCCATGCCCCTCCCAGCCCCCTTTCCCCCCCAATATCGTCCCCATTCTAGGCAGCAGGGTGGAGAAGGGTCTCTCCAAAGCCAGGGCTGAATGGATCTGCTCTCCTCAGCCTGGTGCTCCTGAGAGCATTGCTGTGGGCAGGGAAGGATGTGTGATGGCAAGCAGGGATCAGGACTGTGCCGAGGGATTGAAGGGAAACAGATGCTCAGGGGCTGTTCAGTCCTTGCTGTGTGGTTTTGTTTTGCCTTCCCAAGTCCTGAGCAGCTGTGGGAGCACAGGCAGACTTCCAGTCTGGCCATGCAGCAGAGTTTTTGTCACATGACTTTGGATCTGAAAAACCCCAAACCCATCGAAACAGAGCAAGTCTGTCTTGCACCCCAGAGAGTCCCCTGTCCCCACGTGCCAGCTCAACTCCTGCCTTAGATAAAATCCTCCCTCCTGCACTGCAGCCACAGGAGCAGCTTTTTCTGTGTCAGTCCAGCTCACCCAGCAACAGCCCCTTCCTGAGGATAAGCAGCTGCCTTTGGATTTGTGCCACCAGCTGCTGGGGTGATCTGCTGACAGCCAAACCTCTCCACCTGCTCTGCTCCTGCTCAGCCAAATCTGGAACCTTCCCATGTGTTTTAGCAGGACTAAGCCATGGTACAAAGCTGGCAGCTCTGCAGAGCCCAAGCTGGCCAGAGGGCTTGGCACTGCCCAGCCAGCTGGAACAGCTATTCCTGGCTTCTAACTACAACTCCACACTCTGAGAGAAGGATGTGGGAAAGCCTCGTTACCTGGGACTAATCAATCAAGCAAAGCTTTGTCCTTGCAGCACCCGGCATCCCCTGACAGCGCCAGGCTTGGAGCAGCACAATCCATCTCCCCCTGGGTTATCCCACTGTCACTGTCACTGTCACCACGGTAATTCCCCAGGCACAGGGTACTGGGAGCCCAACTTTCCGTTTTGTTTTGCTCACCTGATACCTCCAAGTGCTTTTAAAAAGCCATGGATTTGGGAAGCAAACATGGCACTGCATGCCAGGGCTGCCAGGCTCTGCAAAGAGGGGAAGCAGCAGCCTTCCCATGGAATATGCTCAGGAGATGGATCAACATTCCTTTCAAGATAACCAAGGGCTAGAAACAAAAAGTTTCTCACTGCAAGAAAGCAAGAGTGGGAACAGCTTCCTACCAGCAATAATGGCGGTGAATGCTTCGGGTCAGGGCTGCCTGTGCCAGCAGAGAAGTGAGAGACCTAATGTTCCCAAGAGCCTTCCTGTCAGCATGACATTCCTGATTTTCCTCCCCTCCCACTGCTCAAATGCATATCATGAGCTGGCCAGTGGGATTTTGCCATCATTAAAGGAAAAAAAAAGGAGAAAATGACACCAGTGGGTACAAAACAAGCGCAGCAAGGCACAGCTGGGAGATTTTTCCCACGTATTTTTCCCAGCACACAGATGGTGAATGAGGATGGAGGAACAGACAAGCTGCTCCAAGGGGTGGTCAGTCCATACAGCAACCTTCCCAACCAGCCTCCAGACCTGCTAAGATCATCTGAAGCAAGAGATGTGAGCACAGAGGAGAAGAGGGAGTAACTTTTCCCTTTAGAGAGGGAGATGTGCAATGCCATGAACCAGACAGAATCCAAATCCAATACCTGGGCATCTTCCCATGCAAAAGGAGAAGAAACGGTGGCAAACCCAGTTATGTGCTAAACCATGTAAGATTCTGGCTGATAGAAGATTCCCAAAAGCAGCCAGAAGAACGACAAGCTGTAAAGAAAGCAAATATCAGCATGGATTTTTCCATCAGCCCACAAACGGATCACAGCCAGCCCGCGGTCCAGCCTCTATTGACAGACACAACAGCTCCTCTCTTCTATAAAATTATTGTGCCATTTTCAGTTGTAATTGAATCTTTTCAAACCTTTTCAAAAATAACAATGCCTCTAATGCAAGGTTAACTCAGCCCTTTACTTCCCTCTTGCTCGGGGAGATGGGGTCTGTGTTTAGCACTGACTGCTGCCATGTGGGAAGCACCATCGAGGAAAAGGGATGCCGGTGATTTTTGGAATGTTTGTGGGAGCAGCAGGGCTGTGGCCAAAGCAGCTGCTTGTTTGGTGAGATCCTGTGCCAAACACAAGGGTGAGAAGCTCTTGTAACTCAACAAAAGCAATGAAGGCACTGCAGGACCACGCACACACATCCAACACCAAATTATCCCCAAAAAGCAGATGGGCACACGAGACAGGAGAGCACCAAGGGGAGCTCTGCCTCTCTCCCAGGTTCTGAGCCTCCAACACTTCACAACCAATATGCAAAGAGAGAGAAACATTCTCCTCTTCAAAGAGAAATCAGGCCCTCGGTGGCTTCGTCTAATGTTTGTTATAACCCCAAACTGTTTGCGCTCTGTGCGACTCTGGTTTTAATCATTTATTCATCAGCACAGTTTGATGGCCCCTCTGCATTCCAGGCTGAAGCTTTTAAACCCTTCCTATGCTGGAGGCATACTGAAAGGAGCAAGTGCTTTCCCTGGGACCTGGAAATATAAGTAAATATGACAGGCTCTGGTTCCATTTTTTATATTTCCCCACACACATCAAAAGCCATTACTTGGGAACAGATGCTGAGGACAGACGGCAGATCTGGGGAGATGGGAAAGAAAACCTCTAACTTTTTAAAGCCAGGTCTGTGAGAAGTGATCAAACATAATCCATTCACTAGTGACCTGCTCCTCCCTCCACCGACTCCTCTTTGAATCTGAAATAAAATTACTCCTCTGAAGCCTCCCATTAACAGATGAAAAGACTTTCAGCTTCTCTCCAGCTGAAACTGGATGGGGGCCGTGATCCCCAGCGTGCCTGGCTATCGGAGCTCAGGCTCCTCTGCTTGGATTTGCTTTTCTTTTAAAAATAAACCAAAAGAGCTGCCCAGAGTGATGTTCGCAGAAGTGACAGATCCAGGGGAGAGGCTCAGTGCAGTGCATGCTCCTCCTTCCCGGAGGCAACAGCGACTGCTGAGCCCTGGATCTCCCTGTGCAGCCCAGCCAAGGTAGACAGCCCCAGCACCCAGCCCAGCCTGGCTCACACAGAGAACACCAGTGACAAGGACAAAGTTTGCTCCCAGATACAGCACTGGCTTTGCTGGCCTTCAGGAATTCAGGGCTGTGAGCACATGATGCAGCAGCACCCCAGAGCAACACCTCCCACTCATCCTGTGCCAGCTCTGCAGCTCCCTCCTACCACAGGGAAAAGGTGCCACGGGGGACAGAACATCAGGGAAAGCTTGTCCTGAATCACACACCACCTTTGGGCACACAGCATTCCTATTTCCCTACCCAGAGGAGTCCAAACAAGATGATTTTGATGGCTTTGAGTGTGACATTGTAAAACAGGGCATGGTTTTTAGAGGGCTTGATCCTCGGAGCACCTTAAGTCAGACACGCAGCGAGGCTGGCACTGAAACAGCAGCTCCTGGGACTGCAGGGCAGGAAATCTGCATCTTGGCATATTTATCATGGAAGGGGTTGCAGGGCACAGCCAGGGCTGTCACTGCACAGGCAGCACATCACAGCTCAAACCTGCCCAGCAAAGCACACGCCACAGCTGGGCCACCCCGAGTGGAGATTTCCATCAGCTTCTCCCATCACTCAGCAGAGCAAGTTTCTTCCTTCGGGTTTTTCAGTATTCTTATTTCCCACTCTGCACAAGAGGCTGGAAGACCTCCCAGCACCTGCTCGTGTTTATCAACGCAGAGAGCTGACAGAGAACCCTTTGCCATTAGAACATCTTCCCCTCAAGGCAAGAGCAGGGGTGTCCAAGGCAAAGACAAGCTCTTCCTGTTGTTCAAGCCCAAAATGGATCCTCTTTGTCCAAAAACCACAGCAGAGGATCCTGTAAACCAGACACTGACCTCCCAATTTCCTCCAAAACGGTCCTGTCAAAGGATTGCCTGGTCTGGAACGGGGAAATCAGTGTGTGACTGTCACAGCACGCACAGGGGACACTCGGCTGCCCCGGGTCTGTCTCTCCAGACTCACTGACATTTCCATGGAGCAACTGTCACACCACAGGCTGTGCCTGAACTGGTGCAGGGAGGGAGATGGAGGGAGGGAGTCACTGGGAATGGATGTTTCAGAGGGTGCTTGGTGCAAGCCCTGGTGCTCAGAGCCTTCTAAGAGCACCAGGAGGAGAAGGTTCACCCTGCACTCCTTCCCTAACAGAGACATTCACCTCCTCTCCTCTGGTCACCACAGTGCACAAAATTTGTACAAACACAGCACCTTTAAAATCCCTACTCCTAGACAAGAAATTCCTACTCCAGCATCTGGAACAGGTCAGCAGCAGCTGAGAAATGCAAACAGGAACAGAGCAGCTGGAAGAGTAAACTCAGCTTGGGAACAGGTTATGGAGGGAGGATCGTACAGGGATGCTGAGGCTGCAGCTTGCTCTGGCTCCAGAGGACGCTGCTGCCCTCCCACTTCTCACCCTTGAAAACCAATAAAACAATAAACCAGGAAAATCACAGCCAGCCATGCCCCACACAGCTGCTGGCAGAACACCCCTTGGGCTCGCTGCTCCTCTCCCGCCTGCTCCACACCCACCTGTGCTGAAAAAACCTCCCCCCACAGCCATGCCTGCCATTCCCAATCCCAGCAGCACAGACAGGAGCCCTGGGTGCTGCTCCCATGGGCTCCCTGTGAAGACACTGCACCCCAAGGAGCACAAGCAGCACCAGAGGACTCAGTACATCACGTATGAGTCAACTAATTCTGGAAACTAAGGGTCCATTTATAAACCCTTTATTAATCAATGATTAATAGATGCGGCCGTATTTTTTAATAACTTGCAATAAAAAAATGCTACAAAAAGCTTAAGCAAGACAGTCTTAACAGATGGTGCTATAAAGTGAATTATAACATGTACAGTAGCTGGTGCAGAGTAATGGATGTCCTCATTTAATAAAAAGAATCTGATTTTATGCAGCAACTTTCACGCTTGAGGCACCTCAGCACACTTTAATGAGTCCTGGTGGCCTCAGCAGTAGTCACAGACATCAGACGCTGTTTTAGTGAGAGGAGGGATGTTGGTCAGGACACCAGGGCTCCTACACAGCCCTGATTTCTAACCTTTCCTTGGACAACTCCCAAAAACAGACGTAAAGGTCTGAAAGCTGCCACCTCCTACCCCTGCACGGCGGGGAACGACAAGCGAGCCGTGGTCTGGGGCTGGGAATGTCTTCTCAGGGAAAAAAAAAAAAAAAGGAAAAAAAAAGAAAAGAGCATTATTCCCACCACCAAAACCAGACTGCCATCTGTATCCACGACTATAAGGCACGCCGCAAATTATGTAATTTAATAAACACTGTAATAATAAAGTATTTATTTTGTATAATGAAGTGTTAGTGATTAGAAACCAAACACACATCGGGCGTGCTGCTGCGGTTTCTCTTGAACCTTTGCCAGTATCACTCAAGGCTAAATATGTCTGCAGCAGGTTGAGAGTAAGTTCCTTGCCTTGTTTTGATCAGCCTGTCAAGTGTTTTAGCTGCCAGTCGAGTTTCTTTATATCACACTATAATTGGCTGCTTTCTCAAGGTGCAGCCAAGGAAAAAAAGCACATGACAAAACTCGGCCTCCTTTGGCAAAATCCTCCACTGCTGCTTTGCTGCAAGCTGATTTCAGTAGCAAAGGGCACTTTGTAAACAGCTGGTGAAAATAGACTGGAACTGAAAGGCAGCTTGCAATAAACTCCACGAGAAAGCCTTATTTACCCTCCCGTGCTGGCTTCGGAGTGTCGATCAAACCACTCGCAGCTCCCAGGGGAGGCCCTCGGAAAAATAACGGGAATATAAGAAAGCAGAGGAGCAAAGGCTCCTCCAGAGCCCCCTGTGCACCTGAGAGCCCCGCCCGGCGCCCGCTGCCCTCGCCAGCCGCTCTTTGCTCTCCTGCCCAAGTTCAGCTCCAGGGTCAAGCGGCGCTGTCCCCGCGCGTCCCCGGTGTCACATCTGGGGACAGCTTTGCTCAGAGCATTCACGAGGGGGGCCCCCGCTCCCCCGATCCCGACCCCATCCCTCAACGTCAGCTCATCGATCTGCAGATGTCGGGAGGGGGAGCAGAGGAAAACGCGAGGGCACGGGGGAGCATCGATGACGGGCGGCGCAGGATGCGGAGCACCGCGCCCTCCAGAGGCTCCGCTCCAGCCTCCCGCCGCTCACCGGCACCTCCAGCGCTGCTCCAGCCCGGCCCCCTGCACCCCGAGCCTTTGCGCTCACCCCAAAGCCGGGGAGGACAATTCGGCAGCAATCACTGAGGCTACAGCAGCCAGGGACCTTCCTGCTTTCTGCCACAGCATCCTACCAATTTGCTCTGGAAGCGCAGAGCTGCCCCGCTGGGATTCCAGGGCTGTCCCTGCGAAAAGGATCAGTGCTCAGGTGTCACAGCCATCCTGGCACAAAAAGGAAGCGTGCGTTTTCTGCGGCTGCTGCTCTGAGAAGCAGAAATGAGCCATGAGGAATCAGCCGGCCCTGCAGTCGCTCTGGTGGGAGCTGGGCCCGCCCTCACCTGGCAGCAGCACAGCCAGAGGCTTCCAGGTGTGTCCCACACCTGTGCACTTTGTCCTTTCCATGGGACAAGCCTTCCCAGCACGTGGATAAACACAGGCAGGGAGAGCAGCCTGGGTAGTTACCCAGCACAAGGTCCTTTGGCTCTCCCAGGGAATTCTGCAGTGACAACACACTTCTGTCTCCTTTCTGCACCTGAAAACCCAACTGTCCCTTAACAGTGACACTGCAGACACCACCCAGTCATTAAAAAATTCAGCAAGCAGCCCACCACTAACATACAAGAGAAAATCTAGTATTTCCACCTTTCCTGCACTAAAAAAAATCCACAACCCTGATTCTGAATGGAAATGCTTTCAGTAGGCACACAGAAGGGTCCACCCACCCCCAGCCAGACCCCAGCCCAGGGCTGGGAGGGGCAGTGCAGCATTCCCATTCCAACATCACACTTACACACTTCCAGAGCTGCACCCTCTGGCAGAGCTCATTTACCCCGGGCTGAGCATCCAACTAAGGCACTTTGCAGTGAACCACACACAGCCAGTGGCTAAAGGGGACTGGAATCCTTTAGGAATTCATTCCCAGAGCTGCTCTGAGTGCAATGCCCGGGTTCCTGCTGCTGGATTCCCCCCGGGGCTCACCATCTCTGCGCTGAATTCCGGGAACATGACGCACGTGGCTCCCACCCACAGCGGGCACAGCAGCTTATTGATCACCCCGTGGACGTGGTGCAGAGGCAGCACGTGCAGGATCACATCCTCCTTCTTCCACTCCCACTTCTCAACCAGCCCCGTGGTCTGCAGGAGAAAACAAACAGCACGGCCTTAGGGCAGGAGGAAAGATTCTCCTGAGGTATTCCCGAGGTGTTCAGGCCCCAAATTCCCTGGCAGGAATGCCAAAAAAACCTGCCTGGGTACAAAATCTTTCCTTTAGGATCAGCAGGAGAAAAATTTCCCACCAAAACAGCAGCACACAGGAGGAACACCCTCAGCATCCTGTCAGGACGTGCCTTTAAATCAGCAAAGCCCTTTCCTTGTTACTGAGAAATATCAACAATGATTTAAAGTAGGACATATAGAAATATGAACCTGCTGCTGCACATGCAGGTTTGGCAGGAATAGCAATCAAAAAGCTAATTTTCCCAGAATTCTGTTGCCATAGTTAGGACACTGATGACATCAGGCTTTTAGCACCTGTAAGGGATAATCAGTAGGAGCAGGAAATCGCTGATAAACAGAAAGTAGGTTTCATGTTAGTAAAAATTGTGGGAGTATCAAGCTTCCAAAACACTCTGCTCTGAAGGGATAATTATCTGAAGGGATAATTATCAGGTTTCTGGGTCAACAATGCCCTTCAGAGCCCAGTGCTGGCAACTGCAAAGCTTATTTCCAGCCACCTAAAAATAAGAGAAGCATCTGAACAGTGGAATTTGGTGGTGTCTCTCACAACCCTCTTCCATAGGGCAGGGAGCAGCTTTTAGGCTTCCTGCAGGGCAGCACAAAGGATGGGGACTGCTCAGGCCACCCCCCAAATAATCAGCATATTTGTAAGGAAAGAGATTCTTTCCCAATATAGCCAAGCCCTGGCTCCATCCATCAAGGCTTTCATTCCTGTTGGGATATTGCAGGATCCGAGCACCCAGAGCAGCAGCACCCTGGAGCATCTCTGCATTCCCTGCCCTCCTTCCCTAATGGCAGCAGCCTGGCAGTTGCAGGCACTGATAACCAAGTGGTGAGGTAGTCAGCAGGCTTATTCAAACTTTTAATTCCTTTTGGCTCCGAGAGCTAATGGATTTTTTTGCCTTGGGGATACAGAGCTGAATAATGCACAGGCTTCACACAGCACTGGGCTGGGCTAAGATAATTTCCAATTAACAGCAAAGATTCTCCCCTACTCAGAGGGTAAAGAAGCAAACTACAAAGAAATCAGGGTTTTTTACAACAGGTTTCATCCCTTCTGCTTTCCAGGAAAGCAGGGAGGAGAATCCACCTGCCTTGGGACGCAGCTGCAGCATGAACAGGCCAAGGTTTGGAGCCTCACACGCTGCTGTGTGTTCACCTTCCAAGCCTGGAGGATTCCAGAGCTGCAGCCCCACAGCTGCCTGCAGGAATTTGGCAGTGGAAAGGTGTTTGCAACCCCAAATCCCCTCCAGATTCCAAGACTTTGCCCCTTGGCATGAGCTTGGCAGGGGGGCAGCAGCACTCACCACAGCCTGCACATTCTCGTGGGTGCTGAGGACGCCCTTGGGCCTCCCCGTTGTCCCGCTGGTGTAGATGATCATGGCCCCTCTGTCCTTCCACGAGGAACAGCTTGGCAAGGGCCCCTCCTCCGTGGCTGCAGGGCTCGTGGCTCCATCACCACCAGCCCTGGGAAGAGGCAGCACTGGGACTCCCAGTTTCTCGGCACTGGGGGTTATTTTCCCCACGAACTCCTCGGCTGCGATGACCAGGGCGCTCTGGGAATCCTGGATCACGTATTCCAGCTCGGGCACGGGGTGCTTCCTGTACAGGGGCACCGCTATGCCCCCGCTCATCCACGAAGCCCACTGGGCCACCACGTAGGAGGCATCATTGGGGCACAGAAAGGAGATCCTCTCTTCCTTCAGGTCCCTGCTGGGGCACTGCAGGAGCCTGCAGATCTCCCGGGACAAGCGGAGGCTCCGGCTGAGCAGGTCCCTGTACGTGTGCTCCCCGTTCCGGTCAATGATGGCCACTTTGTCCCCAAAAGCCAGAGCCCTGGTGAACACAGGGGTGATGTCACTGCTGCAGGCGGCCCAGGCTGTGTGCAGAGCCCTGTGGGGACAGCCAGCTCTCTGCCCATCCCATCTGCAGCGGGACAGGTCCCGGAGGAGGCGACGGAGGGGCCGGGACACCTGGGGGAAGAGCAGGGGGAGCAGCATCCTGCCAGCACGGCCGGGCTGAAACGATTCTGCAGAAAGCAATGATGGGAGCAGATCAGTACAGGCAGGGATTACCCAGGAGGTTATTCCCACCCAGGGAAAGTGGCAGCCCTCATTTGAATAATATCCACTGTATTATTTATGTCCCTGCCTGAGAGTGTCACAACCTGGGCAGCCTGAGCACCCCTGGGTCCTGCCACGATGGAACAGGAGGCAGAGACCCTTCCCTGCACACCCTCCAATCCCTAAAATCCAATTTAAATGATGAACCAGCATTTATAGAATCCCAGAATGGTTTGGGTTGGAAGGGACCTCAAAGCTCACCCAGTTCCACCCCCTCCCATGGGGTGGAGAGAGCACAGGACAGGGCTGTGGCAGGAGAGAGAGTGGTGCTGGCTGCACAGAATCCAATCAGCACCAAAACATCCCCAGAGAGATTCCATGACAAGAGGAAGCAGCCAAAGGATGACAAGCTCTCACTCTCCGAGAGCGTCTGTGACTCTTCCTTGATGCTGGCAATAACAACCTGATTTTTACTTTTTTTTTTTTAATAAATACCTATTAGGAAGGCAGCTCAGCTCCAAGAGCCTCCCAGCCCAGCTTCCCACTGCGGGGAGGAGCTGGAACAAAGGGGATCCAGTCCAGCAGCTCCCCAGGATGAGCTGGCCAGGGCTGCCCCCAGCTCAGGCTGCACAAGTTGATTTTCCGTGAGCCCTGCGGTCTCTCCCCTCCACCTTCGGAGCATTTCCCCACCCAGCCACTGGCCCTGCTCAGATTTTCTTTTGCAAATCAACCTCAGTTCTCTGCTTCTGCAAAACAAGCTTGTGATTTAGGGTGGAAACATCTGGGGGAGCAGAGAGGCTTCAGCCCCAGAGCGGGCTGACCGTGGGAACTCCTGACATTTGCCACCAGCATGGAAAAAAAACAAAGCAGCTCAAGGCAGAGCTCGTGTGATCTCTTTGCATTGCTCTGGAGAGACTAAAACGTAAAAACCCGACCTAATTCACACCCTAAACTGAACCCGTGGCCATGGCAAGGTGTTAATGGCCCAGCCATTAAGAGGAGCATGAACTGGAAGCTGGTTTTGCCCAGGATCAGCGTGGCTGATGCTCTCAGTGCTCTCACTGTTCCTCCAGCTCCTGCCAAAAATCAAATTACCCCATTCCCACCAATCTGTATTTAATGGAGCAATTAGCAGCAGCTTCAGGCAGGCCTGGGAATGCTGTGTTTCAGAGAGCTGGGGGTGATGGTGTGTGCAGACTCTCAGGGCACAGGGAAGTAAATCCAGGGGCTGTTTTCCATCCCCTCCCATTGCTCAGGGATAACTGGTGCCACAAAGTCTGGCACAGCACACCTGGGAACGAAGTTTGTCCCTAGAGCCCATGGGAAGGTGGTGGCAGTGCAGAGATGTGGCTCTGCTGCCTTGGAAAGGAAGGTTCAAATCCCCCTGGAAGGGAAAATCCAAGTCCTCCTCCTAAGGCTGAGGAGGAGCTGGAGGGCTCTCCCCAGCTCCCAGCACAACAAAACCAGTGCAAACTGGGAGCTGACCCACTGTGCACTTTGTGCCATCCACCTCTGCACTTTCTGATCATAAAATGCATTTCCTGGAGTAAAATGATCTTTGGAGTTACCCTGAGCTGTTCCAAAGTGAGTTATTATAGGAATAATCACTGCTCCAGCTGTAACCGTGTAAGTGCCAGGGCGAGCCTGACCTGCAGGATTCCACCCTTTCCTCTTTTACAGGCATGGGAATACAAAGGGATTCCCGGCTGTTTCTACAGCAGAGAAGAAAAAAACACTGCATTCTTAGGAAAACATTAAAAAAACCTTTATTCTTAGAAAATAAAAAAAGTAACTAAGAGAAAGAGACTTGGAAAAGGCATCAAATAATGCCCGAGATGCTGACTGTTCTGCCTTTCTCACAAAACAAAAAATACGGAAAGGTTTGGACTGGACAGCACCTTAAAGCCCATCCAGTCCCACCTTCCACCAACCCAGGATGCTCCAAGCCCTGTCCAGCCTGGCCTTGGACATTCCAGGGATCCAGGGGCAGCCACAGCTGCTCTGGGCACCTGTGCCAGGGCCTCCCTGCCCTCACCGGGCTTTATTCCTCTCTCATCCCGGAGCAGATTCCCACCCTCCAGCTCTCTGCCCGCAGCCTATTCACGGAACATTCCAGAGCAAGAAAAGCAAAAAATCGCCCCGCGACTCCCGAGGTACCGCGGGCACGGACGCGCCCCCTCCCGTAGGCCCCCAGCAGCGGGTCCCGCAGGGAAGGAGGGCCAGGTCCGAGCGCAGCGGGCCGAGGGCAGCCGGCCCCAGCTGGATCCCGGCTTTGGGACACCCCGGGGCCATCCCGGGGCCATCCCGGGGCCGCCCCAGCCCCGGCGCCTCCGCAGCCCCGCGGGGCCTCACCTGCCGCCCGGGAACCGGTCCGTCGCGCACAGCTCCGGCGGGAAGGCGGCGCAGCGATGCGAACGTTCCGCGCACCAACGTTCCGCCACCCCGCCCCTGATCTGAGGGGATTTGGCCCCAAAACGCCCGCGGGGGGCGGGGCCAGGGCACGGCGGGACTCGCTGTCCCTGCAGCCCCCTGGAGTGTCACCAGCGTCCTCGGGTGTCCTGGCGGGCGTGTGTGACATCACGGAGCTCCATCTCTGCCTTGCGGATCTTTGAGCCGTGGGTCTCGTCTGCAGGATTTTGGGATTTGGGCAGGGATGGCCTGGACTCGTGGAACCTTCACGCGTGGGCATGCCGGGGATGCACAGAGACACACAGACACCTTGGGGACACACAGACACCCTGGGGACACACAGCATGCCGGGAGAGGTGCCCATGGTGGCACATGGCACATCATGGCCCTGGTCGTGCACCGGAGCCGTGTTGTTGTGGCTGTGTGTGGCGGGCCGTGAAGCGGCACGGCCGGGGTGACCCCCACCCACCTCCCCAGCTGTGTTTCCATCGGGGCTGAGGCCGCGGCCCGCGAGGTGCAGCGGGCTGGGAGCGGAAACGGAGCCAGGATCCCAGAGAGAGCACCCAACGCTCCTGCACAGCCGCGCTGCCAGAGCGCCATGGCACAGCTCATGGC
>VZSR01000393.1:1293726-1309314 GCA_013398615.1 Brachypodius melanocephalos
CATGGCACAGCTCCTTCCTCGTGGCACAGCTCTCCATGGCACAGCTCCGTCCTCATGGCACTGCTCCTTCCTCGTGGCACAGCTCTCTGTGGCCAGCCCTGCCACCGCCAGCGTCACTCTCCACACTCCCCACCTGTCACCAGCCTCCCCATGTCCCATGCAGGGATGAACCCCCTCCCCAGGGTGCCCGTGGAGGGGTCTCTGGCTCCAGCAGGGTGTCAACACCCCCGTGGCAGTGCGGGGACTGGCAGGGCCAGCATGGTGGTGGGGACAGAGCCGGGACATCCAAGGATGTGCCAGGAGCAGCCCCTCCAGCGCAAGGCCCGTGGGGGTGACAGGGCCGTGCTCCCCCCATGGTGGCAGGCGGCGGGGCCAGCTGGCCAAGGGCACAGCAGATGTCACCCCCAGCCACCCTCTGCCGCTCCGGCCCCCGGCACCTGGAGCCCACCGGCCATCTGGAGATCCCCAGAGACCAAGCTCAGCCGTGGTCACTGCTGTCCACCCCGGGAGTGAGGGGCAGCATGCTGCTTCCTGAGGCATGGAGGGAGAGAAGGAAGGAGCTGCTCCCCATCTGCACCGGGGAGGGGTCATCCAGATGTGCCCTCACAGCTGGGAGTGGAAACCGAGGGTGCAGCACAGCCCTGCCCACCCACAGACCCCCGGCCTTGGTGGCTGCCACGGTCCCCAGGGCACTGGGCTGTCCCCAAGCTGCCAGCACGGGTTCTCAGGTCCCTCCCAGCCGGGTGTGAGCCCCGGGTTTTCCACCCACCCTCCCCTCCTCACTCAGCTCAGTGATTAATTATGGATCCAGCAGAAAGCTTTTATCGCGCTGGAGTTTACTTGTGGCACATCCGTATTTATTAAAGGAAGAAAAAAAAGAAAGGAAAGTAATTACTGGGGGTGGTGTAAACACCACAAACACTGCTGGGCTGTGGGAATGCTCAGGGTGACGGGGAGTTCATCCCAGGGCTCTGGGGTTGGGTGGGATGGGATGGGATGGGATGGGATGGGATGGGATGGGATGGGGGCACTGACACCTTCCACTGTGGTGCTGCTTTGAGTGAGGATGCAGCACAGCAAGCTGGGAGCCTGTCCATCGCCACTGGGGCACCCCAAAACCACGGGAAGTGTGTCCCTATCCCCATCCTGCCCCAGCCCAAGCAGGGACAGAGCCAGAGCAGTGCTGGCGTCCCCGGTGGCTGCCCAGGAGGGTGTTGTAAACAAGGGGCAGTGAAATGTTTGATCTCCATCCATCTGCTGGCCCCTAATCCCCCACCCGAGGCCTTTGTGCCTCTCCACTCCCCAGCTCCCCTTAAGCTGCTCCCTGCCAGGCAGCGGAAGGTCAGCAGGGGCTGCTGGCCCTGTCCCCTGCCACACCCATGTGGCATCAGCACCACCAGGACACTGCCAGGGCTGCCAGGGCCGTATGGTGGCAGAAAGCAGATCGAGGGTCCCCATTTTGGGGCTTAACCCTGTGCTGCTGCTCCCGCGGTGGGATGGCACAAAGCAGGGGCAAGGTCTCGCTGTGTTTTCCTCGGTGTTTTCCCCTTGCCTGCATCTGCTGCTGCAGCCACTGCCCACACCCTGGTCTGTCCCCAGGGGCCTGCAGGGGACACGATTGCCATGGGACTCCCCGGGGACAGGAGCAGCTCGGAGCTGCTCCGTGAAGTGGAGCCGTAAGTGGCTCCTGCATCACGTGGCGAGGATAAGTGCAAAATGGCCCTATTATGATAATTGCCCGGAATGATGATTGATGGAGATTAGCTGCTTATTTGAGGAAATGGCAGCCGCACGTGTGACACGGGACAGCCGCCGGGGCATGGGGCACAGGGCATGTCGGGATGGCTCCAGGAATGGCACAAACACTCACTGCCATCCCAGGAGCTGCCACATCCTTCAGCTGGGATGTGCCACCCACCCAGGGACACCGCGTGAAGCGTGGCAGGAGGATGGGATGGGCCACAGTGACCCACTCACACCCATCCTGCTCCATGAAGGGCTCCTGGCTCCTCCTGCTAACTCCATTAAAGACATCCCTGTTGGGAGGGTAAAGCTGTTAACCAGGGATGGCTGCTCCTCTCTGTGTGCTCCTGGTGCCTGCCCCAGCACCCCTGTGCCTCCCAGCCAGTGTGGCTCCCAGGAAATTAGTTATTTTGGAGCAGGAACTGGGCTGTTCCCTGTCTCCTGCCTGGCAATTCCCATCCATGTCCCTTGGCCTTAGGGGCCCTCTAAAGGCATTGGCACCAGGAGCATCCACACTACAGTGGAGGCACAAACCACACACCCACTTCTACCTTCAAAAAGACACCCAAACCAGGAGTTTTGGGAAGAAAAGCCGGAAAAACAGGGCTGGCTGCTACGCTGATGGCTGGCCAGGATGCAGTCATGGCGTGACTGAACCACCGGGGCCAGGATTTTGGCACGAGTGGGGGATGCTCTGTCACACAAGGCTGAGATGGCCATGCCAGACAACACACGGCCAGAGGGCACCCCAAAACCCCCACCCATCACCAGAAGTCCCTCCTCCGCTCTCCCCTTCCCAATTTCCCGGGCCCCCCTATGCAGCAGACGGATGCTGGGTAAGAGGTGTGTCTGTGGGAGCCGTCCTCGCCTCGCAGCATCGCCGGTCTGCGGCAGCGCTTGCCATCCCTGGGATGGGCTTTCCCCACTGGGCTGGGGGCACAACTTGGGACAGACGAGGCTGAGCCTCTCCATGTGACACCGGCGCCGTGGACGGGCTCCAGAGCCTCTGCCGATGGATGAGGACATCGCCCAGCTGGCCTTGGCGAAGGGAAGGGGTCCCTGGTGGGTGCCCGCCACCGGGCAGGGCGAAGCCAACTCCTTTCTCTGCCTTCTCCCCTTTTCCTCCCCCCATTTGGCATTTGGCAGCGGAGCCGTGGCGGCGGCTGGGGCGCGCAGTGCCGAGGAAGGGCTGCCAAGCCTCGGCAGCCCCCCGCGGCCCCCCGGCCCCCCGTGCCAAGGCTGGTGGCTGGCAGAAGGGCTGCCTGCGCCTGGCAGGGCTCCGTCAGCTGCGGGAGGATCCCTGTGCCGCGCTCGCTGCCAATTTCCCTGCGAGCTGGCACCGCAGGCGGCTCTGGAGACACCGGCAGAGAAGGCTGGGGAGGACGGATTGTGAAAGGGAGAGAGGAAAAAAAAAATAATGGACACATGCCATCGCTGGAGCGGCGAGGCTGCCAAAACGCCAGCAGGCAGCGGGGGCCAAAACCCACCGGCGGCGGAGAGGAGGGTCTGGCAGCACGTCCCGATGTGGGCACATGGAGGACGGGCAGCGTGGAGGAGGCACGGCGTGGCCGAGGCAGGACGGGCAGCAGCCGGAGGAGCCGGAGAGCAGAGAGGTATTTGCCTTCGTTTCGCAGGGTGTGCGTGTGTGTGCATGTGTCTGTGCCGGGCTTTGCATCTGCAGGCTGCCCGCGGCCTCCCTGCCCATCCCTCCATCTCCTGCCTGGCCTGTCCCGCCATCTCCTGCCTGGCCCGTCCCACAGCCCTTCCCTGCCTGGCACGGGCAGCCACAGGCTCCGGGGCTCGCCTTGGGGCCGCACGGAGGCTTTGCCGCATGTGGGGCCGGCGAGCGAGGTTGTGGCTTTGTGTGGTTGGGCTTTGTCTGCCGGCGGCGGAGGGGCCGAGGCCGGCGGGGCTGCAGGAAGGGAGGTGTGAGCCAAAGTCCTGCCGCCAGCAGCGCTGGCACGTGGGAAATGAGCCCTGCTCCCAGCCCGGGGCTGCCCTGGAGCACAGCCTGGTGGCTGGGTGAGAAGGAGAAAGGGAGGCTGGGCAGACAGCCCCCACATCCATCACCGTGCTGGGGAGGAGGAGGAGAGAAGGGCAGGGTTGCAGGACACCAGGAAGCTCGTGATCCCATGGCCATGACTCGCACGATGCTGGGGTTGTAGCCATGGGGTGCTGGATGAAGGAGAACGGGGTGTGAGTGAGTGTTTGTGTGGGGCTGGGGGTGTGGGGAGCCTTGGGGAGGGCGGTTCAGGGTGCAGGGCAGAGACCTGGTGCTGTTGTGTGCCCTCCTGCCTTCCTGGGGTGCAGGAGCAATGTTGGAGCCATTCCCAAGCCAGGAGCATCACCTTTCCACTGGCACTGTGTGAAGTGGCTGCAAAAGTGTCCCCAAGCACCAAACCTGGCCTGTGCCAGGGGAAGGAGCTGGCACTGAAGGGAAACAGGGATGCTGGCAATCCCAAATCTCACAGCACCGCAATTCCTGCTGCTCTGCACCCCTGAAGAACCCTGGCTCTGCCCACCAACAACCCTGTGCCCCGGGATGTCCACTCTGCACCAGTCCCAGCAGGACAAACCTCCCTCAGGGCCCATCACCTGCAGGAGCTGGGGCAGGAATCTCAGCATCCAGCTTTGAGGGCATCAGCATCTCTCTGGGAGTGAGGCAGGAGGTGTTGCATCCCATCCCATCCCACCCCACCCCATCCCAATGCTCCAGCATCGCTGACTGGGATGATCACTTGGCCACTTGGCTCTGAGCTGGAGGAGCAGCTCTGCCCATTCCTGCATTGGATATCGGGGTCAAACATAGCAGCCCACTGCAGCCTGGTCCCCAAAATGTCCAGGGAAGGATCCTCCACCTGAATGGCAGCACCACAGCCTTTCCAGCTGCCCTTCTTTCCCCGAGGACGAAGCCCCCGTCTGCCCTGCGCTGCTCAGTGCAGGGCCGAGAGGGCAGGAACGCTCCCCTTGTCACGGGATGATCCCCCCATCTCCCCCTCTCCCTCGTTTTCCTCCGTATTTCACAGTTCCTGCTTCCTGCACAAGGCAGGGGTCTCCAGGGACTCCAGCCAGATGTTCTCTGCAGCACACCACATTGCTTTCCTAATGAAATATTCATGGAGCCTCTCCGCCTCTTGCCATGAAAGCCTTCTGCAGCTCCCAGCCATGGAAACGCTGCGCAGGCAGCATTCCTGCAAAGCTGCCGGCCCCCTGCTTCCCGCTCTCCACCTTCCTCTTCCTCCTCCCACCAGCGGTGCCGGAGCGGGGGCTTTGTCCCCTCTCGCCTTGCAGGTGAGGCAACACCAAGGGCACAGGCAGAGCCACGTGTGGGGACACCGGTGTCCCACACGGCTGCCGCCCACCCCGAGGAGGGTCCCTCCGTGGCTGGGAGAAGGGGGCACGTGGATGCAGCGGCGTGGGGCACGGAGGGGTCTCACCAATCCCCTGCCCATCCCGGTTGCCGGTGCTCCCGGTGCTCCCGGTGCTCCCGGTGCTCCCGGTGCTCCTGGTGCTCCCGGTGCTCCCGGTGCTCCCCGCTCCCGCCGGCTCCCAGCCAGCCCGCGGCATTAGCGATGCTGTGCGCTATAATCCAATTAGGTTGTTTATGCAAACAATCAGGTTTTATGTTTTGGTAAAAAGCTTAAATAACCTTAATCAAAGTGAAAGACCTGAAAGTGTCACTGGCGGGGGCTGCGGGTTGGTGGGTGGTGGCAGGACTCCGTGCCTGGCTGGTGACACCCTGCCTGGCCGGTGACACCCTGCCTGGCCGGTGACACCCTGCCTGGCTGGTGACACCCTGCCCAGCTCACACCCCCGCCGACAGCCCCGGGGCTCAGCACCAAGGGCCGCGTGGGAGGTGCTCTCCTCCATCGAAGAGCTCCTGCCAGAGGGTCTGAGCTGTTCTGCTGCTGCTGGGGGCTCCTGGTTCCTTTCAGTGTCACACCCAGCAATCCCCAGCCTAGCCCGGACTCCTGGGATGTCTTGTCACCTCTGTCCCTACGTGTAGGAGCACTGAGAAGTGGCATCCTGCCAGGGGGATGCAGGAGATGCCAGCCAGTGACTGACCCAGCACACTGCCACCATCCCCCCTCACATCACCATCTCTGGGTGTTCCAACAGCACCACAGCATCCTGGCACTGGGAAAAAAATCCCTGCAGCTCCAGCTCGGATCAGTGTAAGGTGGCACAAGGGACTGAGCTGTGTCCCTGTGCCCGTCCAGGGATGGGCACGGCGAGCTGGGGAGCAGGGCTGGCTCTGGAGGGCTGTGCCCATGGCGCTGCCTCCTGCACACCCCGAGTTTCTGGAGGAGTAATAAGCTATGCATGTAGTGTAGAAATAAAACATGTTCTGCAGAACAAATGATGTTAATTTGCTGAGAGGCTCTGAAGCCGAGTATTAGCGAAATGCCTTGAGGGAGAGAGCGGCAGCTGTGCTGGAATTAATGGCAACGTGCCGAATTAGCACCGCTATGCATCATAGTCAGAGGGAAAAATTACCGGAGAGAGGAGGAAAACAACCCCCTCCGTGTGCCAGCCCCGACCCCGGGGCACGCTGCTGAGTGCGGCCGCTGCGGCGGGGCCCGGTGCCCGTGAGTGCCCCTGGGATGCCCTGGCCCTGCCCGGCCACACCACAGCTCGCTCCAAGCCCAACAGCCTCCCCTGCCAAGCTGTGTGTCCTCAGGACTTCTCAGCATCCCTCTGGGATGATTGACATCACTCCTGGAGCTCCACATCCCCCTGGACCAAACCACGCCACTCCATCCCATCCCACCACCAGGGATCATCATCTTCTCCAGGATCTGTATCCCCCTGGACCAAACCACGCCACTCCATCCCACCCCCCTCCCAGGGATCATCTCTCCAGGATCTGTATCCCCACTGTTCCCGCATTTCTTCCCCTCCTTTCCGGGGTGTTATATATCTCCTTGTCTGTTTATTCCTTCTCTTCATTCCCGGTGGTTGAGTGCCTAAAGTCTGTGGCTCCTCATTGATTCCTAGCAGTTCATCTGGTTTACGGCTCTGCAGCCTCCTCCGGAGCATCCGTCCCCCTCCCCCGCCACCTTCCGCCCACCTCGGCATGGCCCGGCTGCAGGAGCACGCTGTGGAGCAGGCATTACACCCTAATGGATGCTTCCAGTAAATTCCACACCTCTGATAAATATTTAACACCGACATCCATCTCTGCCGGTCCCATGGTGCTGCTGTGTCTCGTGGGAAGTTGGGTTTAGCCCTTGGGTGGCTGCATCCAAGGCTGTGCAGATGGCAGGGAGCAGTTATCCCAGCAGAGACTGGGGCTGGTGACATCCTGAGCCAGTATTCCTGTGAATTCCTCATCATCCCCCGTGCCCCTTGCAGCTGGTGGCTGTTCGTCCTCAGCCGAACACATCCCCCAAAATAAAACATCTCCCTGTTTATCTTGTCACCGTCAACTTTTCCTCCTGCTTTTCCTCTGCAGGTCTCAGGCCCATGGGAGCTGTCCCAGCCTGGCCCTGGATGCCACTGTGTCACCCCCACCGTTATGGGACAATCCTGGGGCTGTGGCTCACGTGATGTGATGGATGTGGCTGTGCCACCAGCCTGGTCCTTGCTGGGATGCGCCAACAACTGCTGAGCACCAAATCTGCTGGGATGTGGCAATGGGAATGGGATTTACCCTGTGATCCTCCTGCAGCTGCCAGGATTCAGCATCCATGGGAGTGAAGGAGGTTCATTCATCCAGAGGTTTATCCATGCAAGCACCGGTGGAGCTTTACCAACGTGCCCAGGCCCTGCCGGCTGCCTTGGGGGCCAGGATTCTGCCTGGGAAGGAGGAACGAGCTCCCAGCCCTGCTCCAGACCACGGGAGCACAGAGGCTGATGTCAGCATCACCCAGGGGACCTGCCTGGACACTCTGAGGGCTGTGCCAGGATCTGCTTTACTCCCCTGGAGCACCATCAGTCCCAATCCCAACCCTTCTCCGTGTGCTGGGGATGCTCTGGGTGTCTGCCCCATTCCTACCCCACACCAGGAGCTCTGGGTGCTCAGGGCCATCCCACCCTTTTACCCCCAAGGATCTGGGCTGGGAAATCCTGGGAAGGGCTTGGTTTTGGAGCGAGCTGGGGGAGCTGGAGGAGGTTCAGGGGGTGCTGGGTGCTGCGGGTGCCCGGGTGCAGGCGGGAGCTGCCGGTCACTGCCAGGTTACATCTGCCGGGGCATGCAAGAGTGACTCCAGATGCATTAGAAGTGCGGTGCTCCAATTTCAATTTCATCGTCTCACAATCATTTTCAGGCTCCTCTTAGTGCCACATTAACGAAGCCTGCTCGTTTGAATGCATAATTAGCCCAAGCATTCTACCTCGCTAATTTCGAAGCAAGGCGGGGGGGAGGGGGGGTAGAGAAGGGGGGGAATTTGCATATTAATTTAGCAGAGGGAGAGAAAAACTGTTTACCACTTGCTTCTTGCTGTTGATCACAGCGGACTTAACTCTTTCCCGGGTGCCATCTGGAGCTGCGGAGCCGGCGCCCAGCCGGCACGTGGGACGGGCTGCAAAGGTTACACACAGCAATTAAATCCTCCCGACCACCCGGGCTGCCCTCGGAGCTCACTGGGAACGCCGGGGTTGCAGCTCCTGGCAGCACAGGGCAGATGAAGGGCGGCTGAGGTGGAGGTGGCAGCTCCAAGGTGTCCCCCAGCCCCTCCTCCCCGTGTGGTTCCAGGCTGAAAAGTCACCCATTGTCACCCGCTCAGGGTGGTAGGATCCCATCTCAGATCTGTCACTGCCATCCTTGGCAAAGCCAGAAGGCATTCCCAACGGTGTCATCCCTCCTGCAAAGGGTGGCTGCGCCCCCTCTGTCATCCTCGGTGTGTCCCCTTCAAAGGGACACATTTGCCCTCATGTCTCTCTGATTTTTAACATCATCCACCTGTAATAAGATGTTGGATGAGCGTGTGTCTTCCCCAAAACCCTTTTTGAGGCAGGAGTGTCCTGTGGGATCAGTGCACACAGGATTCCCCCCGGGTGCTGCACACAAAGAGCACCCAAGGACCAGGGTGGGCAGCCTGGCTGAGCACCGACAACACACTGCAGCCCCCCAAACACCACCTCCCTTTGTCTGGGAGTCTGTGGGCGTCTTGAGCCGAGGTTGGAGGTAATTTGTCTGTCTCCTGCAGTGGGCTGTCATCTCGCATCTGTGAGCCAGTTCCATTTGCACTGCCATTAAAAACAAAGTCTCAGGTCTGACAGGTAGTAAAAAAAAAATAAATTAAAAAATAGCAACAGGATGTTGGGAATATCACAGGCTCACCGCAGCTGGATCACCCTCACATCCAGCTATCCCTATCCAGGTATTGCTGGATTGGAGGGTGGTCAGAGCTGCAACGAGCCCTGTTCTGGCCTTTGGACATGTATCCCCAGGGATGTCCCCTTTGCACCTCCATCGCAGCTCCCCAAAATGCCTTCGTCACCCCTGGAGACCCGCTGCCCCATCATCCACCCTGTCTCGCTGGCTCAGAGCCATCCCAGCACGTCACAGCCATTTGGGGACACCTCCATCCTCAGCATCCCTGTCTGACTGCCGCATCCCAGGCGCACGGAGCGATGCCCGGGGGCTTTATCCTGCCCCCTGCTCCGGGAGCGCCGAGCTGCGGGGAAGGGGCACATCCCAAATGTGGGGGTGGGGTCTCCGGAGTGGCCGGAGCGGTGCCGGCGCTGCGGAGGAGCGCGGGGCTGGCTCGGAAAGGGTTAACAGTTGATTACAGCCTTTGTCTCCGCATCAGTGTACATAATGCGCCCGCATTTGCATACTGCAGTGTGCGCTCAATTAAAATGAACTTTTAATTTCTTCTAAGTAAATTACTTCTTCCCGCTACGTGACGCGCACAAAATGTCAGAATAATGGGAGAGCCTTAATGAGCTGGGAATGAGGGGCAGGGAGGGGAATGCTGGGGGCTCCGGCTCCCCTCTGGGCCACTCCTGCCGGCGGAAAGGATGGATCCTGCTCTCCTCTGCCTTCCCTGCTGGGCCACGGGACGTCCCTGCTGCCAGGATGTCCCCTGGGCAGGGCAGGGGTCGTCACCTCCTCCCCATCACCTCGTCCCGCCCGTGTTCCTGCAAGGAACTGAACTCTCCGGGCACCCAGGGATGTGTGAGGACACGGAAATGTCCCTGCACGGCTTCGAGCTCTCTGGGTCCTGCCCTCATCGTGGCATCCAGGGATGTGTGGGGCACAGGGGCATGGGGATGTCCCTGCGTGGAGCTGAGTAATCGGGGTCCTGCCCGCATCCCGGCACTCTGCACCCTCCCAAAAATTCTTCCTGGGGCATCTCCTTCCCAGGCGGCCTCGCACCATCCCAGGGAGCCAGAGCCGGCTCTGTCCTTCCCTCGGGGAATGCTCGGAGAGGGACACGGAGCCCCCCGCCCCGACCCTCCCGCTGCTCCCGGCCGCGTGTCCGCGGGGGCCAGATGGCAGGCGAGATTACTGGAATTTGATTTTCAGATAAATCACAAACCTGGATGAGCGAGTGCTGCTCCAGATGCATTATCCGTAATCCCCTGGAAGGGAACCTTTCGGAGGAGACGGTCCCCGTGCCAGCTCGGCAGCAGCTGGGTAATCCCGGCCGGCGGCACAGCCCGCACAGCCCGGGGGGATCAGCTGCTGCCCGGCCGCTCCGCTCTGTGTCACCCGTGCTCGCCACGACCCACATTCGGGCCCGCCGAGCCCGGGCGGGAGCAGATGGAGCCAGATGGAATCACACCGGGAGCGCACGGGCACCGGGACCAGCCCGTGCCCGCGGTGCCCGTGCGGGGCTGCCGCACCCGCTCTGCTCAGCGCCGCGGGAGGAGGCTCAGGGCTGCAGGGGGTCTCTGCCGGGCTCCCTCCATCCCATCTCTCCCAGTCCTGCCCAGCTCTGCTGGTGTGGGGGGACATGGAGACTTCCTCTCCTGTCACCCCACCACGCCTGTCCACACCAACAGCACCGCTAAATCCAGAGGATGCACCTCCACTCATTCCACAGATTCACTGGGATGTGGGAATGAACCTCAGGCTGCAGGGCCAGCCCTGGAGAAGCTGCTGTGGAGGATGAGGGAAGGGACAGCCAGGGCCTGGCACCCATGGGGGCTGCTCGTGTCCCTCCCTGGGGTCCTGGTACTTTGGGGCTGCCCAGGGGAACTGGTACCACGGAGCTGGGAAGAATTAATATAAATTCCTCTTCACATCCCGAAGGAAAAGGCAATGGGAAAAGCCGAGTAGGGAAAGCAAAGCTTTGTCTGGCTCCAGCGTGGTCTGGGAATGTCAGCAGTGTGCACGAGGATGGTCCTGGCACACCTCAAGGTGTGTCCCCCTAAAGGACAATCCCAACCGTGTCCCCCCAAAAGGGAAGGGGCCCCAGGCTGTTTGTGACACTGAGTCTATTAATAAACATATATTTGTGGGGGTCAACAGAAACTCCAAACCACAGCCATTGCTGGACTCTTTTTTTTTTTTTTTTTTTTTTTTTTAAATTTTCCTCCCCAGCTCTCCTCTGTTTGCATGCTCATTTGGAGGGAATGGCAGTTCACCTCCCCAGGATGGTGGCCCAGCTTCCCGGGCTGCTGCTCCCTCTCCTTGGGGTGGTTATCCATCTCCTCTGGCCCGATCCATTTCCTTGGGCTGGTCACCCCCTCCCCAGGTTGTTGCCCACCTCTCCACTGTGACAGAGCTGGGATGCAGCAGTGCCAAACCCCCTCCTCACTGAGGGCAGGCATTACCCACCCCTCACCCCCTCAGTGTTCCCCCAGACCCCCGGCAGGTCCCAGTGGCAGCCAGGGAGCACGCGCCAGCTTTCCCCCCAACGCCAAAATTTACATTGAACCACAAATTAATTTCATAATTTTTTCCTCTCTAATTATGCCAACATCTGCTGCGAGGCCCAAGCTGTGCGCATGCATTTTAATACAGCCCTCCCCCCGCCTCTCTCAGCACTGAACTTTTCCGTAATTATCACCAGGAGAAGGGCTCTTTCCACGGGAGGGAAAGGAGAAGGCTGGCAGCAGGCAGAGCACACTGAGAGAGGTGCAGGCAGTGGCTGTGCCCAGCCTGTGGGTTGGCATCAGCCTCTGCTGAGCCCTGGGGCCTTATTTCCAGGAGAAATGGGAAGGAGAAGGGATGAGGCTGCTCCAGAGGCAGCTTGGGAGAGCAAAGGGGCAGCAGGGATGCTCCATGTGCAGGGCTGCCCCCTCCCAGGCCATGGATAGCAATTCCCAGCTCTCCCCAGGGACATTGTCCTGCCCCTGGACTCCTTGGTCCTGTTTTCACCTTGGCCTTGTCCCCGTCACCCTGTCGGGGTGAAGCCCTGTCACCTTCCCCCTGTACGGCTGCTCCCACTCAGGGAGACGTTTCACGGCCTCGCTGGAAGATGCAAAAGGTCATTTGGCTGCCAAGTAATTAAACCTGGCAATTACCAATGTAGAGCAGCGAGCTCCCGGCTTGGCGGCTGCTCCAGGGATGCCACGTGAGCCAGGGGCTGCGGTGGAGGGGCAGAAATGGGGCAGTGGGACAATGCTCATCCCCCGTGCTGGGACCTCACCTCCCGCACAGGCAGCACCTCCGGAGAGCCCACGGGGCTGCCACGCTCTCATTAGAAAGTTCATCGAGTGTTTTAATTAAAAGGTGAGGGGATGAAGGTGTTGCTTGGATACAGGATGAGCTTGGCTGCCGCGCTCCGAGGAGGAACATCCTGCTCCGGGCGTGGATGCACGGCCCAGCCCCAGATCTGGGCAGCAGCTCAGGGCTGCCTCTGCATCGGGAAGGGCTCGATCCCGCCCGGAGCTGAGCTCCGGGTGTGCCACAACTCAGGGCACCCATGGCACGACCCGGGGCGTGCAATCTCCTTTCCCTTTCCCTGCCTCCAGGCACCCACCCCGTGGAGCATCACCTCGGGGGACATCAGCGGGGACAACCCGCACCCCTCCCGGCTGCCCGGGGTGCCACCCACGCTCCCGTGGCGGCCCAGGTGTGACAGCAGGAGCGGGGCCGCGCAGCCCCGTTCGGCTGCTGCCGCCCGCCCGCCGCGCAGCCGGAGCAGATGGCAGGCGACAGAAGCTGCCGATGAATAATACACGGCTAATGAGCGCCGCTCCCGCCGCCGCTGCCCCGCACGCCCCATCTGCGCCCGCCACCTCCGCGGGTGGTGGCCCTGCCGTGTGCCTGGCACCCAGGGGTCCTGCCCTACACCCTGGTATGTGCCTGGCACCCATCAAACCTGCCCCACACCCTGGTATGTGCCTGGCACCCATAGACCCTGCCCCACACCCTGGCATGTGCCTGACACCCAGGGGTCGTGACCCACATCCTGCTATGTGCCTCAAACCCAGGAGTCCTGCCCCACATCCTGCCATGTCCCTGGCACCCATGAATCCATTCCCATACTGGAGTTTCACTGCCATACAACTGGTACCCACAGGTCCTGCCACATACGGGGATGTCCCTGCCCTGTGCCTGGCATCCGTGGGTCCTGCCCCACACCAGGGTCCCCCCTGCCATGCACCCTGGCACCCATGGACTCATCTCCACACCGTGGTGGCCCTGCCATGCAGCTGGCACTCAGGTGAATCCAGAGCTGCTCCCCCTACCCTGTGGATGCTGAGGCAGGGGAGAATGCTGGGCACCGAGCAGTGTCCCTGGCCCGGGGCTGGCAGGGAAGGAGCATGTGAGTGCCACAACATATGGCAGCCCAGATCCATGGTGCCAGGAGCAGAGGGGTCAGCATGGGGATCAGCTTCCCAAGCACCTGCTGGATGCCTGGATGTCCATCCCACAGGAGCTGGGGCTCCAGGAGGGGCTGCTTCCCTGGCTGGGGAGCCCTGAGTTTCTCCTAGTGAGGATCACACAGGTGAATTTGCCATCACCTGGGCACGAGGGTTTTCCAGTCCCGGGATGCTCCACTCGCCGTTTCCAAGGGGTTTGTTCCTCTATGCCCCGGGCTGAGCTCCCACCCATCCTCATCATCATCCTCCAGCCAAGCTCCCACCTTAGTTCCCCTCTTGGCTCCTCTCTCCCAGCCCAGGGCAGCACAGGTCAGTGGGCACCCAGAGCCAGCACCTCGGGGAGGGGAGGAGGAGGCTGGAAAACAAAACGCTGATGGATTGTAAAGCTATTGAAGTGCCGGCGAGTAAACTCCATATTTTTAACGGCATTTAAATGCCTCCAAGCAGATTAATAAGGTCTAGGTAATAGCAGCACCAGTCTATATTTATTCTATCTTAAACGCCAGTTTGTCAGGCTGTATTAATATTGATGGTAAGGCTTGGATTGAGGACAGGAAACGCTGGGACTTCACTTTATCTCTCCCAAACAGGCTGCTCAGCCCCTTTATCAGGGCTGCGGCTGCAGCAGCAGCTGCCTCTTCAAGGGCTCAGCGCATCCCCTCTCCCCCCCTCCCACTCCCTCTTTTTAATCAGAGGAGGAGAAGTTGCTGGCTTGATCGTTCCATTTTTATCTCTTTTATTTACTCCATTTTCATGTCTTTCAGTGCATATTTTATTCCCATCAAGGCAGGACCATTGATAGCTTAAGCTGTGTCCCCCTCCCCGGGCTCCCTCCATGAGCCTGGCTGGGAAGGACGAGGGGTAATTACCAGGAAAGAGCCCTCCCTGCCCTCCTCTCCTGCCCCACGGCTGCCACACACAGAGTGGCCCCCCAGGAGGGGCTGAGCTGCCATTTGGGGGGTCTGGGGGGAGCAACCACTCCTGACCCAGCCTTGGGGGACCCCCCAGCCCCTCAAACGTCTCTTATTGCTGTCAGTGCTGCTGCAGAGGGTCCTGTGCCCACCAACCCCTCATCCCACCCCATCCTGCCCCACTGGGCATCCCAAAAACTCCTTAAATTGCTGCTGGGTTCCCTGGGGTTGGGCCATGTGGGGAGAAACCCACTGGAGTTTCCACCCCGGAATCTGCTGCGGGCCGAGGCGAGGCTGAGGACAAACCCGTTTTCTTCCTGAATATTCCCCAGAGCCCAGATTCCTGCCTGGCTCTGCCCTGGCAGCATTTGAAATGCAAAGTACTCTGAGTCTTGATTAATGCTACAAATCATCCAGCTGGGGAGCAGCCGTGTGCCCACGTGGCTGGGCCGCGGGACCGGCACCGACGGCGCTCCCCGAGCCCGGAATATTCACGGCAGAGCGTGCAGCCCTTCCCTGCAAGGGTGGGAAAAGTGATGCACAGGGAATTTGCACATGATTTCAGATGGGGTAGAGCGCTGGCTCCGTGGGTAATGAATGCAAAATAATCGAAATAAATGCTAATTGAGGGAGGAGGGAGGCAGCCTGGCGCGGGGTTTGGAGATAGCCTGGAAAAATCCATGTGGAGAGCAGGACAGTGGGGGTGGACGTGGGGTAGCCTGGGGCTGCTGAGTGCCCCAGGGATGTCCAAGGATGCTGAGTATCCATGGGATGCAGAGGGATGCCTGAACACCACAGGGACACACAGGAATGCTGGGTGCTGTGCTCATGTGCAGGACAGCCACCCTGCTCCCACCCTGGATGGCCACGACTCCCTGTTCTCACATGACCCCGGCGCGGATGTGGTGGGACAATCCCTGTCCTTTCTCCACAGTGACTGGTGGCTCCCGGGGCTTTGGGCACCGTGACTGGAGCAGCCCCTGCTCCCCATCTCCCTCCAGCACTGGCAAAGCGAATAAGTTGAATTTAACAGCCATTAGTCCTGGAAACATCAAAGGGCTCCTCTGCCGGAAAATGAAAATCCTCATTAGCTAATAAAAAGCCCATCGCTCACTCTGCCTTTAATATAATTAACACCAGCCAAGACTTCAATTAAGGTTTTATCCAAACTTCAAAATGCCACTCTCTCTTCTCTCTCTCTCTCTCT
>VZSR01000393.1:1326272-1392773 GCA_013398615.1 Brachypodius melanocephalos
GGAATCCCCCTGCGAGGCGACCCGGCAGCCCCAGGAGGGAGCCGCCACGCCGGGGCTGGCCACGAGCCACGGTTTTCACCTTAATCCATCATTATCTGGGCACATTTCGGATCCTTGCCAAGAGCAAGGTGGGAAGGGGGGGTGTAAGCATGCTTTCCCTATTCCCCTGCCATCCTTTTTGCTGCCTGTGTGTAATTAACAGAGTAATTAAAAACAGGATGAGTTAATTGGTATTCATTTATGTGGCAGATGTTTTTAATTGAGATACGAAACAATTTACCTGTTTACATAAACAATAGCAAATGAAGGCTTGTAAAACAGAGAGGGCGCCTTTTTTTTTTTCTTTTTTTTTTTTTCCTGTCTTTTTTTGTTGCTGTTTCGAGGAAAAATCAAACCCATCCCCATCCCCCACCCCCGGCCACGCCAGCTCGGGGCGAGCGGGAGCCGCTGGCACTGCCTTGGTGGCACCGAGCCAGCTGCTTTGGGTTCCTGGGTGGGTGGGTTTGGTTTGAAAACTGAGATTTTGGGGCTTGGGATGCGTGGAGAGCCTGGCTGTGGGTGCTGCTGTCCCGTGTGGAGCTGTGCTGTCACTGCCACATAGCCGGAGGTGGAAGTGGACCGGGGACCTTGGGACTTGCTGGGAGTTGATGGCCTGGAGCTGAGTGAGAGCCTTGCCCGTGGGGCAGCTGCCGGCAGCGCTGGAATTTCGGGGATGTGGGTGCGGCAAATTGGGATGTACCTGAGTGTGGGGAAATCTGCTTTACCCTGGAATTGTGCTGGTGGGAGATGTCCAAGCTGGGCCAGTGCACAGGAGCTGTCTCAGGATGCCAGTGGGAAAGGTGGGAATGACCTGCAGGGCTCCCCAGGACTGGAGCTGGCTGAATCTGGGTTCCTTTAGAAATTGTGCAGAGTTTAATTACTAGATTCACTTTTAAAGGGCTTCATTTGTGCTGATGAGTGCTGGGTGTGGATGGCTCCCTGCTAGGCTGGCTGCCCAAAACGAGCACCTGGGACACCCTGGTGATGGGTGGGCAGCATCCCTCCAGCATCATCATGGAACGGTTTGGATTGAGAGAGGCCTTAAAGCTCACCTCATTTCACTATCATTGGCAGGGAGTATCCTTCCACTATCCCAGGCTGCTCCAAGCCCCATCCTTGGACACTTCCAGGGATCCAGGGACAGCCACAGCTTCTCTGGGCACCCTGTGCCAGGGCCTCCCCACCCTCCCAGGGGACAATCCCTTCCCAATATCCCACCTAAACCCATCTCCTGTCAGCATCCCACAGCTGCACTCCTGCTTTCTCCTGCTCCAAGTGCAACTGGGGATGAACTCCAAGCTGCCTGGTGTCACCTTTGTCACCGTGGCCCTAGGGAGGGCACCAGGATGGGTGCAGGGAAGGAAGGAGCTGATCCCGAAAGGGGAATCAGGATGGGTGCAGGGGAGGAGGGAGCTGATGGTGCTGTGAGGTCCCACCATCTCTGCCGGGCTGGTGCCCGTGGCTGGCGCTGCTGCCGGGCCCCAGGCACTGCCCGCTCCCAAACCTGCTCCAGCTGGGACAGCTCCGGCCCTGCCATCTTATCGGGGAGTTGTTCTTGGCCCCGCCGACTGCGGCAGCTGAGGAGCAGGAATGCTTCCCTGCCTTTGTTTCGGAGGCAGCCTGGCTCGGGGAGACGTCGCCTCCAGCATCTGGATTTCATTTGTGGCCATTTGGAGAGCATGAAGGATGCTGGGCGCTGCATTCCCTTTAACCCTTTCTTCGCCCGGGAAGATTTGCCTGCAGGGAGCCGGAGCTTTCTCGTGGCCACATCCAGGAGGATGAAGCAGCTCCGCGCCTGCTTCATCCCCATCCCTGGGAAACGGAGAGCAGAGCAGCGGGCCCGGGTGCTCCACACTCAGCCCGGAGCTGGCACATCCCACTTGTTGCCCAGGGAGGAGGCAGAATCCCGGGTTTGTGGTGGCTGGATGGGCTCCCTGGGGCTGTGGGAAACAGCAAACGCCGGGCTGGGACGGCTGCCAGCCCCATCCCATCCCATCCCATCCCTCCCGCACTGCTCCTGTCCCCGCGGCTCCAGGCGGCAGGACGCCGTGTGCCCGCTGGAATGCTTGGCTGTGCGACAGTGTCACCCCAGCGGGGAGCCTGGCCGGGCAGTGGCGGGGGTTAAAGCCTGCGGTGTGACAAATGGGGGGCTCGGGGTCACACAGGGGTGTGCGGGGGTCCGGCATCCGCTGGCCCCGGGGGGCGGGGTGGGGAACAGCCGCTCCCGCCAGCCCAGGAGAAAATACTAATCCTTTTATTTTTATATTATTACTTATTCATCTGGGCTGCACAGACCTAATGGAAACCAGATGGAGGAAAACAGACACGGCCCCGAGCGGCTGGGACAAATTACCCCAAAGAGAGAAAAAAACAGAGGGAAAAATAATTCCAGTGGAGTTGGAGTTGTGCTGGGGAATTGCTGTTTGAAGGAGCTGAGAGGAGACTGCACTTTGCTCCCCAAAACCTCCTTTGCTCTCCTGGAGCTCATCCCATTCTGCAAAGGATCTGGGTTGGTGGCACAGCCATGGTTAGGTCCTCTGGGCATTCCAGGCTCTTTATCCCATTGGGTTTGGGACCATTCCTGTGCCTGCCTGGCCGTGTTTGGGTTGCAAACACTTCGGGGAAAACTTAAAACTTAAAGAGAAAAAAGAAAACACAAGAAAAACCAGAACCAGGCCCCATTTCCCTGAGTGCTTGCTCAGCTTCATGGAAACTTTCCTGCTGATGGGAAGCTGTGGAAAAGCCGTGTCAGTGCCAGGATGAATGTATCCATGTTTTCCCCTTGGTGTGGGAATGTGCATGGAGTCAGGGCAGTGAGGTGGAGTGGGGATGCAGGCAGGGACCGTTCCAGGGATGCAGGGAAGGATGCTGCCAGGGGGATGAAAAGGACAGGGATGGTGCCAGGGATGCAGGCAAGGATTGTGTGGGATCAAGGTGCTGCAGTTGTGGCCCCTCACAGGGCCACACTCTGTGCACACTCAGGGCTCATCCTCTGCTCTCAGAGCTGGATCCTGCTCTGCTGAGTGACAGGGGAAGCCTGGAAGGCTGGCCAAGCTTTGCCCAGAGATGGACATTTCCATGAAAAGGAAAATAAAATGTGTTTTTTGAAACAAACCATTTATCCTGGCAGGCCCTGTAAGGAAACTGAGGCTTTGGGGAGAGGGAAGCTCTGTGGTCTGGGGATTTCTGCTGTGGCTGGGGAGGGAGAAGGGAGCAACGAACAGGGGACTGGAGCTTGCACATGCAGGAGTCTGCAGCATCCCAGTGTGATGGGACAGAGAGGGATGGATATCCGTGGTGCTGGAGCCATCCAGAAGGATCCTGTGTGTGCCTAGGTGGGATTTTGGCTCCCTCCAGCATCTCCTGATGCTCTGTGCCACTGGCTGTGGCACAGCCCTGATAGCATCTCCATGGGGACGACGCCCTGCTCTTATTTAGCCTGGCTCATGTGCTGTGGCCGGGTTCAATTAATCTCCCACAGTTGCCCTGGATTAAGGATGAATATTGGATTAGCGGTTATCAGCCAGGCTGGGTGGGGGCACAGAGGGGACCCCATGGCCGGGGTGGCCGCTTCCATCTTTGGCCAGAGCCGGCGGTGGCACGGGGACAGTGACAGATCCCCACAGCTGCCAGCACTTGTGTCCACCTGTCACTGCCAGCGTGGCAGCCACGGGGTCCTGCTGGGGGCTGTGTGCTGGCTGGAGGGGATGGTACTGGCACATTCCCCTGGGAACGCACTGCTGGGAGTTTCTGGGGTTGGGAGCACAGGGAGGTGGTGATGCCCTGTGGGGTGATGGTGATGGGAGCTCCATGATCCCTGGATTGCAGGATCTGACCTTGCAGGGCCACTCTGCTCTGGAGGGACACTGGCAGATATGTGGGTCCATCACCCTCCCCACCACCCTGTGGCACACAGGACGCCAGGCACTGTCCCTGTCACCTGTGTTCCACAGTGGCAGCGGAGATGCCCAGGCCAGCCTGAAGCCTCCCTGCCCCCGTTTGCCAGGGATGATCACGGCCCTGCCTGGCACACCCTGCTCACCACCCCTTGCCTCTTCCCCGTGCAGATAAAGCAGAGTCTCTGGCTGCCACCATGCCCGACTCTCCGGCCGATGTGAAGACGCAGGCCCGCTCCACGCCGCCCAGCATGCCCCCACCGCCGGCCGCCACGCAGGGAGCCACGCGCCACCCCTCCTTCACACCCAGCACCAGTGAGTACCACGCTGGGGACGGGCTGCCAGCCTGGGGACACGCTGCCAGCCTGGGGATGGGCTGCCAGCTCCCCTCACCTCCACCTCGTGCGTGGCACCCGGGGCCAGCAGCGTCCTCAGAGCCCAGCGCGGTGCTGGCTGTGACATTGGGGTGACATCACCTGTCCTCAGGCTGGAGACTCTCCTTGGGTGCACGTTCCCAAGCTATGGCTGGAGCGTGTTCCTGCAGGGAGCACCGTGGCACTGCCCATGGCCAGCAGTGCCCTGTGATGTCCCTGGGGACAGGGACATCCTGGGGACAGGGATATCCTGCTCTTCTGCCACCCGGTCACCAAATGCTGGCACAGAGCAGCGCGTGGTTGGAGGATGGTGGGGGTTGGGGGTGTTCCTGTGGATCGGAGGTGGCCCCGTGGTGGGTCCCATTCATGTGGGGACACATCTGTCCCTCTGCATGTGGCACCCAGTGGTGGCAGGGCAGTGTCACGGCCAGCAACAGCGGCTGGACCTGCTTGCCCTGCCCAGGCTATGGCATGGTGGCATCAGGGGACTCCAGGTGGGAGTTTCAGTCTCTGTAGCTGGACTGGGGACAGTCACTGCGTGTGGTGTCCCCAGGCACGTGGGCTCATTGCAGGCCCACAGGGTTTGCACCAGGGATCCGTCACTGGTGTCACCGTCCTGGACAAGGCACGTGCAGTGCAGGGTCCAGACAGGCAGGGGACAAGGCTGGTCCCCTGGCAGGAGTGGCAGTGGTCACTGCCAATGGCTGCTCCTGTTCTGCTGAGACTTTTCCTGGGCACATGCATGTGCAAGGGTTTTGCTCGTAGCTGTTTGTTGTTTAGAAAAACCCCAGTGGGGAAGAAAAAACCCTGAAACAACCCCTGAGATCCATCCTGACACATGCAGACCCCCAGGATCAATTCTGGACAGACTCTGTAGGAATTAGCTCATACTTGGCTGTGCTTGGAGGGGGTTTGGGTGTCAATCCCAGCCCTGTGGCTGATGTGGCAGCCCAGGTGTGGCTGAGTCTGGGATGAAGGACCAGGGGTGCAGGTGGCGTCTGCACCACGGCTCAGCACAGAGCAGGATTCGGGATGCATGGCCATCATAGCTCAGCGTGGAGCAGGATTTGAGACACAAGGCTTGGGCCATGGAGCAGCTTGGGATGGCCACCACAGCATTTTGGTTGTTCTTGGCCTTGGGGGGACCTCATTGGGTCCCTAAAATGTCAGGACTTTATCAGGCAGCCAAGCATCCATCCCATGAACCCTCCCTGTGGCTGCAGTGGGACGCAGGGACCCGGGTCCCTGGTGGGTCTGGTGGCTTTACCCATGGCACACGTGCCCGTGGTGAGGAGCGTCCCGTGCAGGGCCCCCGGCCGAGAGCTGCCCCCTCTGCTCTCTCATCATAGCGTGTTTTATTTTGCTTGCAGATCGAGACGCTGGCCCTCCGACGTTTCTGCCTCGCGGCCGTTTTCATGGTTGCTTGAAATGGTCGATGGTCTGTCTTTGTAAGTAAAATGAAACGCCCGCTCTCATGAGAGACCCGAGCGCAGCCGCAGCCCCCGGGGGTGCTCCCCGTCGCCAGCCCCTCGCCCATGCGAACCCCAACCCCATCCCAGCCCAGGGACACGTGTGGTGTCCAACTTAGGAACGCACCTGTCACGGGAATAAAAGCACTTGTGGCTGCCGGGTTATTTTCGGCACCTCTTCGGCAGGCGGCGGGCGCTGCCCGGCCGGAGAGCCAGCGGGAGCCCCCAGAGCAGGCAGGGCTGGCAGGGCAGCATGGCACACCCAGGTCAGTGTGAGCCCAGGGGGACAGGCACGGGCGTGCGGGGACCGTGGGGTGACACGCCGGTGGGACATGGGTGACACGTGTTGTCGCCTGCACTGGCTGGGACGTGGGTGATGTGTGTTGTCACCCATGCTGTCAGGACATGGATGATGTGTGTTGTCACTGGGTGATGGGTTGTTGTCACCCACGCTGTCGGGACATGGGTGACACGTGTTGTCACTCGTACCGTTGGGACATGGGTGACACGCGTTGTCACCCGTGTTGGCGGGACATGGCTGATGTCTGTTATCACCTATGCTGGCTGGGAAAAGGTCCCTGGTGCAGGAGAGAGGGGTCTGCCACTCTGATGGTTGGTACCCCAAATTATCCCCCTGGATCTCCCGGTGTGCGGTGTTCAGGCAGCTCCTGTCCTTCCTGACCGGGCAGTGGGGACAGAGTGCTGCAAGCCAGGCTGGACTCCGTGGGAAACGGCTCATGGATTCTCTCTGGGAGTGCTGAGCATCTCCCAGAGGGACAGGATGGAGCCCCTTCCCTTGGCTGCTCTGGCTGCTGAGGAGCTGGATCAGTCCCTCGCTGTGCTGGAGGATGCTCTGCATCCCCTCCTTCCCCACAGCACCGGGACCAGTCCAGGATGCAGCCCCAGGGATTCACCAGCACCTTGAAGCCTTCCAGGGGGTGCCAGCCCCACGTTCCCCAGCAGGACACTCCAGTCCTACCATCCCAGCCTCATCCCCACAGTGCCAGGACACAGCCACCCGCTCTGACCTCCCATTCCCTGTGTCCCCAGTGATGAACGGGAGCAGCCACTCGCCGACCGCCATCAATGGGGCTCCGTCCACCCCCAACGGCTTCAGCAACGGGCCAGCCACCTCCTCCAGCGCCTCCCTGTCCACCCACCAGCTCCCTCCAGCCTGTGGTGCCCGCCAGCTCTCCAAGCTCAAGCGCTTCCTCACCACCCTGCAGCAGTTTGGGAACGACATCTCCCCCGAGATCGGGGAGCGGGTGCGCACCCTCGTCCTGGGGCTCGTGGTACGTCCCTGGGGCCAGCCACGGGGTCCCTCTGCATCTGAGGATCCTGTGTTTTCTTGTGGGGATGGAGATGCTGCTAAAAGGGAAAGAGGGGCCTAGATTGATCTAAATCCTGGAGAAAAGGGGGGTGTTTTCCCAGCATTTCCCGGGATCTGCACATCCAGTGCAGGGTTGATCCTGGCTGCTGGCACAGCCAGTGAAGCCTTGAGCGTGGTTCTCCCTTGAGTGTCGTTTTCCTGTGAGCCTGGCAGAGCAGCAGGAATGAGGGAGGAACATCCCCCAGGGGTGTGGGGTGCTGAGCCCAGGCTGTCCCCACAGAACTCCACCCTCACCATCGAAGAGTTTCACGCCAAGCTCCAAGAGGCCACCAACTTCCCGCTGCGACCCTTCGTCATCCCCTTCCTCAAGGTGAGCCTCCAGCCTGGGCAGGGTGGGATTCATGGCACCATTTCAGCACAGGGGATTTGGGCGTGGCTTTGGGGCTGGCAGCTGCCTGTGGGTCTGCCCCTGTCCCCCCAGGCACCCGTGTGCCCCCACACGTGTGGAGTCACGCAGGGCCGGGGCTGGTTGCAAGAAAGTGAGGGGTCGGCCCAGCTGGTTGCCATTTGCAATTCATTAAAAATTCCCTTTTTTAAAAAATTTGCCTTTTAATTTCACACTGGCTCTGCAGTGTCACCCTGCTCCAGAGGGATTTGCCCTGTTGCTGGCATGCCTGGCAGCACCAGCACTGCCAGCAGATGTCTGAGCCTGGTGTTCCCTGTCCCTTGTTACCAAAGGAACAAGGAAAAAGTGCAAAAATAGCCCCTTTTCCACCTCTGCACCCCAGACCCCACAGAGCAGGGCTCCATGAGTGGAGGTCCATGCTTTTCAGAGGAATCTGCTCCAGGGTGAGCTGGAGGAGGACGGCAGAGCCCCCTCCCCTCCTGTCCAGTTTGCAGGGGTTTTGGGAGCAGGGAAAGGTGAACTCCCAGGCCCCGGCAGGCACTGGTGGCCCTGTGGCTCCAGGCAGGCTGGGATCCATCCCCGCTGTCCCAGTGCCAGGAGCGCAGCCGCCCTGGCACCCCGCTCCCAGCTGTTCCCACCGCCCGCTCCAGATGTTTCTCATTATCCTAACTGCAACCAGCCGGGCTCGGCGTGCTTCCCAGACTGGGGACTTGCTGTTTTTGTGGGATTGCTCCCCCCCGGCCAGGGAAGGGAAGGGGAGGGAGGGTCCAGCCCTGCTCACCGCAACTGCAGCTCCGGCTCGGGCGCTAACGTGTCCCACAGATGGGATTTGGCTGCGGCTCAGCTGCCTGAGGCAAAATCCAGGGCTGGCAGCCAGAGCACCGGGCAAAAGGGGGTTCTGCTGCTTAATTCCTGCTGCTCCTGGGGCTGCAGCACCGTGGGGGGAACACGGTGGGTGGGTGGAAGGGGATCCTTACAGCTGTGGGTGCCACACGGGCTGGGGCTCCCACAGGTGCAGTCCCCAGGGAGCAGTGGTGGGAACAGGGTGGCCAAGGTGGCTGACCTGGCCCAGGGGTGATGCTCTGCAGCCCCTGCCAGGATGCAGGAGAGCTCTGTTGAAGCTGTATCTGAACTCTGTGAGGTGTCACGCATGTCCCCCAAAAGCCCACCTGGCCCCTGGGCACGCTGCTGGCACCCCACGACTGTCCCCTGGGGAAAGGGAGCGGAACCCCAAAGGGAAGGCACCCTCGAAGGGAAGGCACCCCCTCACCCCCTGCCCGTGGCGAGCTGGGGGCACAGCCAGGCTGCTCTGGGTGGGCTGCAGGGCCGTGGACTGCACTGTCACCCCCCCGCAGGCCAACCTGCCGCTGCTGCAGCGGGAGCTGCTGCACTGCGCCCGCATGGCCAAGCAGACCCCGGCCCAGTACCTGGCCCAGCACGAGCAGCTGCTGCTGGACGCCAACGCCTCCTCTCCCATCGACTCCTCCGAGCTGCTCCTGGAGGTGGGCGAGAGCGGCAAGAGGAGGACGCCAGACAGGTGCCAGCCGGGGAGGGGCGAGCGGGATTTTTCAGGGACGCATCCCTGAGAAGGGGAAGTTGTTCCCAGGCGGCCCAGTGGGGACCAACCTCCTCTCCTCCGGCCAGGACCAAAGAGAACGGTTTGGACCGAGACCCCCTGCACCCCGAGCACCTCAGCAAGCGGCCGTGCACCATGAGCCCAGCGCAGCGCTACAGCCCCAGCAACGGGCTGAGCCACCCCCCGAACGGGCTGGGGCACCCCCCGGCCGGCCCTGCCCTGCCCCAGCACTACCGCCTGGAGGACATGGCCATGGCACACCACTACCGGGACACCTACCGGCACCCCGACCCCCGGGAGCGCCAGCGGCCCGCCGGTGAGCCCTGCTGTCCCCATGCACGGGGGGGAACGGGGCTGGGACTCCCTGAAAGGAGAGGGGTCCTGCAGGGGGGCTGACCCCGCTCCGCTCTTGCCTTGCAGCCGTGCACGGAACGCGGCAGGAGGAGGTGATCGACCACCGGCTCACGGACCGGGAGTGGGCGGAGGAGTGGAAACACCTCAACAACGTACGTGGTGTCCCTGCCCCATCCCGTGTGTGTCACTCCGCTCTGCCCTCCAGCCCCACCGTGTGCCTCATGGGGCTTTTCTCCCGAGCCTCCTCTGCTACCACAGCCAGCACAGCACCCTGGAGCTGGCACAGCCTGGCATAGCCCGAATCCCCCTGCCCAGCGCCCGGCTGCCTGCAGCAGAGCCCCCTCCCCACGCCTGCTGTTGCCCCCGCAGCTGCTGAACTGCATCATGGACATGGTGGAGAAGACGCGGCGGTCGCTGACGGTGCTGCGGCGGTGCCAGGAGGCCGATCGCGAGGAGCTCAACCACTGGATCCGGCGCTACAGCGACGCCGAGGACATGAAGAAAGGCAGCCCCCCCTCGGCACGCCCCCACAACTCATCCTCCTCCGCCGCCGAGGCTCCCCAGTTAGGTACTGACCCCCGGGGCCGCGGGCTGCGTGCGGGGCTGCTCCTCTCACCTCTCCCGGGGGTCTGGCGCTGCCGGCGGGGCGTTCCGAGGGGACGGCATCTCCTAAGGGCGTCCCCTCTCTCCTTTGCAGACGCTCACCGGGACTTTGCGCCGCGGCCGCTCTCCGGGTACATGCCCGAGGAGATCTGGAGGAAGGCTGGTGAGTGCGGGGTGGGCGCCAGCCCCCGGCAGAGTGCTGAGCCAACAGCGGCTCTGCCCCGGCTCCCCTCACCGGGACGCCTGCGGCGCAAGAGGAGTTTGGGGTGGTTTTGCGGGAAGGGGGGATGCCGGGGCGCTGGCACACCCCGGCCACGCTGGGCTGCTGCCTTCCAGAAGAAGCCGTGAACGAGGTGAAGCGCCAGGCCATGTCCGAGCTGCAGAAGGCCGTGTCGGACGCCGAGCGGAAAGCCCACGAGCTGATCACCACGGAGCGTGCCAAAATGGAGCGGGCACTGGCCGAGGCCAAGCGCCAGGCGTCCGAGGATGCCCTCACCGTCATCAACCAGCAGGAGGACTCGAGCGAGGTGGGGACCCTGCGGGACGCGTTGGTGGCAGTGCTGGGGTGTCGGATTTACTGCAATTCAGGTTGCAGCATCTGCCTGCGAGGGTGGGAATGGGAGGAGAGGGGAATTCCTGCAGGTGGGGATGCAGGGTGTTGGCAATGATGGGGTGCGTGGTCCTGGATGTGGATGCAGTCTAGGATGATGTGCATGGTCTGGGATGTTGTGCATGGTGCAGGGTAGGGTTGTAGGGTCTGGGATTAGGGGGACCTGGTTCAGGGTAGGGGGAGCACGGTCCAGAATGTGTGTGCCTGGTCCAGTATGGAAATACACAGACTGGCATGGATATACCCATTCTGTGACAGATGTGCACAGACTGGGATAGATGTGCACATTTTGGGATGATGTACATGGTCCAGGACAGGGCTGCAGAGTCTGGGACGGATGTGCACGGTGTGGGATGGATTTGCACATTCTAGGATGATGTACGTGATCCAGGACAGGGGTGCACAGTGTGGGATGTATGTGCATGGTCCGGGATGAATGTGAACGCTCTGGGATGATGGAGTGCCCAGTCCCAGGTGAGGATGCACAGCCCAGCCTGGGCGTGCACGCTCCGGAGCTGAGGCCGCATTCCCCATTCCCGCAGAGCTGCTGGAACTGTGGACGGAAGGCGAGCGAGACGTGCAGCGGCTGCAACACCGCGCGCTACTGCGGCTCCTTCTGCCAGCACAAGGATTGGGAGAAGCACCACCACGTCTGCGGGCAGACTCTGCAGGGGCTGCCGGGCCCCGCCGCCCCCGGGCCGGGCCAGCCCGACGGGGTGCCCGCCATGGCCAGCAGCCCCAGCGAGGCGGGCTCGGTGGCCGCGTCCCGCGCTGGCACCCCGGCCACGCCGGCACCGCTGGACAGCGCGTCCCGCTGAGCCACCCTCGGGCTGCCACGGACTGCACCCGGTGCAATTTCCTCAGCTACCTGACTCGTGTGACCTCCGAAACGACCTCTCTAGCTCTCACAACTAATCCTCACGGATCCTCAAACTGGGCTTTAAGTGGAGTTAAGGCAAATACCGGTCTCTGTTCTTTCTTCAGTCTTTGTTTTGGCTTTTTTTTCCGGTTGGTTTTCTGTCGGTTGGGGGATTGTGGTTTGGGACTTTTTGGGTTTTTTGGCTGGTTTTTTTTTGTTTTTTCCTTTTTTGCTCTTTGGATGAGGGATTTGGCTCCAGCCTCACCACGCAGTGCTGTGGGGAGAGACCAGCCCGATCCCATCCCTCATCAGCGCTGCCGAGGGGCTCTCTTGGAGGAGGAAAGAACCTTCTTTTCTTCATCTCTCTCTTCCTATTTTTTTTTTCTTTTTACCTTTTTTTTTCTTTTGTAAAAAAAAAAATAAAGAAAATAAAAAAGAAAACGTCGGACTCTTTGGCTTTAAGTAAGAAATTGTAAAAAAGGAAAAAAAAAAAGAAAAAAAAAAAAGAAAAATCCAAAAACCAGACGACGCGTGATGGACGCTCACCTGTAACTACCTTGCTAGCTAGCCAAGAACAGACCAGACTCACCTCTGCTCCAAAGGAAATCCAAAACCAAGGAAGATCCAAACGTCTCTCCACTGCCAAAGTTCGTTTCGTTCTGTTGTCGCTTCCTTCCCCTCCCCACAAGGATGGATGGACATGCCCCTGGGGCTTTAAAGAATTTCTATTAAAATAAAGAAAAAAAAAAAAAAAAAGAAAAGTGTTTTTTTACTAAAACCCCAACCCCCAAGGTGTGGGAGGGGGAGATGGGGCTGAGAACCGCAGCTGGAGCTGGTACATCTCTACCTCTGCCCACCACCGCCCTGGAAAAGGAGAACAAAATGGAGATTAAAAAAAAAAAAGAGAGAATAATAAAAAAAGAATGGAAAAAAAAAAAGAAGGGAAATTAAAAGACGGATATTGGGTTTCTCCCCCCCCATCCCTTCACTGCCAGGCTGCTCCCACAGCCCGTGCTGGATTTGTTTCGCAAGGATTTTTAAGAGGAAAAGGAAAGGAAAAGGAACTCTGCCCCCTTCCTGGCCGAGGACGATGTGGATTATTTGGGATTCTTGCCTGGAGCGGCGCGGAGGACGGAAGTGCAATACGGGAAGTCCGAGCTCCGAGCGGAGGCAGCAGTGCTGGGCGCTAATGTGAATGTAAATAGTGTCTGCAGAGGTCCAAAAATGAATAATAATAATAATAATGATGATGATAGTGATAATAATAAGAGACGTTTGCCAAATAAAGGATGAGGAGGAAGCGTGGAGCCGCGGCGCTGGCCGGAGCGAGGCCTGGCCTCGGGAGGAGCTGTAGTGTTTCTGCATTTGCAAAACCCATCCTGTGTGTTTTCCGTAGGGGAGGAAGAGGAGGGAAGGGCTCGGGGCCTGGGGGGGGGGTTGTGCTGCCGGTCACAGGGCTGGGCTGGGCCACAGCAGAGCTTGGGACACGCCAAGGCTGATGTCACCGGTCCTGTGCCACCAGCACCCAGCCCTGCTGGGGGTTCTGTGCACCCCAAGGCCTTGGTGCATCTCCTGGGAGGGTTTTGTGCACCCCAAAATCTTGGTGCATCACCTTGGATGATGAGTTCTGTGCACCCTAAGACCTTGCTGCCTCTCCCTGGGGGGTTTCTGTGCACCCCGAGATCTCTCTGGATCCTCCCAGGGTTCTTCTTCTGAGGTCTCGGTGCATCCCCCCAGGAGCTTTCTCTGCACCCCAAGACCTCGGTGCATCCTCCTGGGAAGGTTCTGTGCACCCCAAGGTCTTGGTGCTTCCTCCCGGGGGTTCCTGTGCACCCCAAGGTCTTGGCCCAACCCTGGGCACGTTTCTGTGCCCCCCAAGACCTCGGTGCAGCCCCTGGGTGGTTTCTGTGCCCCCCCAACCCTGGGAGCTTTTCCAGGTGCCCCTCCCATGACTGTTCACTTTATTTATGGTGTGACATATGTAATATTGTCTATTTTTCTTACGTTTCCTGAGAAGAGGTAATATATAAGAGTATTGCAGATGCCCCTGCTTGCCCGGGTGTCCGGCCTGTCCCTGCCCTGTCCTCGCTGTCCCTGCCTGTCCCTGCCGTGCCCCTGGCCCCGCTCCTGCCGGGGCTCTGCCTCTCTACCTCCACCTGGCCGGGAAACCGCGGGTGAGAGCACTTCCACAGGGACTGCTCTCCTTACTACTCCACTCCGTGCTGGTTTGCTTTTTTGGAATTATTATGATTTTTTAAAAAAATTTTCCTTTTTTTTTCCTCTTCCTTTTTTTTTTTTTTTTAATTTTTTTTTTTAAATAAGTATAAAACTACCCTACAGAACCTTGCATTCAAACCAAAAGCCGAGGGAGGGGAGGGAGGGGACGGCGGTGACGGTCGGCACAGCCTCAGCGGGCGGCCAAACCAGAACGACAGCTTTAAATGTGAGATTTCCCAAAAAATTTTGTGCTGCGGGGAGGACGGAGCGGCCGCGGGGCTGCAGTGATGCCGTGGTGGTGCTTTGGGTGCTTCCCTGGGGCTTTGCTCCAAAATGGTGTTTTTGGGGTGTGTGGGACGTGTGCCACGGGCTGTGCCCTTTTGGTGGCTTTGTGGCACCTTGGAGATGGCAGCGTCGTGCTGGCACAGCCTGGTCAGGGCAGGGCTTTGGGGCAGCGTGGGGACACGGGGTGCCACATCAGGTCCCCGTGGCTGCTCACAGCTCCCGGGTTTCCTGCTCCCATCACGGCTGGGGCAGGGGGACGGTGTTGAGGACACGGGGACAGCGTGTCCCAGGTCCCCGTGCCCAGGGCGCCGGGTGCTGGCTGTGGCACCAGGCTGGGGAGGTGGCAGGAGGGACGTGGCTCTCTGGTGCCAGCCACGGCACCGGGACGCCCTCTCCAGCCCCTTCCTCACGTTCCCAACCCAAAATCCCAGCTGAAACCAAAGTGTCACATCCCGGCGAAGCTGGAGCAGGGGTCCCACACCTGCCTGGCTTTTGCTCCATCACTGCCAGAGCCCCTCGAACTCCCCCTGCAGCATCTCCTCCTCCTCTTCCTCCTCCTCCTCCTCCGCGGGCTGCCGGGGTCCCCCTCTCCTCCTCGGGGTGCCTCTCTGGATCCCATTGGGTCTGAGGCTGGGGACAAGACGCCACTGTGTTCCCAGGTCCCAGGCACTGTGATGGAATGTCCCCCCTGCAGTGGCAGCCCTGGGGGCTCCTCCGATGTCCCCGAACGCCACGGCCCCGGGAGGGAGGTCGTGCCAGCGTCCCCCCTCTCCCTCCTGGCTGCGGCAGCACCGCTTCACCGACCCCGTGCGGGGCTGAGCCCTGCCCTTATTGCCCTGCCAGCCCTGGGATGGGGACACCGGCTCCGGGGGGCCCTGAGGGGCTGGAAACCAGAGCCCCCCGCCAGGGCCAGACGTGGGGTGTGGGGCCAACCCACAGAGATGACGTGGTAGGACTTTCCTTCGGCATGCTGTCCCCCTTTGCTGTTCCCCGCTTTCTCTAAGTGTACTGTATGTTTGACCTGTGAAAGATGTAAACTTTATGATTCAGGTTATGTCTGTTCTTAACTCTGTATCTGTGTAATAAAGACGATTTAATATCAACCGGAGGCTCCGGAGCCTGGGCTTGTGCTGAGTGCCCCCGTCCCCCATTCCTGGCAGTGCTTTGCACTCTATGCCCCAATCCTGGCTCGGGGGGTTCATTACAGCCCTGGGGCCGCTCACTGCAAAGGAGGGGTGTCCATGGCAGGGGGAACTGAGGTGTGTCCCCAGGGCACGCAAAGGGGTGTGTCCCCAGGGTACTCAAAGGGATGTGTCCCACCTGCTGCTGCAGCACCCTCGGGGTGCCGCCCTGCTCCCCCTATGCTGCCAGCTGGCTGCAGCCCCCAGGACCACCAGCGGGGTGGGTGCACTGGGAGGGGCGAGGTGTAATGCAGATCAGCCCCAGCTGAACGTCGGTGCCGGGTCTCGAACCCTCGGTCCCCGGAGATCCCTGCGGGGCGGGGCCGCCTCCGTCTCTCCCCGATTCCGCCGGGCGGGGGCGGGGCCTGGCGCGCGCCCCGCCCTGATTGGCCGCTGATGTGTGAAAGTGGCGCGCGGGCGCGAGCCCCGCTCGTGGTGGCGGGAGAGCCGCACGTGGTCGCCGCTTGCGTGGGCCGCGCGCAACATGTTCGGGGCCCGGGCCAGGTGCGTGCGGGGCCACGGACCGGGCACGGCTCGGCCTCGGACCGCCACGGCTCGGCCACGGCTCCACCGGCTGCAGCGGAGCCGGCTTTCCGCTCCCCGGTGGGAGAGCTCGTTCTTTGGGTGGGAGGGCGTGTCCCTCCGTGAGCCCCTCGGGGGTTGGGAGGGTGCGGTTCCGCTTTCTTTGCGGGAGGCAGAGCCCCCGGCTGTTCCTCTCTGCTCTGCTGGTAGTTGTGTCCTGCTTTTTCTTTCCCTTCCCTACCCACCTGCCGTGTGCCTGTGGGGGTTTTTTCCGCTTTAGGGCAGTTGCTTTCAGGTCGTTTCTGCAGCCCCCACGAGCCGGGAATCGGCTCAGTACGAACTGGAGACCTTTCGGTTGCAATTTGCAGTTCTGGGGTTTTGCTGCACAGAGAACCAGCTGCATTAATGTTACCTCTTCATCCTTCTGCTGGAAACGCCCTGCAAGCCTTTGCCTGGCTGAGGTGGTGCTTTAACTGATACGTTAAATGGCTGTCGGTTAAATGCCTTTTTGCCCCTTGTCCCGTCCAGTCCTCTCTTCCTGGACACTTCAGAGATCTGGTGGCAGGACCCACCGTCCCTGCAAGCGGAGGCAGCGTCCTGGGACGTGACGGAGGTGGCAGCTGTGTGTAAGGCAGCAGATGAGGGCTCAGACCCGAGCCCTCAGGAAGGGAACAGCACAGAGGAGAAGGACGTCCAGGATGTTCAGGACCCGGTGAGTGCCTGCCTGGATGGGGAACCAAATTTCCCTGGTGCCCAAAGGAAATGGGGAACTTTTTACACCTGGGGTATCCCTGCTCCGTGTGTACTGCTCTTGCAATTCTTGGTTTGGGATTCAGGAGCTGGAGGCCATCAAAGCCAAACTGCGGGAAATAGAGAAGGAGGATGAGAGGTTGAAGGAGTTGCAGCTGGAAGCTGAGAGCCACCTGTTCATGAGCTCAGAAGCAGGTATGGGTTGTCCCTGGGGTGCTGCTGTCCCTCCCCAGGAACACCTCTGGGGCACAGGGTGACGGTTGGAGGCAGATTATTTGGCTCTGCCTTTTTGGACACCTGGGACTGGACATGTAAGGTGGGTGAGGGGGGTCTTGGGCTTGGTGTGGTACTAATGCACATTCTATCAGCTCTTACCTCCTACCTCTGTGGGCCCAGATGTAGTAAATTAATTTAATTGCATTTAATGCAATTGAGTTTAATTGAGTTTACTACCAACAGCTCCAGTAGAGGAGTCGCTGTGAAAAGGGGCAGTGGGGTGGAGGAGGAGGCAGCAGTGTGAGGATTTGGATACACCTGGGTGTGACCAGGGGTCTGAGGAGCTTTGCAGTGTGTCAGCTCAGGGCTGCCTGTGCTGGGAACAGGCAGATGTTCCTGTGTCCATGACAAATCCCCCCTCTCCACAGCTCTCTTTCCACTGACAACCAAGGAGAAGATGGAGGTTGACCAGCGTTCCATCTATGTGGGCAATGTAAGTGAGAGCCTGTCCCACTGCTCTGTGCTGAGTGTGTCCCAAACCCCTGGCATGGGGCCCATCTGGCCCTCACCAAAGCCTGGCTGTCCCCATACCAAGTGTTTCTCCTCTGCCAGCTCAGCCTGGGAATGTGGCTCATTATCTGCCACTTGCAGCTGTCAGCTCCCCAGAAGCCCCCTGGAAGCTGGGGGTTGTGTGGAGTTGCCTGTTCTTCAAAACAGGGTAGGCTGTCTCTTGGGTTTGTGTTCCAGGTGGGAGCACTCGGCTGGGAGGGTCCCCTGACCCTCAGGAGAAGCTGAGCTGTGGTGGGGAGGTGTGAGTGGGGCCAGCTGGGCCCTTTGCCTGCCCTGGTGGGGTGGGGATCCCACACTCACCCGTTGAGGCTTGGGGCTGTCATTGCAGGTGGATTATGGGGGCACAGCAGAGGAGCTGGAGTCTCACTTCAACAGCTGTGGGCAGATCAACCGCGTCACCATCCTCTGTGACAAGTTCTCGGGCCACCCCAAAGGGTCAGTGCTGCCTGCAGGGAGGGGTGGGGGTCTCCAGGGTGTCCCTGGGGCTGTGCTCACACTGTTCTCTCACAGTTATGCCTACATTGAGTTTGAGGAGCAGAGCTCAGTGAAGGCTGCGGTGGAGCTGGACGAGAGCGTGTTCAGGGGCCGTGTCATCAAGGTGAGCGCTGGGGGAGGCCCTGGGGGGCTGCTCCCCCCATTCCCAGCCCTGCCTGCCTGGGGCTGTGCCCAATCCCGGCTCTAACAGCCCCTCCCCACCCTGCAGGTGCTGCCCAAGAGGACCAACATGCCCGGCATCAGCAGCACTGACCGTGGTGGCTACCGGGGCTACTTCCCCACCCGGGGAGGGCTGAGCCGCTGGGGAGGCTACTATGGGCAGCACCCCAGGGTGCGGGGGAGGACCTACAGGTGAGTGTCTGCCCATGGGAGGCTCCTCGGGTGTGGAGGAGTGTGGGGTTTCCTGCTCCCCTCTCTTGGCTTTGCCCCTCCCTCCATGGCATGGGTGGAAGATGGAGGAGGGCTCTGGCAGGAAGGAACGCCTGGAAATTTTGGAGTTGTCACCTTGTCCCTGCAGGGATTTGGGGAATGGTGGGTGGGTACTGTAAATTTGGAGTTGTCACCTTGTCCCTGCAGGGATTTGGGGAGTGGTGGGTGGGCATTGCACTCCCAGCCTGACCAGTCCCAGAGCTGTGCCTGGTTTTGGGGTTCCCCTGGTTTTGGGGGTGCACCCCAGGGTAGCTGTGCGGGAAGGGGGAATCCCAGCCCTTGGAAGGATCCCTGTGCTTCAGGCTATTGGTTTTGTTCCTGTTTAGGGGTCGGACAAGGCTGCTGCCTTGGTATTTTCCATACTAGAGAAGACTGGACTGCCTGGTGATGCCCATGGGACTGAAACAAGGAGATGGGATTGGAGAGATTTAAAAAATGTGCCTACCCAAGCCAAAAACCAGATTAATTTTAAAAATGCCATCTGCCTGGCTGTGAGGATTACTGGTGAGCCCTGTGCTGGGCTGCAGGAGGGAAGATGGGATCTGCTCCACCCTGCCAGCATCCCAGGAGAGCTCATCCCACCTCAGCACTGCCCAGGGATTGTGCTTGCACAGAGAACAGGCTCGTTCCAGAGAACACTGTCCTGGGAAGGGAAGAGCTGTCCCACACCATCAAGTCTCCTGCTTATCCCATGGAAAAGGGCTGTCCTGGAGGATTTGGTTTGGCCCCTGGCTGGATGCCCTCCATGCCACAGCTTGGCCATGAATCTCCCTCAGCTCTTCCTACAGCAGCTGGATGCTGCCTTCTCTTCTTCTAAGATCCTAAAGACTGTTTCCTTTCCCAAATCAATGGAGAAGGTTTTGGGTTGCAGCTCCAGATCTGATTGCTGGGGAGCTTTTCCTTCATCAGCCCTGTGGATGTGACCTTCCTCTTGGGAAGCCTGATGTGGTTTGGGTCTGGATTTTAGCTCTCTGCATTTGTATATCCAGGAGAGGGGAAAAGCATCCCTTGTTTCTCTGGAAGCCTTTGTATCTCTGTGCTAGTTAAACAAGGACTGGGTGTCACAAAACCCTTCCTCTTTTTTATTTTGGAAGTCAGCAAACCCCTCTTCTCTCCCTCCTGCTTTTATTCCAAGCTCCAGGGGTCAAAGGGAGCTGGCAACTCCTCATTTGACTTTATTTCTTCAGTAGCAGCATTACAAACCCACCTTCACTGGTGCAACTTTGGTCTGGTCTCCCTCTTTATTCCCATCACCATTCCTGCTCTGGAGTCACATTTGGGGATAGTGTGAGCCCTGCTAGAGGCTGAGGACCAAAGAGCACCAAAGGTACCAGGGAAGAAGGATCCTGACTCTTCCCTTTCCTGCTGATTTTGTGTTGATGAGCTCTGAAGCCACGTGTTTTTAAAGGAAAAACTTTGTGTTAGAAGAGGCAGGCTGGGAACCCCTGCAGACAGCATTCCTGGGGGAAGTTCTGCATGGAAATTAGTTTTAGTATGTAATTCTCCCACTAATCTTTTGGATCCTTGGTTCAGATTTCTCTAACCCAGATGCAACCGACTCCTAAAGCAGCTTTTCACAGCTCAGGGGCATTGCCAGGCTAAAAATCCCAGTGATTTTTTTCCCCTTTAAGATCTCTAGATTTTTTTTTTTTAAAGCTTGGGGCCTTAACTCTTCATGTTGTGTTGATATTGTCCTCAGAGCTGCTGAGACTGACCTTGATTTGAGCTACCCTTAGGCTTAGACTATAAACCAGCTTTTTTCTAGGGCTTCTGTTTGATAGGATTATAAATTTTTGAGGCTTATTTTTTAATAAAAAACTACTTTGGGGTGTTTGGACTCTCTTGTGGAAGAAGCAACACTGAGCTGCTGTCTCTATGAGTGAAAACAGCCAAGTTTTTTAGATGAAATTATTTGTGGATAGCAGTGCACAGCTGTGCCCTTTGGAGATGGTGGGAGAGGCTTGAACCTCCCATGATATTCCAGGTGGTTGCTGATAAAATGTACTTAAGTTCTGTTTGAGAAAGTATTTGTAACTATTACTTATTTTTAAAATAAATGATCCTGCTGTGTGAACTTCATGTGCAGTTCTGGCGTTCTCCAGGCTCCTGGGATCCCCTAGGGTTGGGCAGATCTGTTATTTTTAGCTAGTTTCTATGTTTTTTAACTGATGAGGTGCTTGGAGTAGAGAGGTGTGCCTGCTCCTATTTGCATCTCCTCTGCTGAACCAGGAGTGATGGAGCTGGGATGCTTTTCCAGTGCAATTTGTGCTTTACTCCATATAAATATGTGCTGCTGATTTTGGGAGTCTGTAATTAGAACAGCAGGGAGCTGCAGGGGAGGAGATGCTGATAGAGATTAATTTGGGGTGAGCCAGGCAGCTGTGCAATCCTGATGGGTTAATCTGTGGCTGGATTGGGTGGATTTTTTCCAGCTGCTCTACCTGGGCTGGGAATCACTGTGGAGTGTCTGGGTGAGGTGCAGAGTGGTGACAGCAAACTGAGTGACCCAGAAATCAGCCCAGGCAGGGAAGCTCCTGGAAAGGTTTGGGTTGGAAGGGAACTTGGAGCAGCCTGGGACAGTGGAAGATGTCCCTGCCCATGGAATAAGATGGCTTCAATGTCCCTTTCCACCCAAACCATGCCATGGTTCAGTGAGCAGTGGTTTCTGTTTGCTCCAGTACAAATCCAGGCAAACCTTGCAGGTGGTCAGGTTTATTTTACACAGAATGAATTTAAATTATGACACAGAATGGAATATTTACAGCACTGCAGGCAGGCTCCTGCACACAGGGAATGTTTCCCAGGGGGGTGGGGAAGGGGTTCAGCACACCTGCATCATCATGGAGTTCACCATAGTATCAAAAGCCCTGCAGAGGGAAATAAACAGAGATTATTAAAGGAAGCAGCTCATTCTGCACAGCTTTTGTAAAGAAAACCACTTTCTCACTCTGCCTCTGCCTGGCTTTTCCTAAGCAGGACACGGGGTTTTACTCTTTACAGCACAGGCTGTTGAGGGATTAATGACTTTTAATTAAGCTGAGGTAAGGACAGGTCTGATCCTGGCTGCTGCCCTGTCTCTGCAAAGTTGTTCTTACCTAGGCCACAGAAACTTCCAATTTATTAAAATTCCCTGTGAGGTTACAATGGGAATGGGGGACATTGACCCTCACAGATCAGGAATTCCATGTGCTGAATGTTTGTCCCTAGCCAAGGATAAACCCTGGACAAGGGCATTTGTTTATTCTTTAACCTCTTCTACTTACTACATGTCAATATCCACAATCATTAAATTTGCAAAAGACCTCGGAGACCATCAAGTCCAACTATTGCTTACCTCTATTTTCAGGTAATTTTTTCTCCCAAAAAACCCCGTTTTCTTGACTTAATGTTTGTAACCCCAGTTCTGAAGTAGGAGTGAGAGATCAGTAGAACTTTTTATGAGTTTTGTGAGTAGGAATGGCCCCAAACCAACATCAATGTTCTCATGAAGGCACTTTAGAGCACGCACACCTGAGCTGGCCAACCACAGGGTTGGTCCTGTGGCACCTGAAAATTCCAGAAAGGTGTCAAAGAGCCAGATGCATGTGGCCAACCCCCTCACCTGGAATGGATCCTGTCCCCAGGGTTATAGAAAGGGTTACACATGATGTCCGTGTAGGAATTGTGCAGCTTTCGGAACATCTGGAAAGGGAGTGGAGGTGAATTCATTAATTTTTTTGTTTCTCAGCACCTCCTGAGGAGCTGAAGGAGCAGACCCAGCGAGGTGGCTCTGCTCTGGTGCACTCACACTGCGAATCTCGTTGTCCCTCAGGGCTGTGTTGGAGGAATCCACCACCATGACAAACTTCACCTTGGAGTTGGTCACGTAGCCATACCTGGGCAGGGGTTAAGGAAGAGCTTCTCACGCAGCAGGGAACTAATCCAGGCTGGAATGTGCCCAAAGGGACAAAATGAGAGGAAACATGAGGGAACTGCCTCATGAGGGGTAGACATGGAGCTGTCCTCTCTGTGAGCAGGGACAGCACCCAGGGAATGGCTGCAACTGTGCCATGGGGGGTTTAGGTTGGATATTAGGAAAAGGTTCTTCCTCCAGAGCGTGCTGGGCACTGCCCTGAGGCTGCCAGAGCTCCAGGAGAGTTTGGAAAACGCTCCCAGGGATGCCCAGGGTAGGATTATTGGGGTGTCTGTGCAGGGCTGGGGTTGGACTGATGATCCCTTCCAGCTGAGGATATTCTGAAATTAAACTAAACCCACACTGGCCTGGCCACAGGTGTGACAAAGATACACCTTGTAGTCCTCAGTGGGGTAGAGGAGCCCCAGGTACAGCTCCCTCTGGTCCACCAGGGCTTTGCCCATGGCTGAGATCTTCTCATCCACCACGTCCAGGGAGGTGTGCACGGTGTAGTGGAACTTCAGCTCGTTCTCCGTGGGGACACTCCGGATGTACAGGGGGTAATTCTGGGAGCAGAACAAATCACACTGCCTGGGATCTGCTGCTGCCACAGCCGTTTAACCATTTGTGTTCCCAGCACAGCCCCCTCCCCATGCTGCAGCAGCTCTGGAGCACAGCTGTCCCCACGGCAGGAGAACCATTTGCCCAGGCACAAGGCTCAGGTCTCTCTGCTCCCCTGTCCCAGCAGAGCCTGTACCTGTTTCTGCCAAGGAAAACCCTTCTGTCCCCGCAGCAGGACAGCCCGGAGCACTCACACTGTGCCTGTGCTGGCTGCCCCAGCCCTGCTCCCGTTCTGCTCCTGCCCAGCCCATTTCATCGCAGTGTCTGCCCCACTGCCCCCGTGTCTGCTTTGTTCTGCTTCCCTCACCCCCATCCAGACCTCACAGCCCGAGATCCTGCCCAGTGCCCTCTCCCGTACCCCACAGCCCGTCCTGCTCAGATCCTAAAACCAGAGCACCTCTCCCCTCACCCTTCCCCAGACCCCACCGATCCCCCGTTCTCCTCAACTCCACAACCTGAAATCCTGCCCATTCCCCTCTCCCCCACCCCACAACCTCACCCGGCCCCACATCCCCAGCCCTGCTCAGACCCCAAAACCAGAGCTCCACCCTCTTTCCCCATACCCTTCCCCAGGCCCCACTGACGCCCTGTTCCCCACAACCTGAGGCCTCTATTGCCTGCCCAGACCTCGCTGCTCCACCCGGCCCCACCCAGGCCGCAGGACGCCAGCTGGACCCGCTGTTCCCCTCAGTCCCGGCCGTGTCCCCTCACCTCCTTGGCGATCACGGCGATGCACACCGCCATCTTGGCCCCGCCCCTCCCGCCGGGTCACGTGGGGCGCGCGGGCCGCGGTCACGTGGGGCGGGGCGGTCACGTGGCTCGCGGGCCCGGTTGCCATGGCGAGCGCGGCGCTGAGGCCGCGGGGCCTCGGCTGGGCCCTGGGCCCGCTGTGCCTCGGCTGGGCCCTGCGCCCCGCCGCCGCCGCCACCGCCACCAACATCCTCCTCCTCCTCATGGACGACGTGAGTGGGGCACCGGGGGGAGGTGCCGGCGGGTGCGGGGATGGCGTTGCCCCGGGGGAGTCACCCCGCGGCGGTGTGAGGGGTCTGGAGGGTCGCCCTGATGATGAGGAGGCGCTGCCGGAGCGGGGCATGGTGCGGCTGGGGAAAGGAAGGCTGAGAGAAATGTTTCCTTAGAAATGTTCCCGGTAGTGTCCAGCGACGGGAAGATAAGCAATGGCCACGAACTAAATCACGAGAAGTTCCACTGCAGAACAAGGAAGAACTTCTTCCCATGAAGGGTGGCAGAGCCCTGGCACAGCTGCCCAGGGAGGGTGTGGGGTCTCCCCCTCTGGAGCCATTCCAAACCCACCTGGATGTGTCCCTGTGTCACCTGCTCCAGGAGCTGCCACCTGCTTTGGGCTGGGTGATCTCCAGAGCTCCCTTCCCACACTAATGATTGTTGGGCACAAGGAGGGCGTTGGTGGCCTCCTGAAAAACTAAGCCAGAAGAAAAGGAATTCTGCTCATTTTGCCTCTCTGAACTGGGAAGGCAAAAAAAGGCAATAAATGCTTAAAGAGCAGAAATAATCACAGATTTATTTCTAACTCTTGCCTTTTCTAAAGCACCATAGAATCCCCAGCAGCTGTGGTCCCTCATTAAGCTGCTCCCTTCTAGAACCTTCTCCCTGAAGCTGCGCTTTTCCCAGGGATGGTTTCCAGCAGTGAACAGAGACACCCTGATGGGAATTTCATGGTTCTCCTGGTGTGTGACCCCTTGGAATTAGGAGGGAGAACAGGGTGAAACCACAGTCCAACAGACAAGCACAGTCACTTGTGCTGCCTCTGGCAGATTCCTCTGGCTTTTAAAACTTCCTTGCTTTTCCTGCAGTGCTGCTTTTGAGTTCAAGCCTTTTCCTTGTGTTTCCAGTCCTGCAGAGGGATAGATCCAGAGGCTGAGGTGGAGTCCTGGGCTCCAGCACAGACAGCAGGGCAGGGACTGAAGGCTCAGATGTGGCAGCTGCACAACCTCGAGTAAATCATGTGTAACTTCCTCTTCCTCCTTGCTCTGGGTGTGCCTCAGGCCTCTGAGTAAGAGTGAAGGCACTGGGCTTCTTCCAAGTGCTTTAATACCTGTTAATAAATCATTTAATCCTGTGTGTGCCTCAATTTCCCACCCACCAGGGGAAAGTGGAAGAGTTCCCTGCTCCACAGGGCTGGCCCAGATCATTTTTTGTCACATCTGTGAAGTGCTGAGCAGGGAGATGAGCACTGTAAACATTTATAAATTAAGGGATGCAGTGAAAGTGTTATGTGGGCCCAAATATGTGATTGTGGAAAGGGACTTTGACGTTTGGTGTGTTCCTTTTACAGATGGGCTGGGGGGATTTGGGAGCTTTTGGAGAGCCTTCTAAGGAAACCCCTAACCTAGACCAGATGGCTGCAGAAGGGATGCTTTTCCTGGATTTTTATACTGCCAGCCCCCTCTGCTCTCCCTGTAAGTAAACTGCAGTTCGAACCATGTAAGCATGAGAAACATCTCCCTCTGAGGAGTTTGGGGTGTGTGCCAGCCTCTGACATGGACTAACAACCAACCCAGTGCCTGCCCTCGGGCCAGAGATTGCATTTGCTGCTTTGATCTTGCATTTTGCTCCCTTTTTATTTGTGTTTGGATTGGAAAACCGACAGTTTTCAGTTTGTACAAAGCGCTGGTTCAGTGATCAGTCCAGCTAAAGGATTTTTATACCATTTCAGTTCAGTGTTCCAGCCCCAGTCTTTGCATTTTTTTCATCTTTCTCATTCTGGGTTAAACAAAGCAGGATCTGAACTGTTGCTGGACATATTTGGTTGGATTGTGTTGGCTCTGGTGAGACTTTCATGCAAGGAAAGGCAGCAGTTTGTGTCCTGCTTTTGACCCTGGTGTCTTACAAGACTCCTGGGACAGGGACAAGAGATAAAAGGAACGTTTAGGTCTGGGAGAAGCAGATATTTTTCTCCTTGTTCTTTTTTTCTCTGAGGTGGCTTCTCTTTTTGCTTTCTTTTTTTCCCCCTCCAACCTGATTAGCTGCCAAGAACTGAAGCAAAAATGAAGAACAGGAGCTTTTTATTTGGGCTCTCATTTAGGATAGCACTTGCCAGTGTGTTGATGATGTCCTTGCTCAGAAAAGGCATTTAAAATATGCTGAAATCCTGCTAATCCAGTGGTGGCACTGCATATGCTTGAAGTTAAACATCTGTTTAGATATTCCCTGCAGTCAGGACTTGGCTTTTATTGTCAAAGCTGGACAGCTCTTTCTTTTTATTCCATGATTTTTGTTCAGTCAAGCTCGAAAGCTTAGCCTTGAGCATCTAATCAGTTTGTGCTAGGATTTCCTCTTAAATACATAATAAATATATAGATAACTGAGATATAAGGCTTGCTCCATTGACTGCTCAAAGGAATGGCTGTTCAGAGTGGCTAATTTAATAAAGGGGCCAAATTTCAGCTGGAGTAACTCAAATGATGCATCAGAACTGATTGTCACCATGGCTCGTGGGAGAGTGTCAGTGATTTAGTGGCTGGCTGTGACAAGAGGACACATTCCAGGCAGTTTGCTGGCCTCATCCTCCTGCAATAACCTGAATATTGAGCAGAGAATGGCTATAAAGAAATGTTTGTGTTGCTTGCAGCAAGGGCAGCACTGCTGACGGGCCGGCTCCCGGTCAGGAATGGCTTTTACACCACAAATGGACACGCCAGGAACGGTAGGAGCCTCATTCCTCATCTCCCTTCCTCTCCTGATCTCCCTCTGGGCCTTGTAGGAAGTTTCTCTTTGGACAAAGGGGATCTTCCCCGTGGATGTTCCAGAGTGCCACCAAACCCTGTTAAGTGCTGGTAATAAGAGTGAATTTTATTGCTTCCTTCTCCTCAAATTAAGAGGATCCCATCCCATGGGAGGACTTCCAGGGAATGGCATTGCTGGGACTCCAAACTAGTTGCTATTTCTGATCCCGTACATGAGGTGTTTGCTGTAATGTTTTGAAGAGTCAGAAAGGTGTCTTTGGTTTGTTTTCCACAGCGTACACACCACAGGATATAGTAGGAGGAATCCCAGATTCTGAATTACTGCTTCCAGAGCTCCTGAAGAAAGCTGGTTACACCAATAAGATCATTGGCAAATGGTAAATTTATTTGGAGCTCTCTTGGTTTGAGATTTTACTTTGTGTGTGTTGGAAAGGAGCAGCAGAAAAAACAGAATTACAGGAAAAAAAAAAACTGTTTTGGACCTCAAATGTCCAATTTTGGAAAGTGTGATGGATCTTCCTCCCGCTGGGATCAATTCCTGAGTGTTCCCATTACAAATACTTACATATGTCTTCATACAAAGAGTTGGTGAGGTTTTATGTGTGTATTTGTATTTATAAACTCCTCAAATCTGTGCTTTTATCCACACCTCACACCACTTATTTAATAAGAAAACACCAGAGTATTCTGTTGGAATTTGGCCTGTGCATCTATGTGTTTTTTTATCTTTGACTCTTACTATATGTTGGGGTTTTATTTATAAACTGAATTCCTGTGGAAAGTAACAGGAATTTCTTTATCAGTTTCATTAATAAGTTAGAGGAGGGTGGGTTTGAATTGTGGTTGGATTCACCTGCTGGAACTGGGAAGAAAGCAAAGCACCCTAAGACAGTGAATTATTTATCAGCATAAATCCAAGCAGGAGAGGGGCCCTGAAGGATCAGCTCAGTGGGCTGGGTGCAATCAGCTGCAGTTCACTGCTAATAAATGGAAATTCATACACCCAGGGAAGAGAAATAAACAAGGCAAATGCAGATTGGTGCCAGTTCTTTGGGAAAAAAAAGGCAAATCTGGAAGGATCTGCAGCTGTTAGCAGGGATGGAACTAAGCAGGAATGTGCAGGGTGTTATTGTGCATCCAGAAACTTCTGGCCAGGGCTGGGAGTGATACCTGCTCCCTGGAAAGGTGTAAAGAAATGCAAGGTAAAACTGGACTCTCATCCTGGCCTCACAGGGGTTTTCCAGCAGAAAATTTTCTTATTGTTTCATCATCCCTTCTAAAAACTTTTCAGGGTGTCCTGTGACAGAAAATTTCGTGGTTTAATTATAAGTTTTCAAGTCAAGTATTTCCCATGACCACTGTGGAATTTGTTGTGTTTCATTAAATCTCAGTTTTTTGTGCTGTAAGATGCAGAGTCTGATCTGGATCTCAGTCACTGTTTAATATTTCTGTAAGTTCTTTTAAGGCTTTCTTAGAATAAGATGTTTTTCCATCTCCCCTGTTGTAGAAACAGCCAGGAATAACTTGGTATTCCCACATTTACAAATGGGGAAAGGGTGGAATCCTGCAGGTCAGACCTGCAGCGGCAGCTACATCATCAAGCTGTAATCATAGCTGAAATGAGGATTATTTCTGTAATAACTCAGTTTGGAATAGCTCAGAGTAACTCCAAGGATCATTTTACTCCAGGGAATGCATTTTATGCCTTTAATGTTCAGAGGGTGCAGAGGGGGATGGCACAAAGTGGACAGGGGGCAGATCCAGGCTCGTGAGGGGGAGATGGAATGATTAAATAAACCTTGAACTACCAAGATCCCCTTTAGAGGCAGAGAGGATGAGAATTCTCTGCCTTCAAGGTGCTATAAATGCAGGAAATGTGGAATTTGCAGTACAAAATCTGGAGATTTGAGAGGAGCTTCATATAGAAGTTAAGGATGGAGGATTTTCAAGCTGCACAGTAGAGAGGAGCTGTCATCAGGAGTAGCTAAATGTGTTTTATGTCCACATGTGCACACAAAAACCTCATTTCATTTCCATTCAGGTCTCTTTGTACCATTTTGGCAGCGTGAACGCTCCATAAAGGGGATGAGGATGGAATGGTGCATTTCATGAGCTCTGCCTTGTGTTTTTACAGCTCAGTGGGATAAAAGGGACTTGTCATAGATCAGAATCCTCAAGTAAAACATTATGTGCATCTCTGCAGTGGTTTGGGGCAGTGTAGTCCATCAGTGCTGATCATCAGACAGCATGGGAGAAGACACCAGTGGAAGGAAAAAAATGGAAAACAGTGATTGGAGAGTAAATAAAATGGAATATAAGTGAGCACTGGGGTGAGTCTGCATGGCTGTGCTTGCAACAAGTGTGAGAGAACTCAAGACACTGCTCTGGAGTCATTTATGTGATTGAAATGCTTTGAGTTGTGATTTTTTAGGCAGAGACTGTGTCCTTGCATGTTGTTCTGATGAGCTGGGGTTTTGCTTCTTTGCAGTGGGGTTTTAACTCCCATGTGTTGGTTTTGTTCAGGCACTTGGGGCACCGGGCCCAGTTCCACCCCCTGAAGCACGGCTTTGATGAATGGTTTGGGTCCCCAAACTGCCACTTTGGGCCCTACGACAACAGAGAGCGCCCCAACATCCCCGTCTACAGGGACTGGGAGATGGTTGGCAGGTAACCCAGCTCCTTGCCTGCCTCTGGGCTGGTCTGAGCTTCCCCTGCTGGCATTACACACCTCCATGGGCTTTAGGGTTCCTTCCAACCCACACCATTCTGGGGTTCCATCATTCTGTGGTTAATAAAGATCCAACACCATGGCAGTGTCATGTGGATGGTGCAGGGATGTGGAGCTGCCCTCCCAGAGCTGTTTGCTCATCCCTGGCACCCTCAAGGCTTCCTGTGAGCACTTCACTCCACTCTTGGAAGCTGCTCCCATTCCGTACTGAAAGACCTCTTTGTTCCTTCTCTTCCTGTTTGCAATAACATTTTGTGTGTTTGCATAACTCCATTCCCTGCTCCCGTCTGCAGTCTGGGCCCTTCTTGTCCATTCATTTTTCACTCTGGTGTCGTCTCATTTCACTGCTGTTACTGCCCAGGCCCTTCTCTGCTTTACTGGTGGCTGAAGATTCCTCTGAAATAACGTTTCCAAAGCAGCCCAAGTTCTACTTCCAGCATTTCTCTGTCTCACTGAAAGTTGTTGTGTACTTCTGAAATTTTATTCACATTTCAACCACCTCTGTATGAATCACCATGAGCTTTTGAAGCGTTTTGCCCCTTCAACCAAAAGGCCAGTCCTCCAGGGTTGTCCAAAACTTGAAGTCATTAATTTGGATCAAGCTGTGTCACCACTCTCTCCCATAAGAACAATTATGGTGAACAATTATTATATTTTTAATATTTGAAGAGAGCTTGCTGAGTGTTAACTGTGACTTGTTTGTCACCTCCTTACACAGGGGGAAAAAAAGCCATAAAAGGGGAAAATAACCTTTTTTTGTGATGTTCATTCCTTAGGATTGATTTTTTCCCTCTCTGCTTCCTTTTATCTTAAGATACTACGAAGATTTCAAAATTGATCTGAAGACAGGTGAAGCCAACTTGACTCAGCTCTACCTGCAGGTAATATTTTAGTGCTGGCTTTGAAGCCAAGGTGACTTTATGCCTTTTTTTTTTTTTTTGAGAAATTTTGACTGCAGAGGATAAATTCATTTTTATTGTTGTTTACAGGAAGCTCTGGATTTTATTAGCAAGCAGCAGGCCAGCCAGCAACCCTTCTTTTTATACTGGGCAATTGATGCTACCCACGCTCCTGTTTATGCCTCCAAACAGTTCCTGGGCACGAGTCAGAGAGGGCTGTAAGTTCTGCTTTTGGGGATGTTGGTTTGGGGCTTGTTTTAATTAATACCTGCTGCAGCTGGAACAGATAGGTAGATCCAAGGGGATGGATCACTCCTCAAGTGTGTGTGTGTGTGCTGAAATGCATTATTTGCTTGGATTGTTCTTCATGATTTGGCTTTGGTCTGAACAGAAGCTCACGTGACCCCAGGGGGAGGAGGGGGGCTCTAAGCTCCTTTGCCAGTTGTGGGAGGAATGAAATGCTGTCTGTGGCACAGATGATTTTTTAGAAGGCTTTTGTATGATTACTGCCTGTTTTAAAAGCCTATAAATCAGACCAGCAAATAGAAGAGCACTCCTAAAAATGCAATGGAGGAGGCAAAGAACTCTGGGAGAAAAGAACACTCAACTGGGAGTGTTGCTTCAAAAAGTTTCTAACCATAAGGAAAGCCATGTTATTACCTCCCAGTCTGTGGCAAGGTGGGTTTGCCTCTTTTTGTGAATTTGATGGCTGAATTAGTCCAAGAGTGGCTCACACCTGAGCAAACCCTGACCCTCAATACCCCAGAGGGGCTGCTCTCTGCAGGCCAGAGACACAAAAGTTTGCAGTGGCAGCAGAAAACCTGATGCACGAGAGGGATTTCTGCAGCACAGGTACAAATTAAATCCACTGAACACATTGTGCTGACCCTTTTTTTTGCTGCTTTGAGTGTTTTGCATCTCCTTTTGCCTCAGGTATGGGGATGCTGTGCGGGAAATCGATGACAGCGTTGGGAAAATCCTGAAGCACCTCCAGCAGTTGGGGATCAGTGAGAACACCTTCGTGTTTTTCACCTCTGACAACGGGGCTGCTCTCATTTCAGCTCCCAAACAAGGTGAGGCTCAGCTCAACAAACCTGGCCTTGGGAGAACAAGGCTTAAATCTCTCTCTGAGGTGAAAAAAGCCCTCTGTGTGTGGGGTCTGTGTTATGAGTTAGGAGAAGCTCCAAAGAGTATTTATATTTGGAATAATTTATGTTCAGTGCTTCTGGTTGCTGTTGGAGGAGGTGTCCTTGGCCAAATGGAATTTTTCCTGCCTCAGTGTTGCTGTTACCTGTGTGTATTTGCACTGTCAGGGAGGGAATATTCTGTAATTTATTGAGAACCAGGCTCAGTAACTGAGCAGGGTGTTTACTCTCCATCTGCCAAATGCATATTTCAGTCTTCTGAGCAATTAGAGAGAGTTCAAGAGTCCCTCATTTTTTAGCTCTCATGAAAAATATCAAGAAGAGAAACAATTTTTCTTACCTAACAGATCTTCTTTTGTTTAAGTGATGGTTTCTCTGAAACAAATCACTGCAAATTGATTTTAGAACCTGCTCTCTTCTCTTTGGAGCCAGGCTTGGCTTGTGGTTATTGAACCACAGAGCAGGGAGTAACCTGAGTTCTAATTTCAGCTCAGCCACTGGCTTTGACTTTGTGTGACCTGGAATCAGTTATGAGACCTCCCTGTTCCTTGGCCAGCTAAGCTCCAAGGCTGGCTGCAAACTCCAGATATTCCTGCAAAGCCCTGGCCATCTCTGAGAGTGACCATTCAGGGAAGGCAGGATTATTTTTCTCACTCATACCTTCATCTAACACTGTTCTAGTACTATAAAATTTTAAATCCATACAAAAAAAATTTGCTATTTTTGCCTGAAAGTGTCAGATTTCCTTTGGTTACAGACAGCAATTGAACACCCTTTTTGTTTGTTTGGGATTTGTTTTTGATTTGGTTGTTGATAGCAAGGTACCTTTAACTGTCACTTTCTCCCTGTGCTGAAAAGACACTCCTAAAATTTGATCACAAATGGATATTGAAAAAAACCCCCAAAACACAACACAACAAACAAGGAAATAATGACAAAATCCCCAACTCTGGCCGTGTTGTTTGAAGAAGCACCCATGCAAAAAGGAGAATTCATTTCAAACCAGCCTGGGTGGCTGAAATGCTGGTGTTTTGTGGGGTTTTAAGGCTTTTTTTTTTTTTTTTTTTCTGTCCCTAGGAGGAAGCAATGGGCCTTTCCTGTGTGGCAAACAAACCACCTTCGAGGGTGGCATGAGGGAGCCTGCCATCGCCTGGTGGCCCGGCCACATCCCTGCAGGAGGGGTGAGTCTCTGCCTTGGGTGCTTCTCAACAGCCCTGGGGGTGCTGCAGGGCCTGCAGAGCTCCTCGCTGGGCTCGGGGGGCTTTGCTTCACCCTTTCCCCAAATCCAGGTGTTGGTGTGAATAAGGAGCTGCTGCTGCTGCCCCAGACAATGGCGCCATTTTAATGCAAATTTGTATTTAGAGGGTCCGTGCTCAACTTTGCTGTGAGCACACAGCGTCTGCTCTTGTCTCCCCGTCTTTTTAAACCCTTTCCTCTTTTGCACCTCGATATTTCTCATGTGTTGGAACAAACTGGAGTGTAAAGAGCAGGAGTTTGTCCCCCAGGCTCCCCGTGCCCTGAGGTACCGAGTGGTTTGACCCTCACATCTCTCACTTTGGTGCTTGATGAAAGTTCCACTCAGGGAGGTTTAGACAGCACTATTATTATTGCTCTGTGCTGCCTGTACACAAATGCAGATATGATCACTTCCAAATAACCCCCCAGTGGCACTGCCAGCCCCCCTTGTCCCAGCTCTCATTACAGAAGGATGCAATCAATCCTGCTGCAGGATCTCAGGGACAGCACAGCCCCCTCCCCCTGTGAGCATCTCTGAGCCCTGCAGAAAGTGATCCTTCATTAACTGGGCACCGTGCTCCAGCCTGCAAACTGGTCATAAATAAAACATTTGTGGAAGTTGCATTCCATTGGGGTGGTTTAATTGAGGCAGGCTAATGATAATTTATCATTTACATTTAGGAGGGACCATGAGGCAGCTCAGATCTGCAGCTGAGGGCAGGAGGGTGGTTTGGTTTCATTATTTTTCGAGAGTTCACCAAACCTACCAAGGATGGTTTATTATTTTTCTAATTTGAAATGAAAACAGTCGTTTTGTTTAAATTTAAACATTTCCATAAAGCCTTTGCAAGCCAAGTACAACAGCCCTGGGCTAGCAAAGGAGAACATGAAACTGCAGCTGAGTGTTTTGTTTGCTGGGTCCAAACTAAATAATGTGCTAAAAGTAAACATGCATTATAAATGGGGACGAGAAAATGCCCAGATTTAAAAATTCTTTCCATTGTCGTAACTGAGGATAATTAAGAACAGGAGGAGAGAGAAATCCTTGTGCCTGCTTCTTTTCTGCTTGGCTGGGACCCCTCTCCCAGGTAGTTTTTGGGAGCTGTTGCTTGAATTCCTGGGAAGAGGCATTGCTGTGCAGAGCTGTGTGTGCAGGGTGGGCTGGGCAGCTGAGCTGTGCTTGGAGCTCCCAGATTTTGGGATGCACCCAAAATCCCTCCTCCACCCTGCCAGTATCACCCTTAAGCAGGTGCTGAACTTCAAATCCTCGTTATGTGCTGCTGCTGCTGCTCAGTAACTGTGATAAACTCACCTGTGTTTTCTGCTTGTGTTCTTGCCTTCGAGGCTCCAGCACTGCTCCCTCAGCAGCCCTGACCACAGGTGAGAGACTTGTGTCCACCACTACATCTTTGGCTGTTTTTTCCTGTACCTTGCTGTGGCTTCACCATCCTCTGGATGAGTTTTGACTGCTCAGCCCCAGTCCTGTGCCCTCCAAGTAGCTGTAAAATGTGGGAAAGCTGCTTCAGAGTAACTCATTGCTCCTTCTTTACAAGAGTTGAAGGAAACAAAGGCTTGGGAGATCTGAGCTTTAGCACAAAGCTGAAGGGTCAAGTCCTTCCTATGCTGGGTTTGCTCCCAGGGCAGTGGTTGTTTCTTTCAATTTGAGGAGCTAGGGAAGGGCCAGGAGCTGTTTCAGGTGGAACAACTGCAGCCAGGAAAGGAGAGTTTGTGTCTCTGGCCAGTGAAATCCAGTTATTGTGTGGAAAGCTCCATCTGCTGATGGGAATGCTCAGGGAGACCTCGTTGCAGCTTTCCAGTGCCTTGGGAAAAGGAGGGAAAGGGATTTTTTATATGGACAGATAATGCCAGGACAAGGGGGAATGGCCTTCCAGTGCCAGAGGGAAGGGTTAGATGGGATATTGGGAAGGAATTGTTCCCTGAGAGGATGGCCAGGCCCTGGCACAGGGTGCCCAGAGAAGCTGTGGCTGCCCCTGGATCCCTGGAAGTGTCCAAGGCCAGGCTGAACAGGGCTTGGAGCAACCTGGGATAGTGGAAGGTGTTCCTGTCCATGGCAGGGGTGGCACTGGATGGGCTTTATGGTCCCTTCCAACCCAAACCATTCCATGATTCTACCTGGCAGTTTGTTAATAATTTTATTGATACATAAGGCTGGGAGGTTTTATTTTTATTAAAGAGCAGATTCGTGTGCTGGAATAAAGGAGCACCTCGATCTAAACACAAGGAGTGAGGGGCCAGGGTGGGAGCACCTGCCAGGCTCTCTGTGGAGCTCAGGATAATTGGTGCAGTTGGCTGGTTTGCAGGTTTTTGGAGGGGAAAGATGCCTCAGGAGTGTGTGTTGCTCTTGGCATCAACACTCAGTGAGTTCTGCTTCCCCACCAGGAATAGTTATTCCCACACAAACAGCCTCGCTGCACTTCCCTGCTCGGCTCCGTTTTCCAGGTGAATTCACAACAAATCAGCGTTTCAACATTCCCCACATCACATCTGCCTTCTGGAAGGATCCAGCTGGAAAAAAAAAAAAAATCATATTCTATTGGTATTTGAATCCTCCTCCTCTCTCCCCTCGCCCTCCTCCCCTTCCTCTCTCGTGCCTGCTTCCTGAAGGAGAAAAGAACATATCAACCCAAAGACAGCGTTGCAACCTTTTCTTCCCTATCTCCCATGGGGCGCAAATTGAAATTGAATTAGACAGGGATATCAGGTCTGCTCGCTGTGATAACTGTAAAAGGATTTTATTTAAAAACACCCTGACATTTGTTCACCCAGTTTCAAATATTTAGCTTTCCTCCTTTCCATTCCTGGCGGGGGCGACTTTATTAATTGTCGCCTTTGATTCAGAGTTAAAGCTTGAAAGAGCTGATAACAGCACTGGGGACTATTTCTTCCAGCGCCGTGGCCCACAGCAAAAGGATTTCATTTTCTTAAAGACGTTGTGTGGATACTGAGAGTTTATTAAAAAGCGGGGGGGGAAGGAGGGGGAAAAAAATCCGTCCTTACGTGCGTAATACCGGCTGTTCCTCACTGATACAGCAATATCTGATCTCCCTCCGTTTATATATTATTTATTTTCTCTGGGCTGTCGCCCTCTCTGGATTTTTCTTTTTCTTTTCTTGGAGAAAAAAAAAAAAAAAAATAAAAGGAAAAGGCAACTAGAATGAAAGAGCCCTGTTGACAGGAGAAAAATGGTAATTTTTTTATTTTTTCTCTGAAAATACTTCAAAGTTTTATAGAAATATTAACCTTTTTTTTTTCCTCCCTTTTTCCTTCTTCAGTGTGGTGCTGCAGAGCACAGATAAATCCAAGTGGCTGTGGCATGGGCATTTAATTTCCTTAAGAAGTTTTCTCTGCTTCACGGCAAAAATGTTGTCTGAGAGCAGAAACGTAATTGGATGATTAAAGAGAGTCATCTACATCTGGTGCTGGTTAATAAGGGCCAGGACAAGGGGAGCGTGCTGGCCCCCCAGGGTTGTCCCCACGCTCTGGATAAATGAGGTGACATTAAAGGCACGAGCCCGGGGTCAGTGATTGCCTCTTATCAAAAGATTGAGGCGCTGGGACGGAGCCACAGCAGCAAAAGTGACTTTTGGATTAGATGGAGAAATTGTGAGAGCTCTGATTACAAAAGGGCTCAGCCAGGGGCTGGCTCCTGGGGTGGGTGTGGGAGCAGGAGGGGCCGGAGCTGCTCTGCAGGAATGAGCCAAGGGAGCTGCTCATGGCCTGAACTTCAGCCCTGGGGATCTGGGGCTGCCCAGCCTGGGGGTGACAGGGCTCCGAGGGGAGCTCAGCCACGTCCTTGTGCAGGGACAGGGCTCCGAGGGGAGCTCAGCCACCTCCAGCTGCAGGGAGGGACAGAGCAGGGCCCAGGCTCTGCTCCCAGGGCCAGCCATGGCACAGCAGGGATGGACAGGAACTGATTCCAGGAAGTTCCACCTGGACATGAGGCAGAACTTCTTTCTTCTGTGCCCAGAGGGGATGTGGAGTTCTGTCAGGAGACATCCCATCCATGCCTGGACACCATCCTGTGCCCTGTGCCCTGGGATGGCCCTGCTGGAGCTGGGAGGTGGGACTGGATGATTAAAATCATTTTAAGGAGGGGAAAATGCTGCAGTAAAATAAGGAATATATGTTCTCTAAATCCTGATCCAAGCTGGCCTTGAGCACTTCCAGAGCTGGGGCAGCCACAGCTTGTCTAGGAAACTTCTCCCTTTGTGCCTCCCCCAAGGCCAGGCTGAGCAGGATCCTTCCCAGGCAGTGACCGTGGATAAATCCTGAACTCCAGGGCTCAGGACCTGTTGGTCTGGGTCAGCTGATCCAGCTGCTTTCCCAAGGATTTCCACAGCCAGATTTCCTCTTGTGCTTCAAGCTTTGCACTTTGTTTCCTCCCAAGGAGTTGTGGCAGGATTCTTGCATGCAGCTTTAATAAGATGTGTTCCTGCCAACACCTCCTGATGAATGAAAGCCATTAAAAATTGAAATGACTGTAATCAAGCAATGTGATATTGTAATGTTAAACTTGTAATTAGACCCCTGCATGTTGCTTTCTCCAGTTCTTTTTTTTTTAATTTCTTAATTCTTCCTTTGTGTTCACTTTGTTCAGCCCAGCCTCTTAATACAAGGTTTAGTACCCCATATTTTCCTTTATTTTTGAGCCAACGTCTCACAAAAATTCATTTATCATGTCATCATTTGTTGCATTTAAATAATTTGTGTCAGCTTAGAGGCTGGGGTTCTGTCTGCAAGTAAAAGGAATCAGAAGTAAAAAGTCTTTGATAGTCCCAACATTGTTCTGTTGGGATTGGACTTGGATTTTAGGCAGAAATGGCTTTGGTACTCACAGCTGCGGGGTTGTATCCAATGGTTTCTTGTTTCCCAACAAGTGCTATGGCTGAAAATGCTCCTTTCCTGTCACATCTCGTGCTGGTGCATCCTGGTGCTCCTGATCTGGCAGCATCTGCTTTAATTGAGTGTGTCACTGACTAATGAAACACCCTACAACAGCTCCCACAATCGAGGAGGGGGCAAAGACTCAGAAAGAGTCAGGCAGAACACACTTTATAGGGTTTTAAAATATAAATAATTAAGAGCAGAGAGATGAATATGGCTTCCAAGTAAGGAAAAAGGAAAAAAAAAAACAACAAACTTGCACATCTCCATTGAAGCCAAACCCAGATGTTTTTCTCCCTTATTAAAATATGGACTAAAAATACCACAACTTTACAGTTCTTGAATTGTTGGAAATGGTTTGCAGATGAAGTCATCAGGCTCTCTTTGTTATTATCCATCTATCCCTTTGCTTTCTGGGAACTCTCTCAGGGTATTCTGGACTCCAGAGATGACCTGGAGAAGGGAACAAATCAAGGACTTTTTTTTTCCCCTTGGTGTAAGTGCTGATTTTTCAATCCACAAACAAGCTGGAATTTGCTAAATTGAGCCCTGCGACAACACACTCCTGGAAAAGGGATACACAGGAGTGAGGAGAGGGAGAGGAAATTGGAAAAAACAAAGAATCAAAATGCAAATTCTTCCTGGGAGTGGAGAAATAGGGATTGCTTCCTTTGCTTTATTGTTTTCAGAGGAGTTTGCTGGTGACTGCAGCAGTGTAAAGGGAGAGGTTTGCAGGGAGCTTTGGAGGGAACCTATTTCCATATAGATTTTCCTGAAGGGCTCTTTGCAAATGCTTTCCTGTTGATTTTTTTTTTTTTCTGCAGGTCAGCCATCAGCTGGGCAGTGTGATGGATCTGTTCAGCACCAGCCTCTCCCTGGCGGGTCTGCAGCCTCCCAGTGACAGACAGATTGATGGCATCGACCTTTTACCTGTCATCCTGCAGGGCAAGCTAATTGACAGGTCAGTGATTATCCCAGAGCTGCCAGCCCTGCTCCTGGCTGAAGGGATGCCAAATTTGGGGCTGGTTTGGGATTTCTTTTTAACACCAGCTCCCAAGTATTTAATGTGAACTGAATGGATGCAGCAGCAGAGCCTTCCCACTGCGCTCCTGCTCCGCTGGAACAAGCTGGGGTGGGAATTCCTGACATGTGGCATGTTGCCATACACTGGAGCCTGGGGACAGATGAAAATGTCACAGGGTTAGCAGGGATCCCTGGAACAACATATGGCAGGAGGGGAGATAAAAGCCTGAGAACTGGAGCCTGGCTAGGGGGGAATCCATTATTTATCACTGCAAAAGCTGCCCAGAGTGTGCTGGGTCCTTGTCCTGCTGCAGGGCTGGGAGGTAAAGGCTGTGCTGCTGCAGAGGACCTGGAAACACCAGGAAAATCCTCTTCCCAAGCTCCTGGGTCTGGGAAGGCTTCTGCAGGGATAGATTTGGGTGAAAGACCTGGAATCTTTATATGATTGTGGCACTGGTTTAGATCAGGTGCTGCACTTTGGCAGGTCTCTCTTGCTGCCTTTATTTCTCTTCCAGGTGTGTTAAGGATGCAGGAATGGCCTTTTCTGAGAGCAGCTTCCCTTTCTTCCTGGGAACCAAGTTGTTTTCTCTTTGTTCCTGGTGACAAAGTTGTTTCCCCTTTGTTCCTCTTGGTGACAAAGGAGGGAGGCTCACTGTTACTGTGAGGCTAAAAGAGCTCTGAGGCCACTCCTCTCATTCAGACAGGGATATTTAAATTTCACCTTGCATCTAGGGACAGATTTTTCCAGGTGGCATCACCAGAGTGAGTCGTTTTTGGAGTGGCATCTGAGAAGCAAAGACAAAGGTTTCCCCTGACAGTGACAAACAGCTCAACCCTCGTGTCCTGTCAGCAGCCCAAAAGAGCTGCAGAGAGGAGCTGCACCAACAAATCATCCCTCTCTCCTGCAGATAATCCCTTCCAGTAAAATTTTGTGCTGTTCCCTCAAAAAAAAAAACCCAAAAAACCCAGGATTGTTTTGTGAAAACCAACAGGAATGTTGCTGGGATGCCCAGGGAACAGCACAGATGCAGCGAGTGAGATGCATTTCCTGGATGCATTATTAATTAGGGAAACCTCTGGGAACAAATGCAGCTTTAGCAGCGTGTTTACATGCTGCAAAGTGAGGTTTGGGGGGAAAAATGAAGAGGAATTAAAACCACAGCATGTCTGGCTGCCAGGTTTCTCCACGTGGAGTTTCTCAGAGATGTCATCCAGAACACGCCAGCATCTGGTGTCCTCCCGGCCACCCTGCCCGTGTGACACTGCCAGCTCCATGGCAGAGCTGGGCCCAGGAGCCTGAACATCCCAGAGCTCATGAATCCCACTTTTCCCTCCCAGCCAGGCACTTGAGAGCTGTTTGACGTGGAAACCGCCACGCTCCAGAGGAAATCCCAGGGGCTGAGAGTTCAAGGATTAACAATCGCTGGCAGCCAAGCTGGATAATGTTTCATTCTTGCGCCGTGTGAGCTCTCAACTTGATGAACACTCTAAGAAATGTTAATTGAAAACCTTGCAGAGGAGACTATTAGGAGGCAGCCTGTTCCTGCCTGATATCCACATGGGAAGTGGGATGCCATTAAGGGGTTTGTGGCCCTTATCAGGAGGCTGGGCCTGGGCTCTTGGTGTTTCTCATGCAGCTCTGCTCTCCTTCCAGGCCCATTTTCTATTATCGTGGCAATGAGCTGATGGCAGTGAGAGCTGGGCTTTACAAAGCTCACTACTGGACCTGGAGCAACTCCTGGGAGGAGCACAGCAAGGTAATGGCACAGGGACCTGTCCTGGAGTCACCAAGATCCTGGGGACAGACACCCTTTAAACTGGGGGATGTCACCATGCTTCAGTCTCCTCAGAGCTACAGAGCTGCTGTGCAGGTTTCTGTTGGATATCAGGAATGTTTCTGCCCCAAAAGGGCTGTCCAGCCCTGGCACAGCTGCCCAGGGAGGTGATGGAGTCCCAATCCCCCTATTTAACAGCCCTATTTATGTGGCACTTGGGGACATGGGTCAGTGGTGGCAGTGCTGGGAGAACAATTGGACTCGATGATCACAGAGGATATTTCAACCAAAATAATTCTATGATCCTAAAAAAAGCTGAGGGGACTGGACCCTCCTCTCCTGAAATCAGGGACAAAGAGAGGAAAATGAGCAAATTCCAAGTTGTTCTGAGAGAAGCTCCCTTTAATCAGCCTTTAATCCCCCTTAATATGAAACCTTCCCTGCTGAATTCTGAGCTTTTAGATGTTCACCTGTGGTTGGACTCCCTGATCCTTGTGGGTCCCTTCCAACTCGGGATATTCCGTGATTCTGGCACAAAACACCTGCTGCCCTGAACTACTGAAATGGGACTGGGATGAGTGTGTTGGGTTTGTGATGGTTTCAAAGGAAATCTGTAGGAAAGGTACAGTGGTTGAAAACAGTGAAGTAAATGTGTTTGATCTGTTATCAGCAATTTTGTCAGCCCACATCCCACTGTGTGTAACATTTTATTTATTTTATTTATTTCCTGGCTGATCTCCTCACGGTTGGATGTTAAGCACTATAATTTCCTTTTCTTTTTGTGTCTTTCTTGGCTCTAAACTCTGAGGCATTTGCTGAGTGGCAGTTTCACACGTGTGCCTTGCTGCAGATACCTTCAGACAGGAACCCAGAGCATTAAGGCCCAGCTCTCAGCAATCCTGACAGCAGCCTGGGCTTGGGGAGGGATTGTTTGCATGATTTCTTTTTTTATAAAAGCCTTTTTTTTTTTTTTTTAAACTTATGGAAAGTCCTCAAGGCATCACAGGTGCAGAACTAAGTGCTGGTGACATTTGTGGATATAAAAGTGCAGGGATTCTTTCATTGGGATGTCCTGGGGGTGGAAGGAAGTGTCAGCTCCAAGGGAGTCACTTCCATTCAGGGCTGTAAATGTGTGTGCTTGTCTTTTTTCAGCCTGCAGTGCTTCGGGAGTCAAAGCTTGTTTTACAGGGAGCAAGGAGGAAAGGAAAGTTGGCTCTAGAAATGTATTTTATGCTCTGTCTCCGTGCTAATTCCACACAGATAAAATGAGATCATGCATTTGTTTTGTGTGTGGGTAAAACCTGTGTATCACCCGTGGAGGGTTTTCCCTGGGTAGGAGGAAGTGGGAGCTCCTCTGTCTGTGTGTTTGGGTGTAGGGGTGGCCTCCTGCTCTTCCCATGAGTGTGGCAAATTCCCACAGGAATTCTTGCTCTCCGTGGTGATAAAAGCACATACCCACACTTCCAGTTGAGAAATAAATAACTCCCTGCATGGAACTCAGCTCATTCCTACATGTCTGAGTGTGGAACAGTGATAATGGGGACCAGCTACTCCTTCCAGAGGCTCTCCCACTGTGAGCAGTGGCAGTGCTGCAATTAAGGAATATTTATTTCTTTCCAAGTCTTTGTTTAACTGCTGTCTGATAAAAGTCAGCAATTATCCTGTACATCAGAGAGACGATTACAAATCCACTCTCTTTCCTGCAGCTTGGATCACATGAGCTTGATGTGGGGAAAATTGGAGCACATTAGTGGCCAGAGCAGCCATTAACAACATGCAGAGGAAGCTGAGGCTGAGATTTGTTCCAATTCTCCTCATGTCCTCGAGCCATTAATTACAAACCTCGCAAGTTTAAAAATAGAAATAAATCAGAATGCAGAGCAGTTCCACAGTTCCCAGCCCTGCTGGAGGAGTTTCTAAGCTCACCTTGCAACACAGTTCCCTTTCAGTGACTGGGCTTCCCAGCTGTGTTGATGTTGGACTCTGGAATCAAAAAGGCCACTTTGTTTGCTAATTCCATTTGGGAAACAACTATAAATCCATGCACATCTGTGGCATTTGGAATTCTGACTGTTGGCCTGTTTGTTCAACAAGGTTGATTTGCCATCCCAGTAGAACTTCAGCTAATGAGGATTTGTTAATTGTATGGTCTTTAGAGGTCTTTCCTCATTGTGAATCCAGTGAGACCTCCAGACATGAAACTCTCTGTGTGAAGGTTCCCCCTCAGACCTGGGATATGTGGTTTTGCTGTCTTCCATTGGAAAGAGAGCTGAAGTTGGCCAGATGTGGCTAAACAGCTGCCTGCACATTTTGAAGAGGTTTGTTTTATGGGTAGGTGAATATTTCATGGTTTTGACTGACAAACTTTAGCCAGCCCTCCTTTCCCTTTCACAATTCCCTTGGTAACTGACTGTGGAAAATCCCTGATACAGAAAACTTGCCCTGAGTTGAATCCACATTTTTGTCTGACTTTCGGATGAGATTATCTCATTAAAGCAGCCAGAACCCCATTTTCATGCTGATACTGGAAAATGGGGAGCTGGTTCGTGTCCTGGCTGTGTCTGGGATGACCAGGATGGTGAGGGAGGATGTGGCCCCTCACCTGGAAAGCTGTGTTTGACTGGGGTGTGAGTTGGTTCAGTAATAAAGGATGTACACACAAATAAAAACCTACCAGGGAGAGACAGCCTGCAGAAAGCACAGCCCAGCAAAGCAGAACAGGGCTCTGAAGGCTCCTCTCCATCTGGCACTCGGAATATTTACTCTGGAAACATCCCATGCAGGCAGCACACAGGTTTACAGTCATCCTGCAGTCCCATGACAGCAACATGCCCTTACTGGTCTGCATCCTCTGCCTTATGGCCTGGGATTAGGACTTGTCATCTGACACACAGAGGAATTGTGCTGTTCTGTTCTTCCCAGCTTTTGTTTGTTTATTTTTTAACCCCCAAGCAATTTTTTTTTTCTAGTCTGAGTCCTGTCAGGAAGTCTTGCAGTCTCTCAGTGCTGGAGGATACCTTGATGCTGCCTTTTCTGCTGGATTAACTGGATTTCTTGACTCTTGAGGGGGTGGTCTCTTGAAAACATGAAGGGAAGGCTCACTCTGCAGAATCAAGTGGGAGTAAGCATTTTATGGGACATTTTCCCTGAGGATTGCCTAGGATGCTTATTTGGAGCTGTTTACCTGCCTTCCATCTATATAGGTGGCTCATGTTTACATAATTTGACGTCTCTGACATTCAAGAGGTGATAAATGGGACAGAGAGAGATGAAAGGAAGCCTGACTTGAAAAATGTGTTTGTATTTTTAAACAGTTTGGTAGAGGCAGAAAATTCTCCTTCCTGCACACGGGCTGAGCCCCTGGTGCTCTAGGACTGGCGGGTAGAAAGCTTTTCCATTGTTGTTCACCTTTGTTTCCTTGTAGCAAAAATCAGCAGGGATAAAAAAATAGCCACGTGTGCAGGAGCAGAGGGAGGACTGAGGATAAACCTGGGGAGATCCTTCCTGGACAGTGAAAACACACAGGGCTTGTACCTGTAAAATGCTGGGGCTTTTTTGAAAATGGGGATCTGAAAGGGCAAAAAATAGGTGTTTTCTATAAATTTACCAGAGTAGGCAGCAAGTCCTGAGGAATTTCCTAATTTAGTGCTGCGTAGAGGAGGCAAAAACGAGAGGTAGCAGGAGAAAGGAAATTTCATTTTCTCTGCCTGCCACCAAGAGTATCCAGCACAGAACAGCCCTTGTACCTCCCAAGAGCACTGATGCAAGAAGGGGGGAAAAATAACGAGAGAAAAAACGTGGAAAACGCCCTTTGGTTGTGGGAGAGGGGCTGATAACATCAACCTTTGTGCTGTCAGCTTGTTGGGAGCCTTCAGTGGGATTCCTCGAGTGCTCCTGTGACTTTAAAGGCTTCGAGGAGGCTCCTGCCAGCAGCCGCTGTTGTTTTAATGCGAAATGCCAGAGGGGTTATTCCAGTCAGGCTCTGCCATTGCCCTTCTCCTCCACGTGAAGGGATCGATAAAGCCTTTTCTGCGCCGGGGATGTGAAGTCAAGTAGAACCTCACAAATAATGACATTTGATTGTGGTCCTCTGAGCATAGGAAGCAGGCATCGATCGGAGCTGGCTGCGCTGCCCATCTGCGGAGGCTGCCCATGTCCGGGGGCTCTTCCAGCCTCTTAACACATTAGAGGCAGTTTTGGGGGCACGGGCTTGAAGCTTGGCACCCACACTTGGAGCTGACTGCTCGTCCCGAGGAGGATTTCACCGGGAGGGCAAGGACACCGTTAACCTGGCAAAGAGCAAGAAACGACATTCCAGGCTTTAATTAACAGCCGCGCTTTCCTCCTCGCACTATTAACGTGGTTTTGGTGCCCTGGGTGGTGCTGGTGGAGCGAGGATGTGGAGTAGGAGGCAGAGCTGGGCTGGGGTGGCTCCTGCCAGCCGGAGTGGCTGGGCTGGAGCCAGGCTGAGGAATTGCCAGAGGGCTCCCGTTAACACAAGTGGTGATTCCATCTCTTGGCAGGGAGCCCAAACTGGCAACCGGCTGTGTTTGTCTCATGTCTATATTGACACAGCATCTGTGGGCCATTTGCTCTGGAAATTAAAGCTGTGCAACCAAAGGCTGCTGCATCCCAGGGATGGAAAACAACCCGGGCTGTGTGATTGTTGAGAATGACAGGGATGGGGAGTGCTGGAAGGCTCACCTGGTTGGCAGGGAATGTTATGTTTTTATCAGAATAATTGAAAGAAAGGATTGTTGGAATCTCTCCTCCAGCAAACAGGTTTCTGTGATGGTGCAAAACACTGTAAGAGCTGGGCAGGAGCTGAGCTGTTCTTGATTCCCTTAGAAGGCAGGAGATGCTCCAGACAGGAGCTTCTGGTTTGGCTTTCAGGCTTTTGTGACAGAGGAGAAAAGCTCCAAGAAATTTGCTGAAACCCAGAGAGTGACCTTTGTGCTGTGTTTGATCAGTGAGCCCTGCAAATCCCAGAATCCTGGAGGTTGGAAAAGCCCTGCAGGGTGATGGAGTCCAGCCTGTGAGCAATCCCCAGGTGTGAGCACTGAGCCACATCCAGCCCTTCCCTGAGCACCTCCAGGGATGGGGACCCCATCCATCACCTTGGATAGGGAGCAGGGACAAGAATTAGGAATGGGCTGGAATTATTGATCCCTGCATATTGTTATGGACAGTCTGACAATAAACAGCTTTCAGGGATAACAGGAGAGTGGGTTTGGGTGGTGTTATCCTGGTAGGACAGGCTTAGGCAGCTCTTGGCTCTTTTCCAGCTCCAGACATCACCAAACCTATCTATACAAAATAAATAATATTGAATTTTATATAGATATAATTTTTTCTCATTTGTTGATGAATGGAAAATCCTTGAAACTCTCTGCAGGTTGAATATTGACTCACACAGTACATAGAAAAAGCAATATTCCATTTTATTTGCAGGGATAAAGTTGGAATGCCTTAGAAATGTCCTAAAATGGTATTCTTGGGGGTTTATTTACTTACCTATTTATTTATTTGACTTTTCTCCACTAGACTGCTCCTGAAGAGGGTACTGAGTGCTTAAATTAGAATGACAGGTAGCTTTGGGCTGGTGGCATCAGGCAAATTGTCCCAGCACTTTCTTTCCTGGGAATCTTTGGGATTGTGTTCTGGAGTCTGGGCTACAAGGATTTCCTAGGAAACACAAGATAAAATAGAAACAGAGCAATGTCTAAACAAACACCCAAGAGACGAAAATCTTTCACACTGAAGCATTTGCAGCCGAGGAGCATTGTACCAATTAGCAGGCTCTTAATTAAATTGCTTGTTTGATTTGCGTCCAAATTATAATTTGGATGTTATGGAGGCTTTGATACCTTTTCATTAACTGGTCCTTTTGTGGGGAAAAAAAAAAAAAACCCAACAAAAAAACAACCACAAAAATCTCTTTTCCCTGTGTGTTTCAGAGGCCTGTGGCATTGCAGGGTGGGAAGGTCAATCAGTTTTGTATCCATTTAAAGTCCATTATTGGTAGGGCCAATCCAACCTATCAAACAACTCCCTTATTTTTCCAGTCAGTGATTCAGGAATCTATAGCCCTGTGCAGATAAATGGGATTTCATGGGCTTCTAAACTTCTTGCTTTATTGAAAAGCAGAATATTAACTGCTCCACTGACCAGCTGTCCATTAAAAACACGGGATATTTTTAGAAAATTGTTTGCCAATCAAATCCTACCAACATCTGTAGAGAGCCTTTTCAGTTTGTTTTATAAGCAAATGCTACAGCTGCTTTCCCACTTGCATTGAAACATTCCCATTTACCTGCTCTCCATGTCTCTGTCCGTGGCTGGGGGCACTTTGGGATTGTGAGGAACAGCGTGGGAGCTGGAACTGTAAAACCCACCTTTAACAAGTCCAGTCGGGGCTGGGCTGGACTGGGCTGGGCTGGGGGGCCCTGCTTTATTCCCTGCCCAGAAAAATGAGTGCTTTTGCTTTTTTGGCACTTGCAGGGGTTTAAATGGGCTCTGGTGGCCCTGGAGGCTGCAGGCCAGGGATTAGGGAGCTCCCAGCTGGCAAATCAGGGCTGGGGAGGGAGGGGAGCTGGCAGGGCTGGGGGCAGATGGAGCTGGCAGCTCTGGTGCCCAGCGAGCACTTAACCCCTTGCTGCTCCCAGCTGCTTCCCCAGGACATTGCCAGTAGCTGTGCCCTTCAAATCCACTGCTGCTGCAGGGAAAATCCCACCTTGTGCCCCCACAGATGGCCAGAGACAGGGATGTGGGAATATCTCCACTCCCTGCAGCACTTCCATCCCCACTGTCATGCCCAGGTGAGTCCCTCAACACCAGCTTGCCATGAATCAAATTGAAAACACACCAGTTTTTATAAAATTAAGCAGATTTGCTTAATTTCTCAGAGGAACTGGTCTTTCAGGTGCTGGCAGGGGAGTTTTCAGGTGCCTGCTGCCTCTCAGGGTGTCTGGATGTCTCTCCTGGGGTTTTGGTTTTGATCAGAAGTGCCAGGTGATCCCATCTTCCTGGGGCCTTCCAGCCACAAAATCCTTCCCACGTGCAAAAGTTTTAGGATTCAATGCTTCCACCTCTTTATCTTTTGTTCTGCCATTTCATTTTAATGAATATTTTATTGGGATTATATTTTTATAAGACAAGAATGCATGGCCTTGCTTCAGCTCTCATGTCATTGCAACACCACTTGGTCACCTTATTTTACCCCAGCAGCTCAGAATGTGTTTTGGAGATTGAAGTGAACTCTTGGTTTAAAATAATTCTGAGGTTTGTTGGGGTTTTGCTGGAGAAAATGGCGTCAAGTTTTGCTGCCTGCCCTGCATCACATTTGATGACCTCTCTCCTTTTTCCTGCAGGGCATTGATTTCTGTCCTGGCCAGAGTGTGGCAGGAGTGACAACACACACCCAGGAGGAGCACACTTGCCTGCCCCTGCTCTTCCACCTGGGCAGGGACCCTGGGGAGAAGTACCCCTTAAGGTGAGCCACTCCATGGGGTTTCATGAGAACTCAGCAGTGTCAGTGTTCAGAATTTATTTGCTTTGGTAGATGGTTCTTGAAATCTGCTTTAAAGCTGTCCCAGAAAGCCATGCTGGGAAATAATGGCTTTCCTGCTGGCTTTTCTCAGGAGAAGGAAAGAAGGAAACCAAACCTTGTTTTCAGGTGAGATGGGTGTGCACATGGACTTGTCAGCCTGGTTGTTCCTGTTCTGTGTTCTGCAGCCCCTTGGGGAGGAGGAAAACACCGATTTTTGGACAGGACAGGGCTGAGTGCAGCACATGCAAACAGAGCTGCTGGGGAGCTGTGCCTTTGAGCTGGGAATTTTGGGGCTAGGGAAGAAACAATCAGTTTGTGTGGTGCTGGAATCTCTGGAGGGCAGACTGTAACCTTCCAGACTCCTACCCCAGCTAAGGGAGCTTCTTTAGCAAGAGGACTTTGTGCCCAATCCTGCTTCTTCCTCGGGCTCTCCTGGCTGTCTGAATCCATTTTCCTCTAAGCCTGCTATTGTAATATTTATCTCTGGCACACACCATGCCCTGGGAGGTTCCTGCAAGGATTGATGCAGTCAGCAGAGCCCACAAAGAGCCCTGTGCCACCTCCAAAAACCCTCCCAAGGTGTCCCCACCTCCCTCCCTCCCTGCAGCAAATCCAGGGACACCTCACCAGTGCTTCTGACAGGGTGGGTGTGGAAATAAATCAAGAAGGAACAAGTGCTGCTGGGACTGCCTGCCCAGAGCTGGGTTTGTGCAGCAGCCTGGGGAGGCAGAGATGTTTCCTGAGCTGACAGGGCTGCAATTACTCAACTGGTTTGAATAATTGAGTGGACACACTCACCCCATTCCTTCCAGAGGAACTGAGCCTGTGCTGTGCACTGAGTGTTTTCACTGCAGAGAGGAGGGGAGGGAAAATATTTCCATCCTCTCTGGTTTAACAGAGCACTTTAGAGGTGCAGCAGCAGTGGGCAAAGCTCTTTGGGAGCTCTGCTCCCACTGCATTCCTGCACTAATGAACAAAGCACAGCTGCAGCTCCAGGGCTGTAAATACAGCTCAGTGAAACTAAACCAGGGATTCCAGGTGAGACCTGGGCAGTTCAACAACTGCTTTATTTCCATGCAGTGCCAGGACACAGGGAATGGCTTCACACTGCCAGAGGGCAGGGCTGGATGGGATTCTGGGGAGAAATTCCTCCCTGTGAAGGTGGGGAGGCCCTGGCACAGGGTGCCCAGAGAAGCTGTGGCTGCCCCTGGATCCTTGGAAGTGCCCAAGGCCAGGTTGGACAGTGCTTGGAGCACCCTGGGACAGTGAAAGGGGTTGCAGTGGATGGTGTTTAAGATCCCTTCAAACCCAAACCATTGCAGGATTCTGTGATTCTGTTTTAGAAAATGAGTGTATAGAAATAATCTCTTTTTCAAAAAAAAAAAAAAAAATAGGGTAGCAGTAACTCAACTGTAGCTTGCCTGCTGTGTGTGTCACCTTTGTCACCTGCTTCAGGTGACCCTTGCACTGGATGATCTCTAGAACTCTCAACCCTAAATTCTCTGTGATTTTGGGATTCTGTGATACTGTTGGTGTTTCCTCTGGATTTGAGGCAGAGGAGCTCTTCCCTCAGAGGTGTTTGCAGCACCTGCTTCCCTGTGATTCCACTGTTCCTTCCCACCACCATGGAATGAGCATTGAAATAAATTCCAGGGTTCCAACTGCAATCATTTCTCATATGGTTGCATTGATTTTTTGGATATTCACAAGCTGTTGCTCTGATTGAATTTTATGGCAAGATTATGACCCGATTATGGAGAGCTGTGCTGGTGTTTATTATGCAGCCCCTAATAGAAACCCTCTTTTTAGCAAGGCACTCTTCCTTTCTCCAGCACATTCTGCTGCTATTGTCTCCTCTCTGGTCACAATGGAAAACTCATGGGAAGTGGGTCTCCTCTATCGAATGTGGTAATTAAATTATGCTCATTTGTGGAGCTGTTCCTGGTGTGTATTTTTATTTAGCTTAATTAGCCCCCTTGGCAGGGAGCCTGCTGGGAGTCCCCACACTAATGTTTCTCCAAAGGGAATCCAGCATCCTGCTCCCAGCCTGCATCTGTCTGTCCCTACATGCTGGCTCTGTTCTCCCTGCCTGCTTTTGCTCACTTTTTATTACATTTATTCCTTATTTAGTGCAGCTTTTTCTTCTCCCTTGAAATGATTTTAATAATCTCTCTTGATTTACGTGAGTTTGGAGTGGGGTCACGTGCAGAGCCACCAGCAGTGGGTGTCACTGCTGCTCAGGAGGGCCTGGCATCACAGGGCACCTCCAGAGGGATTTGCTGCTTCTGTATTTGGGATCTCAGAGCCAGGGAATCCCAGGAATCAACACCCCTGACTTGCAGGGTCGTGACACTGCACGTGCAGGACACACAGAGACAGTTCTTCAAGGCTTCAATTTTATAGAGTCAGGGAATATTTGAGACTGGATCCTTAGGAGCATCAAGTGCCATTAACCTGGCCCTGCCCAGCCCAGCACTATTTGGGTCATCTCAGGGGGGTTGGAACAAGATGAGTTTTAAGGTCTCTTCCCACCTCTGCTGCTGCCCCTCTGGATGTGGCTGGATCCCCCCTGCCCCCCATCTTCTACCAAGGGACACAGTTGTGTTTGCTCCTTTGCCTTGAAATATCATGGAATCCTGCAATGGGTTGGGTTGGAGGAACCTTAAAGCCCATCCAGTGCCACCCCCTGCCATGTCAGGGACACTTCCACTGTCCCAGGCTGCTCCAAGCCCTGTCCAACCTGTCTTAGGACACTTCCAGGGATCCAGGGGCAGCCGCAGCTGCTCTGGGCACCCTGTGCCAGGGCCTGCCCACCCTCACAGGGACAAATTTCTCCCCAATACCCCATCTGTCCCTTCCCTCTGATAGTGTGAAGTCATTCCCTGTGTCCCGTCGCTCCATCCCTTGTCCCCAGTCCCTCTCCTGCTCTCCCGGAGCCCCTTTAGACCCTTGTAGGTCTCCTTTACACTTTGTAGGGTGTAGGAGTTACCTCATCCTTGGTGGTGAGAAGTGAACCCTTTGTGCCTTTTTGTCACCTAGATCAGTGCAGGCTGGGGGAAAGAAAATCTCTCTTTTTTTATAGCTCTCAGCTTTAAACTATAACTAAGAACGTGTGTTGGGCAGCACAGAAAGCAGAAGCGTTTCCCTGAGTGTGAACAGGGCTTTGTTTCCTCCCTGGATGCAATAACTGCCTTTGTTACCAAATTTATCCAAAAGCAGAACTAAAACATCTGATAGGTTTTTTTTTCCTTGGCCAGATTCTGTTATCTTTGGGTTGTGGTGTGTTAGAGGGAACTTGTTTCTCCAATGTGACAAATTCAGTAAAATTATCTGTTGGTACCATCTTCACAAGCAGTTGTCAGTTTTATTATCTGAGTCAGATTATTGTTTATACAGACTTTTACTAAAATACTGCATTGCCAGTCAAGAAGAACACAAACAATTATTTTATTTATATATATATATCTAAAAAAGCAAAGCTGGCACAGCTAAAAATACAGTTAGTAACATTCCTAATGCAGCCTGAAGTAGAAAAAGTGCTTTTAAGCCAGAGAATTCATAATAGAAATCTCTGAAACGCTGCCAATTTGAGCCAGAGGTGCAAAGCTTAAGAACAAGCGAGGACAGGGTAAGTACAGCCTGCTCACACCTTGTTGTTACTCCAGGTTTGTAGCAGCTTCTGCTCTGAGCAATGAGTTTATTGAATTATGAACTTCCAAATTCCTGTGTTTTACTTAGGGCAATGGATTTTACTATTATGGAAGAAAATGGAAGTGATAAGGCTTGGTTGATGAACATAATGATTTTAGAACACATTAATTAAGAAGAGAGCTCACAAGTGCCTATTTCGAGCAGATGGAAAATTCAGGAAATCATCAGAGAGGTAATTGCAGTGGTTATGGAGCCAGAAAAAAAAAAAAAAAAAAAAGAAAAAAAGGAAGGAGCTCCTGAAGGGAAGCTAAAGGGGAAAGGATCTGATGGAAAAGTTGCCAGTCTCACTTTAGTGCTCAGGGCACAAACCTGGCTGTGGGGAAGAGAGAGAAGGTGCAAAACAGAGGGGGAAAATGGGAATAATAGCAAAGAGCAAGGATTGTGCCTGGGGGAGATGCTGACTCCTCATCTTGGAAAAGAGGAAGATGGTACCACCTGCACTGCAGGGGGGAATTGGCAGCTGCCACAGGAGAGGTGACGCTAAAAGCATGGAAATTGTGGCAAAGGAGCCTCAGAGGTGGCAATAAAAACCATGGAGCACCAACCATGCTGGGAGTGGATGCAGCAAGGTGGGAAGAAGCAGGTGAGCCAGGTGGGACTGGCACGGAGCCAGCTGATCACCACAGCTTGGAGGCTTTTCCCAACCTGAATGATTGTGGAATTCCAAAGTTTCCTGTGGCTCAGTGGTCTCTCATGCCTCCAGGGATGCATCTGTGCCCCAAAATGCTGCTGGACCAGAGGTGACTTGGGGTAAGGGCCACCTTCACCCTTTGATTCCTCATTTTTTTAAACTTTGGCTCCTCTGAGTCTCTGCAGTAATTCCTGCAGCAGAGCCCCAAACCTGTCTCTGCCTCCTGCATTGTGCAGACCTTAAATTGCAAATAAACTTGATAATAGAAGAGAGGAACTGAGGAAGACTGAGTAATAAGGCAAGATCAAGCCTTGGATACCACAGTGCTGTGAAGCCTCAAAGCGCTGATAACAGATAAAATCAAATTATCAGAATCTGGGTGTATTTCACAATTAAAAATGATGGTTTTAATTAGAATAATTCCAGAGGAGAAGGAAGTAAAGTATCATTAGCCACATTTTATGCTCTTCCCATAACTTCATATCAATCTGAGTGCTGCTGTTCCTAGAATCATGGAATCCTGGAATGACTGGGATGGGAAGGGGCCTTTAAAACTCATCCTGTTTAAAGCTCATCACCTTTCACTAAACCAGGCTTCTCCAAGCCTTGTCCAGCCTGGTCTAGAGCCCTTTGTCAGGTTTCTGTGAATCCCATGATGGGATTTTTTATAATATATAATTCCCAATTTGTTCCAGTGCTCTCCATGGCTCCATCACTCCCAGGACAGACACTGCGCTGTGAATCAGCAGGACAAGGTGTAAAACTGAAAAAACCCCCCTGAAATCCTGCTGAAAACACTGCTGGATTTCTTTGGGTGCTGATCTATTTGGGGGTGCATTTAATGATGGCAGAGAATCATCCCCGAAGGTGAAAGCCCAAGGAGCACAGGATGAAAGCAGAGTTTTTTTAGCCCTGCTCCCTGCAGAGCTGGATTTGCTGCGAGGGCACGCTGGGGTTAAGCAGCAGAGCAGGTTCCAGGAGCTGTGGGGGGAGGATGGGAGCAGATTGCCAAGGCACAATTACAGTAAATGAAGGAAGCACAGCCCACACCTGTGCCTGGGACCCCGAGCTCCAATCCAGCCCTGATTGCATCTCCAGGGACTTCCCGGAGGTAAAGTGTCAATTAGTGTAATGACCCTGGACTTTGTCCACTCTGCTCCCTCGTTCTGAGCGTGGAATAATTTCATGGACGCTGGGGGATCTCTTTTAGCAAACTCCTCACAACACCACCTGCTCACCCTCTCATTCTTGCAGTGCTATTCCCAGCTCTCCTTCTCGGGATTGCTGAGCTGGAATACGAAATGCAGCTCACCCCGGAGGCAGCCAGGGCTGCATCCTCACAGACAATGGTGCCCAGACACCTGTACAGATAATTCCACCTCTTTTTGGGACAGGGAATGCAGCAAACCTGGCCTTGCAGCCCAGGCCTGCATATGCATTCCAGGAAAAGATGGGACTCCAGGTAGGAGAGGTTCCCAGCTCCCTTAACAGCTCAGACTGATTACCATGAGGTAATTATCCCCATTTTACATGCAAATTCCAGGCACTCTTGCAGATTTTGTCTCAAAAAACACTTGCTTAGGGCTGGAGGCAGTTTTAACTCCTGTGCAGTCAGTAAATACTTCACAAATCCATGGATGTGAGATTTTGGAGCACGTTGTGGAGCTGAACAGGAATATCTGAGGAAAAACTGAGCCGTGCAGCCAAGGGAGAAAAATCAACCCTGATGGAATGGGGATATCCATGGGGTCAAGAAAGGAAACCAACCTCCATGGAGCAGGGTTAGATGGGATATTGGGAAGGAATTATTCCCTGGGAGGGTGGTGAGACCCTGGTACAGGGTACCTAGAGAAGCTGTGACTGCCCCTGGATCCCTGGAAGTGTCCAAGGCCAGGCTGGACAGGGCTTGGAGCATCCTGGAATGGTGGAAGTTGTCCCTGCCCATGGCAGGGGGTGGGATGAGATGAGCTTTAAATCCCTTCCCATCCAAACCATTCCAGGATTGTTGGATTCTCTGAAATTCAGGAGCTTCTCAGGATACTCTGGATTTCGGGGTGGTCCTTCAGCGCTCTCCAGCAGGATCCAGGCAGCTGGGTGTGAGAGCAGCAGCTCCAGCTCCTCATCCCACATTCTCTTCCGGCTCTGTATCAGCACAGCTCAGCCCAGCCTCACATCAGCCTCTCCCTGGCTGCCTGCCGAGCTGGGATATTTATAGGGTTTACTGGAAACGCTTGGCACATCACTGGCCTTCGAAATGTGATTGTTTAGCAAAGAAGGAAATTAGCTGAGTGTGGGGCTGGTGGCCAGCTTGGCCTGGGAGCAGAGGGAGCCCGAGGTCAGGACCCAGCTGCATTGTTTCTTTTATCTTCAGAAGGAATTTGCCGCTCTCTATGGGGTTTTTGGTGGTTTTTTAAGTGACTCTTAAGGTGATGGACAAAGAGAGATCATTGTTAGGATTCCTGCCTTTTAGAAATACTTGAGATATTAGTGAAGTGCACCCTGAGCCACTCCAACAAATACCTGCTGGAGGAACCGGGTGGGTCAGGATCTGGGCATTTATAACCACGTTTGGGGCACGGCAGATGGGTCCCAGCTTGGAATAATCAAGCTGTAATGGAAGAATGTGGATGGGGCAGAACCTCGGCATGTTGTGGAATGGGGGAGGTATTTTCATCTTGGACAAGGCTGTTATATTCTTCTCCTCTCTGTTTGCATAATTTTAGTTCGTTTCCTTGGTGGTTGTGGAGTTTAACTGGCCCGGGGTTGTGTTTGAAACCCTTCCTGAGAACACTCTTGTAAAACAAAATATTGACATTCCCTGCGCTTTCCTTACAACAAACGCCTCCGCCTGGGGCAGGTGTTCAGGAGAGCTCTTGGAAGAGTTGGGGATGAGTGTGGAGAGCTGCTGACCTCAGGTGGGACACGCTGGAAGGGCTGCCTTGGGAAATTTCTGTCCTAAGCTGTCTGGGAAAGTGTTTGTCCTGTGTCTGGGGAGTCTCCCTTGATGACAATAATTTAAGGACAACCCAGAAATGCCCTTTTATTTGCTAAGACAATTCCCTTGGGAATCCACATGAGCTCCTAGCAAATCTGCTCAAAGAGGAAACATTTGGGGCCCCTGGCCCAGCAGTTTGGAAAGCTGAGCTGGTCTGGAGCCTGGTGATTTCTGGGGAGGACAAGCCACTGCCATCCTCGTGTCCCTAAGCAGAGCACCTGCACCCTGCCAGCCTGGAGTTCATTCCCTACAGACCCGCGGGCAGCTGGCAGGATGTTTCCACATCTCCTCCTCCTTGTGGCTCCCAGAAAGCCTTGTGGCCAGCCTGGTGATGTGGACACCCCAGTGAAGGGGCAGCAGTAACCCCTGTGCTTTTCCCCTTGCAGTTTTGCCAGTGAGGAATACCAGCAGGCCATGGAGCGCATCTCAGGGCTGGTGCAGCAGCACAGGGACACCCTGGTGCCAGGGCAGCCCCAGCTGAACGTGTGTGACCAGGCTGTCATGGTGAGTGCCTAAAGCACAAATGAACTGGGGAATCCTTGGGTTAAAATACATTTTGGAAAGGTTTCGTAAAATGCCGATGTTGGGAATAGATGGGGAAGAAATGCAGGTCACCTGTTGGTGGTTAACTTGCTTAGAAACAGGGCAGATCCTTCTTCTTTCTAATTCCCTTCTGCAATTCTCAAAATCCTGGAATCATGGAATCTTGCAATGGTTTGGGTGGGAAGGGATCTTAGAGCTCATCCCATCCCACCCCTGCCATGGCAGGGACACCTTCCACTATCCCAGGCTGCTCCAAGCCCCAGTGTCCAACCTGGAGACTTCCAGCTTCTCTGGGCACCTGTGCCAGGGCCTCCCCACCCTCACAGGACTTTTTTCCCCAATATCCCATCTATCCCTGCCCTCTTTTAGTCTTTTATGGGACAGTGCCTCCTTTTCAGTGATGTATCTTTGGTCTTGCTCCATCTCCTCCAATTCCCCCCCACCTGAATATTCCGCAGTCTTTTTTGAAATTGAACATTTTCAGTTCCGTTTTCTCTTTCAAGTCTCCTGTTGGAAAGTTAGAGTTTGGCTTCCCTGTCAAACACTGCTTGGTTTGGTGAGAACCTGGGAAAGGAACTGGATAATCTGGGGGAGGTTGTCACTTGACAGGAGGTTGTGTAGTCTGAGGGAATGTGTCTGTGGGCTGACAGACAAAATAGTAACAGGCAAAATCTTTTTACAGATAAAATCTTGTAACAGGCTGTTAAAAAATAGTAACAGGCAAAATCTTCCTGATGCAGAAATAATCTCCTGAATCAGTCAGAACCTGCTGCCTCTGGTCTGTCAGCAGCAAAGAAAAAAACGTGGAGCTGTGTCCCCTCAGTAACAAGGCAAAGATCTCCCTTAGCTTTGTCCCATCTCTTTATTTTTGGATGTTAAATAGGAAAAATATTTGAGGGCCCATTGTTTCTGTGTTGTTTTCTTTCCTTATTCAACTTTTCCCCTTAATGAACACTGTTCTCTGCTCCTCTGGGACCTTTTGGATTCAGGCACGGTCCCCAGGGCCTGGCTGCTGCCAGAGCTCTGCACTGCAAAGGCATTTCTTCCAAAACTGCTGCACAAATTGAAGGCCATCAGAGGCAGAAAGTGGGCTGGGGGGATCCTAATCCCAGGAGGAATGTTTCAATCCCAGCAGGAAACACTGTGAGTTTGCCAGTCTGTGTACACTCCGCCCAGGATAACTCCATGGTCACTACACCAAAATATCAGGCACCAGATTGCTGCCTTTGGAGACCAGAAATGAAAATAAGCAAATCTTTAGGGAGTGATTTTATTGCTGGGGTAGATTGGGGCCTAAATCTGGTTTTGGGGGATGCTGGGAGATGATTTACTGACACTATCTCCTGCCACCTGTTTGTTTGATAAGGGTATTTGATGTATTTGGGAGAGAGGAGAATTGTCTTTATTTACACATAAAGTGTGTGGAAGTGTTCAAGGAAGTGTCCAGGACCACAGAGGGACAGGACACAGGGAATGGCTTCCCACTGCCAGAGGGCAGGGATGGATGGGATCTTGGGAAGAAATTCCTCCCTGGGAGGGGGTGAGGCCCTGGCACAGGGTGTCCAGAGAAACTGGGGCTGCCCCTGCATCCCTGGAAGTGTCCAAGGCCAGGTTGGACAGGGCTTGGAGCACCCTGGGATGGTGGAAGGTTGAGCCCATGGCAGAGGGTGGGATTGGGTGAGCTTTAAGGTCCCTTCCCACCCAAACAGTGCAGGATTCCAGGACAGCAGATGGATCACTCTGTAGCTCCTGCAGAGGATTGATGGAGCAGGGGAGGTGTTTGCAGCCCATCTGTGCTGGATCTCAGCAGCAGCTCCAGGGAGCTCCCCCAGAGCCAGCTCTGCTGGGTTTTCCTGCTGTGGAAGGGTGGGAGAGGCTGTTCCTGCAGCCCAGGGCTGGCCTGGCTCCCAGCACACGTGGTGTCCCAGGGCTCCCAGCACACACCAGCAATGGGACTGGGGCTGCTGGAGTGCAGCACAGACCATTGATTGTTCTGCTCTTTCAAAAGAACAAACATTTCATTTCGTGTGTTCCTTTGGCTCTCAATTCCTTCTGCAGAGTGCTCTGAATTTTCCAGCCGTGGCTGCACATTTTAAACCAGAGGACCAGATTTAGAGAACAGCATTAATTGTTGTGAAAGGCTGCAGAGCCCTCGGTGCAGAGGTGCCTCCAGCACAGCTCCGTCTGTGTCTGCTCCTCTGCAGGAATAGCTGGTGTCTCACTGCCATCTGTTGTCAGCTCCATGGAACAAAAACCTGCTCCAGCCGTTTGGCGGGTTTTGTGTGGTTTTTTATGTTTTCCAAGAAAACATAAATACTGCAGGGTGTGAAAATCAGCAAAATGAAAGGCAAGAGGTCAGTGTTGAACTGGCCTTCAAAAGGGGACATCAGGAATGTCCCATGGATGGACAGACCTGAGAGAAGGAAGGACAGACAATGAGCACAAAAGATTCCTGAAGGCAGAATGGGAATTGTTATCTGCCCTTCCCATGACCACAATCCCAAATTTTAAATGGCAAAACCTCAATGAAATGAAAAACGTTCATTTATCCAAATTCCTTCCTCCATGAATCCCTCTGGAAGCTGAGGTTGGCAGTGGATCTCCTTGCTGGTTGGCCCTCTTTCTGTTCTACACATTCAGGTAGCTCAAGAAACGTGGAAACAAAACAAACAAATAGTTTTGGTGTGCAGTGGAAGAGGTGTCTCAGGAATGCTTCCTGCTCCATCTGCCCATGGATTCAGCCATCAAAACTCTCATTAAAATACCAGCATTCTTATCTCTCTCACACCCTTCTGCTGCCTTTTGCTTCCTCAGGAAAGTGCCTGGGTATTGCAGTGCTGAGAATGGGAACTCCCCTGGAATCCCAGGAAAACGTCCTGTGCTGCAGGAGAGAGAGAGGAGAGTCACCAGCATCCCAGCAAAGTGGGAGAGGCCAGAAGGACTGGTGTATCCCAGGAGAGGGAATCATCTGCTGCACAGGATTTGCAGCCTTTCCCAGAGCTTTTATTTGAGCAGTGTTTGGAGTGGGGAAGTTTATGAGCCCAGAGGCTTCGGCTGCAAGAGGAGTTTCATTTTTCAGGCAGCACATAAAAGTGTCTTTGTGAGGATCATAAAGAACTGGTTGGGGTGAGAGCATAGCAGATATTTGGTGTGAATCATCTTTCTGTATATTTCTGTTTGTTTTTTAACAGAATTGGTCCCCTCCAGGCTGCGAGAAGCTTGGGAAGTGCCTGAAAGCACCAGAGTCTGATCCTAAGAAATGCTCTTGGCCTCACTGATGGCTGCAGCCCTCCAGAGCTACCCAGAGGCAGCTGGAAATCCAGATTGCAATGCCTGCTGCTGCTGGCACTCCTGTTTACACAGGAAGGGTGTGATGTGTGCATGATATCATCACTTGCTCTTCCAAAAGGGCCAGTGTTTATATTCCTCATGCTCAGGGTTTAGCCTCTACTCCTCTCTTCTCCCAGTTCTTTCCCTAAATGGTAACTCCAGTGAGGATTGATTGAGCTGTAAAAGCTCTCTGGACAGCCACGACTCTGCCATCAGCACCAAAATGCCATGGATCCCTCCTGCTCCTTCCACCCAACCGTGCTCCCTCGGGTGCCCCAGCAGGAGCCACGGGACAGGTCAGGAAGCTCGGAGCTGCCAGAGAGCCCTGCCCAAACTGCCCATGTTTTGTTTGCCTGTAACTTGTTGTTTTAACATTTGATTTCCATTGTGAACTCTGGACATCAACTTGTTTTTCCTTTCTCCTGATAAATTTGTGAGTTCTGGGTGCAAACAAGGGATCCCTCCTGTTCACAGCTGAGGGGTTTGGATCCAGGGAGAGTGCCCTGAATTCCTTCCATGTGTAACTGCAAACATTCCCTAGGTTACGGTTTAAGGAAAGGTGAGGATTGTGTTCAGGTAAGTGTTGGATTGGGGTTACAGCCCTTGCCAGTGCTTGAAAGGGCTCCAGGAGAGCTGGAGAGGGACTTTGGAAAAGGGCCTGGAGAGCCTGGACACAGGGAATGGCTTCCCACTGCCAGAGGGCAGGGTTAGATGAGATATTGAGAAGCAATTTTCCTTGCAGGAGTGGTGAGATCCTGGCACAGGGTGCCCAGAGAAGCTGTGGCTGCCCCTGGATCCCTGGCAGTGTCCAAGGCCAGGTTGGACAGGGCTTGGAGCAGCCTGGGACTGTGGAAGTGGGATTGCACTGGATGAGCTTTCAGGTCTTTTCCAACCCAAACCATTCCAGGGTTCTCTTGCCTAATTATTGGTGCAGGACATTTGTGGGGAACTGGGGCTCAGGTGTTAATTTTGGGGCTTTCCTTAATTTCCAAAATTCTGCATCTAAAGCTGGTCCAGGTCACGCTTCCCATCTCGTGCTCTGGGCCAAGTGCAGGCTCAGAAATGCCCCTTTGCATCAGCCCTTAACTCCTGACCCCGTTTCCAGCACACACTCTCCGAGGAATTCTCCTTGTGCAGACTTTCGCCAGCTGGGTGTAGCTCTCCTTTAGCCAGAGTTCCTGGGAAACACAGAGCCTTTGCTCAATTCCTCAGGGCAGATCCCTGCTCTGCCTTGGAGCCTGTTCCACACCCTTCCCTGTCTCCAGCAAACCTGTCTGGAGTAAAACCAGGCTCCTCTGAGCCTTCAAGGCAGAGCTGGAGGGAGCCCTGAGCATGTTTGGGTCCAGACTGAGAGAGGGGCAGTTTAGGTTGGATATAAGGAAGGAACTGTTCCCTGTGAGGGTGGGGAGGCCCTGGCACAGGGTGCCCAGAGGAGCTTGGAGCAGCCTGGGATAGTGGAAGGTGTCCCTGTCCATGGCAGGGGGTGGAACAGGATGAGCTTTTAGATCCCTTTGCACCCAAACCATTCCGTGACTCTCCAGCTGTCCCACCAACAGCTCTGCTTCCACCCCTCCCGTGTTTTGCACAGTACACGTGCCCTCTCTGTGTGATCTTGTGCTGCCTTAGGAAAATCCAGGTGCTCTTTACCTGCAAACAGCTCAAATTCCTTCCCAAGCTAAGCTTGAGAGCTCTGCTTCTGTGCCAACTGCTGTGCTCCTGCCAGCTCCGGGCTCTCAGCTGCTCGTTCCAACCCTCCTGTAATCCCAAACCCTCCCATTCTCCCCATTCCCATGGTTTATGGACCTGTAATCCCCTCCACAGTAATTCCTGGTGTGTGTCTCATGAAGCAGGATAATCCCATAAAACTGGAATAGGAACAGCACTTGAGTCAGCTCTTGCTGTTCCACCTCTCAGAAATCCCAGCCAGCATTTCAGGGATCCCTGCACATCTGCAAGTGGCATTTGTTTATAGCCCACATTTCATAGGATGTTCCCAATTGTCCTTCACGTATATCATGGCACTTCCAGCTCATCCTTAACATTTCTCCTTGTTTGGACACAGCTCAAGGCTTGGGAGATCCTGCCAGCAGCTCCCTCAGAGGTGAGGGGAGGGCTGGGAGCAGTTGTGGATCTGTCAGCACAGGAGACCAGATAAAAACAGGAGCTGCCCATTTATACTGGGGCTGCTCCACCTCTGCTTTAGGGCTTCTCCGTGTCCAGAGAAGGGAACAGAGCTGGGAAGGGGCTGGAGGAAAGGGGCTCAGCCTGCAGAAAAGGAGGCTCGGGGAGAATTTTATTCATGGAAAGGCTGAAAAGCATTGGCACAGGGCAGCTGTGGTGTCCCCATCCCTGGAAGTGTTGAAAACCATGTGGATGTGGCATTGAGGTGACCATGGTGATGGTGCTGAGGGTTGGACTCGATCTCAAAGGTCTTTTCCAACCTCAGTGATGTGGATTCCACAATTCTGTCACCTGGGACTGTCAGAGCCCTGCATTCACTGTAAAACTCCCACCAGAGGAGGGAGTCCACGGCTGCAACTCCCTGGCAATCCCGTCAGCCCTCAAATCCTTGTGAGGTAACACAAACTCCAGGGGTTTTGTGCTGCTTAGGAAGAGTTCCCCCAGGATCAGAGCTGGACCCTGGCCTGGCCACGCTCCTCAGTCCCCAGAATTTGCTCTGGACCCCTCCTCCCTGTCCCCTGCCTGCTGCTTCCTCCTTTTCTCTTTCACAGCTGCACTTTGGAAGATCCTGCTTTGCCCCTGGAACTTGCTCTAAGTATCCACGGGGTTTGTCCCCCCTCCCAGCACAGCAAACCCTCATTCCTCCCTGGAATCATTTCAGGACACAGATCCTGGAGGGAAACTTTGCACTTGAAAGCAAGTAAGTGAAGCCGTGGAGTGTCTGTTTAGAATAAAAGGTCATGAAGCAGATAATAAATAATCAGGGTTTAATGTGACAAAGCTTCTGCTTTAAATTTAAATAGGAATAGTTGTTTTACAGCTGGATTATTGGAAGAATCTGAAATGAATGCCTTTCCTAAAAATGTACAGATTTAAAAGTTGTGAGCTGAAGATCTAATGAGGAAAAATAAACTAATTTATCAGCAATACAGTCTGTGATTTCCCTTTCCCTGTAAGCCAAGGGAGTAACACCTTGCTTTGGGGCACTCTCCCAGATTTGCCTCCTGGATCATGGGACTGACTGGGGTTCAAAATAATTTGGTTTGTTTTCCTGGAATTATTTTTGCCATGGATCAATCTCCCAGCCCACACGGTGCAGTTCAGAGGGGTGGGGGTGGTGCCTGCAGCCCCCACTGCCCACTCAGGGCACAAAGTGGCCACATCTGCCCTGAAAAACCATCCTGAGCTGCTGGCCTGAAGCTTCCCAGTTTGGGATCTGGGGCAGGAGTGGGGCTGGAGGGATTTCCTGCCCCACTCAGGGGCCTGCAGCAGCCAAACTGGTCTGGTGGTGGCTTCTGTTCCCAAGCTGGGAGACAGAAATGCCAAAGGAATGTTGGAGTTTAGGGCTGTGATGTTCCTTTCTTTAGGTTTATTATGCTGAACGCTAAAAGCTTCGTATCTTCCTGGCCTAAGAGTCCAAAGAATTTCTTTCTTGCCTTTAATTTCCAATTAGCTGAGCCTCTCAAGCCTCCCAGCTGTGCCCCTGAGGCTCTGTTATCATCCCACCCTCCGTGCAGAGAAGCTTCCGAAATGGATGGAACTAATAATTGTGGAAAAACTCCGGCTGCATTTCCAGGCTCTGGCTGCAAAAATGGAGCCTTGATTTCAAATCCTGCAGCGACAAATGGATTATTTCGGTGGCAAATTAATCCCTGGGGACCAACAGTTTGGGGAGCTGAAGGCTGGAACTGGGAAGCAGCAGATCAATTCCCAACACTTAGAGCCAAGGTTAATGCCCTGCAAACTGCCCTGAGCGCAGCAGCGAAGAGAACACAACTCTGGAGCCTCAGGAATGTGGTGTCAAAGGGAAAATGGGGAAGTTTGGAAGAAGGGAAGTCCCATGGATTTGCTGGTAAAACCTGGGGGCTGTTTTTGGGCAGCGACAGTGGGATTTGACTAAAAGAAGTGGAACTGATAGCTCCAAGAAGGAGACTGTGAGACAGTAGTGGATGTGGCAGTTCCCGTATCTGTCACCTCCAACCCCTCCCGAACATCATCCCAAAATTCTTGGTTTCACATAAAGGATCTCCCCAAGGTTGGACACTCTTATTTTCCACTGTGACAACAGCTTTGAAAGAACCACACGAAAGAATTCCAGCAGCTGAAGGACTCGTGGAAGGTGAGAACTGAATGGGGTTTGTGGGGCAGGAAGGTTTGGGGTGCTGGGAGGTGATTTTTGGCTGCAGAGTCCCCAGCAGCCTCTGGAGCACAGCCAGCAGAGAAATCCCTCCCCAGAGATCCTGCCCTTGTCCTCAGCCCTGGGAAACTTTACAAACTAAACACACTTTTATTCTCTTAAGAGTTCCTTTGCTTGTTCAGCTTCCAAATAACTGTTGTACAGTTAGAATGGCCTGTTTTCCATCTCTCCTAGCAGTTAGAATACTTGGAAATCGACTTTTCATTTTGTTTTCTGGTAGCATTGGATGTTTTTCTATGTTATCAGGAGGCAGCACTGTGGTGCTCCTTGAATTAAACTGTCAAGGGGTTTAATTTTTTTAAGAACAGCTGTAAGGGAAGAACTGAAATCCCGTTTTGGGTTCTTTTTTCCTTTGGAAAATGGCTATTTTAAGCTCCATTTGCCTGTTTTCTTTATATCCCCTTGCACCGTTTAAAGTTTTGTTGTTGCTTGAAGTCTAGTTGGGATTATATAAATCCTAAATAAAGGTGGATCCGTAGCCAGAAGCTTGCGGTCTTTCAGGAGGTAGAAATAACCTCTGCCTTCCAGCTTCTGGAGAGAGGCAATCTGGCAGCTCTCCGGGTCTTTGTCCCTCTTGGAGTCACTTAACACCCTCTGGGTGACAGGGCTTGGTAGCACAATTCCCAGCTGAAAGGGAGAGCAGATAAAAGCCAGCAGCGAGGAATGCGAGCCAAATCCATTAGCTCTGGAGCGGACACAAAATCCAGGCTGGCCAGGGCAGAGAGAGGAGTTTTGTGTCTTCTCCAAGGGCCTGACCCAACCTGCTGCAGCGGGCAGGAGGTGCTGCCTTGGGCTCCGAGGGAGGCAGAGCTGGATCAGACACTTTTCCCTCTTTTAGGGGGACAAAACCAGCTCTGGGGCTTCGATCCCGAGCTCTGGCTGGAGAGCTGCATTCTTGTGGTGTTGAAATAAGAGATTTCAAATTTGGTTGTTGTTTTTTGTTGTTGTTGGTTTTTTTTAAAGGGTTTAAAGTGCATGAGTTTCCTCAGCTGAGATTGAAACGAAACATTCCAGTGGATTTGCAGGGAAATTTTTTTGTGCTCGTTTTCCCTGGTGGAAGGGGGGATGTTGAAATTCGGGGCATTTTGTTCCACTTCACACTGAAGCGTTAAAATCCTGAACGGAACACAAACTTCCAGGCTCAGTACAGCTCTCTAATTGCCTGGTTAAGCTGATTAAAGTTAGTTCCCAAGCTTTTATATCCCCAGTTTCTGTGCTCCCTGGCTAATCACACCTCTCCTATCAGGATCTCAAAGCACTTTTAAACCACTGATGGCCTCGGTGTCCAGAAGCCAGAGTCTCCTGGGGGAATCCAGGTTCCAGGTGCTGATTCCTTTGCCAGGCGTGGATCAGCCCTGAAGCTCTCCGAGCCACGAGGAGCGGATGTGGAGTCACCTCCCGGGTGATATTCCAGAGCCCTTTGACATCACATTTGGAAAGGGGTCCTAGGAAAGTTCTTTGCAGATGGAAATTGCAGTAGGAGTCAGCGGTGTTGTTTGAAAGGTGGAACAATCACAGGGAAAACTGATTTCCTTGGGGTGTTCCAGTGCTGGTAGGTGCAGCTGGAATCCTTGGAGATGGAGATAAATCAGGAGTTCAGACAGGAATCTCAGGAATGTTGTCTTTTAACCATGATTTCTGGCAGCGGGGTCACTGCAAGTCCAATTTGGTACAACCTTTGTGCCCTTCCCGGCAGAACTGATGGAGATACTGATCCCACATCCCAGGAGGAGACATCCCTGGCTGTGGGGTGGAGCACTGGGGGCACTCAGCAGCTCATCCTGGTGAAGGTCTGCCAGGGCTTGGTTGGGATGAGGGGCCTGGGAACCTCACTCAGCCTCCAGGAAAATGTGGGGGAGTCTCCTGCAGTAAGGGTGGGATTTTGTGGGTGTCCCAAACAGACAGGGGTGACACAGAGCCCCCATTCCAGCCCCTCTGTTAATGAGAGGCAGAAGCAGAGCTGCCTGGCAGGCTGAAAAGATCCCTTTTTTTCCAGGAAATAAGCTCCTGCTTATTTATTTCCACGAGTAGGCAGATAAATTCCATCAGCAATTCCATCTGCCAGGAAGAAGAGGAGTTGCTGGAACAGCTCATTGTCCAGTGCTGTGCTTGTAAGGTCACAGGAGGAACCCGTCCAGCTCATCCCAGGGAGTGAGAGCACTCCAGAGCCCTGGTTCCACTGGAAGGCTGGGTCCTCCCTCCGTGTTTGCTTCCCTGGAACAGCTGTCCAAGGGGACTCTTCTGGTGCCAAAGAGATAATCTGAGTTCAGGGAAAATCTTACTTTGAGAGGGAATGGTTGTGAAGGGAGCACGGGCTGTCTCTGGCAGGAGAGGGAGTTAAAGAGAGTTGGGGTGGTTCAGCCTGGGGAAGAGGAGGCTCCAGGGGAACCTTAGGGCTCTTTCCAGTGTCTGAAGGAGTTCTGGGAGCTGGAGAGAGACTTTGGACAAGGGCCAGGGTAAAGGGGGAATGGCTTCCCCAGAGGGCAGGGTTAGATGGGATATCAGGGAGAAATTCATCCCTGGGAGGGTGGGGAGGCCCTGGCACAGGTGCCCAGAGAAGCTGTGGCTGTGCCATCCCTGGAAGTGTCCATGGCCAGGTTGGACAGGGCTTGGAGCAGCCTGGGATAGTTGAAGGTGTCCCTGCCCAGGGCAGGGGCTCTCCAGAGGGTGTGGGTGAAGTTTTCCGGGTCACAGCTCTCGGCAGCAAACACTGAGCTCAGCCAGGGCTGTTACAGGCTCAAACTGCTTCTGCTTTCCACAGAGAGCTGTGCCTGGATGGGGTTGGAGCAGATCCAAGGTGTATTTGCTAATGGAAGAGGAGATCTGAACTCGTTTGGTGGATTTTGCATGACCAAACAACATTCACCACTGGGAGATGGGAGATGGGAGCAGTGGGAGCTCCCTGACCTGCCCAGGGCTCAGGGACACCAGGAGCTGTTGGTCCAGGACCTGGGGCTGTGTTATTGTCCCTCGTGGGTCTCACCCCAACCAACAGCTTTAACAAACACAGAATGACTCCAGGAGTTCACACGAGGTGATGAGGGATGGAAAAGCAGGAAAGAGCGAAGTCCTGAGGGGCTTTGCTGTCTGTGGAAGGCTGGGCAGCGTGAGGGGGTGGAAATGGAACCTCCAGGCAGGGAACTCCTGAGGCTGGGGCCAGGCAGGGAAATCCAGCTCCACACAGAGCAGGAAGCTGGGAACCCTTCAGAGGGGAGCCTGGGGCTCCATCCATTGCTG
>VZSR01000393.1:1426267-1444481 GCA_013398615.1 Brachypodius melanocephalos
CGGCGCCGCTCAGTGACGTCGCACCCGCCCCGCCGGCCGCCGCCGCCGCCATGTTCCGGAGCCTGCTGGTGGCGGCGGCGCAGCGGCCGCAGGGCCCGGCCGGGCCCCCCCGCGCCGCCCCCGGGCCCGGAGCCGCGACCGAGGCGCTGGAGGCGCAGTTCAGCTGCCCCATCTGCCTCGAGGTTTTCCACCGCGCCGTCGGCATCGCGGGCTGCGGGCACACGTGAGACGGGGCCCGGGCGGGGGCGGCGGGGACCCCCGGGCTGAGGCGGCCCCGGGGACGGGCGCTCCGCGGGGCTGGGCGCTGTGCTGGCCGTGGGATCCTTGCGGGCTCTCTGCCCGGTGACCCCAGCCGGCACCGGGACCCCCAGCCCACACCGGGGGTGGTTCAGTACCGGGACCCCCTTCTCACCCTCAGTCAAATACCGGGACCTTCATCCCATCCCACGCCAGGATCCTCATCCCACTCTTTTCACTCCCTCTGCTCCCAGACCTGGCTCCTGTCCTCAGGACTCCCCAGACCTTGTTCACGTGTCCCTGCCAGCATTTCGGGGACACCTTGATCCTTTATTCCATCTGCTTTTGGGGACATTCCCAAAATGTGGCGTTATTTGGAGCTCCGACACCGCCTCAGTCCTGCTCGTTTGGGGCTAGGGGCGATTCCTGACCCCTCCATGATCCCCCCTCCTCATCCCTGCTCCCCTAGCAGTGGCAAGGCTTTGGGGGTGTTCCATTCCCTGTTCCTGGCGGCCGGAGCTGGGGAGGAGGGCCCAGGAATGCCGCGATATTCAGGTTTTGGGGAGGGGGCAGCTTTGGCTCCTTCTTTTGCCTTCTCTGGGCTGCTGGGATTCCTCAGCCCGTGCATTTCTTTGTTCCTGGGGATAGAAGGACCTTGGAATGAGGTGATCCAGGCTTCTGCCTGGCCTGGATACTCAGCGCTGGCTTTGGCTCCTTTCAAACCCAGCCTTGGAGCAGTGGAATTGTCCGTGCCTGCAGGGAGCTCCCTGGGGACTCACCTGCTCCCAGTTCTCCCAGTAGGGACGCTGATCCCTGGCTTTGGGAGCGTTGGAAGGAGCAGGGTGCCCTACTGGAATCCTGCTGTCCCCGGGGTGCTCAGGGCTGCTCTGTATCCCCAGGTTTTGTGGGGAATGCCTGCAGCCCTGCCTGCAGGTGCCCTCCCCGCTGTGCCCGCTCTGCCGTGTGCCCTTCGATCCCAAAAAGGTGGAGAAGGCTTCCAGCGTGGAGAAGCAGCTCTCGTCCTACAAGGCTCCCTGCAGAGGCTGCAGCAAGAAGGTAAAGCTGCCTGTCCCTGTTGTCCCCAGTGTCCCCATCCTCCTCTGGAATGTGTCCAGAGCTCAGCATGGAGAGAAGGAGGCTCAGGGGGGACCTTCTGGCTCTGCACAACTCCCTGACAGGAGGGGACAGCCAGATGGGGGTTGGGCTCTGCTCTCAGGGAATGGGGACAGAACTTGTGGGGATCCCTGCAGCCCCAAATCTCTGTCCTGCAAGGAAGGACGGGTGGGTGCAGCATTCCCACTGCTGTGGGTCATCCCACATGGACCAGAGGTCACTGCCACCTCAGCTGAGCAAAGCCAGCTCCTGTCCTGGCTCCTGGCAGGCGTTCCTGCACCTCCAGGAGTGTTTCTTGTCCTGCTTTTCCAGGTGACCCTGGCCAAAATGCGCTCTCACGTCTCGTCCTGCGCCAAGGTGCAGGAGCAGATGGCCAACTGCCCCAAGTTTGTTCCTGTTGTCCCCACATCCCAGCCTATTCCCAGGTATTCCTATGCCTTGGGTAAGGAAACATGTCCCTCCTTTCATGCCTTAAAATCCAGGTCTCTTTCCCTCCTGGCACCGCTGCTCTGGGTTTTGGAGCGGGGGATGGGATAAAGGATCCACCAAATCAGGGAGGTGGGATGGGAAGGGGCTGGGCTGGCTTCTGCTGTCACAAGCCTCTGCTGTGTTAGTTTGGAAGGAGTCAGTGCAGCCTCCCCTCAGATCTGAGCTCATCCTTGCTCTCCTCAGCAACATTCCCAACCGCTCCACGTTTGTGTGTCCGTACTGCGGCGCGCGGAACCTGGACCAGCAGGAGCTGGTGAAGCACTGCATGGAAAACCACCGGAATGACCCCAACAAAGTGGTGAGTGATGCTGGCACGTGTGTGACACCTCTGGAAATCCACCCACACCCCCGCTGATGCCGCATCCCAGTCCACCAGCACGGATGTTTGTGGAAGCACAGCTGTGTTCCAGCTGGTTTAAATCCCTCTGGGAGGTAGGGATCTGTCCCTGCTTTGTTAGAGGCTCCCTGGAATGGGCTGCCTCCATCCCCCTGTTCCTGCAGACCAGGTGGTGCTGGATTTCTTCTCCCTGTTCCCTCTGGGTTGACCAAGTGGGGAACTTGGGATCTTCTGCACAGGAAGCACCTGGAGCTGTTGGAGCGACTCCAGTGGAGATCACCAAGTTATCAGAGAGATGGAGCAGCTCTGCCATGAGGAAAGGCTGAGAAAATTGGGATTGTTCAGCCTGGAAAAGAGAAGATTCAGGGAGACCTAATTGTGGCCTTCCAGGACCTTCAGGAAAGGTGGAGAGAGGCTATTGACAAGGGCCTGGAGTGACAGGACAGGGGGGAATGGATCCAAACTGCCAGAGAATTGGTTTGGGTTGCATATTAGGGAGAAATTCTTCCCTATGAGGGTGGGGAGGCCCTGGCACAGCGCCCTGGATCCCTGAGAGTGTCCAAGGCTGGGCTGGACAGGGCTTGGAGCATGTCAGAGGAGGGGCACTTCTCACCTCTCTGAGAGGTCCCTGTGCAGGTGCCACCGTTCTGTGTCCCCACAGGTGTGCCCAGTGTGCTCAGCCATGCCCTGGGGGGATCCCAGCTACAAGAGTGCCAACTTCCTGCAGCACCTGCTCCACAGGCACAAGTTCTCCTACGACACCTTCGTGGTGAGTGTGACCCTGAGCCACAAAAGGGGGACTCCCCTCCCTGTGTTCTGTGCCAGGAGGTGAAACCAGCCCTTCCACCCATGAGACCCCCACACCCACCAGGCTGTCCTTACACATCAGGAGGAGAGGGAATTATTCCTGCACTCCACAAAATGGGTTTTTCCATTAAACTCTTCCCCTGAGGAATTGTAACACAAAACCCCTTTTCTTGGAGGTTTTGGGAACAGGGGGTGGGACCAGCCCAGCCCCAGGGTTTGGGGGGGGTCTGGTTGTTGCATGTGGGGGGTCCCTGACCCCTCCTGTGTGGGGGGTCCCTGACCCCTCCTGTGTGGGGGGCAATTGTGATGGCTCAGCTTTGACCTCAGGGGAGGCTCTGTTCGCATCCTGCTTTCATTGGATAGATGTCAGGGAAAAGAACCTCCAGGCGTTTACAGAGGAATATCCCAAGTTCAGGAGTGATGTTGGATAAACCCGACCTGGAGCTCTGCAAAAACCCCTGGCCTTGCTAGAGAGCTTCACCCTTTGTCCTCAGCTTGTGTGGGCATGTTCCATCCCACCTGCCAGGTGGGAGATTCCCGGCAGGAGAGGGATGTGGGCACAGATGTGGGCACCCAGAGAGCACGGGTGGCATTCCTGAGATCTGTGTGCCAGAGGAATGGAGGCTCCATGGGCACAGCGTGCCCTGGCTGTGCCAGCTTTCCTGAGCTGCCCTGTTTGACTTTCAGGATTACAACATCGACGAGGAGGCAGCGTTGCAGGCGGCCCTGGCTCTGTCCCTCTCTGAGAACTGAGGCTGATCCCTCTCCCTGCCCTGGCTCCTCCTGCACACTCTGGAGCCCCCAGAGCCCCACTGCTGCCGCTGTTCCCACTGCAAATCCCACCTTGTTCAAGAAGGTGGAGCCTCCTCAGTTGTCACAGTGAGTGAGCAGAGACCTCTGGAGAGAGGAGCCGGCGCCTCAGGGCTGGGATCAGCCCTTGGATAGGGATTGAATATCCGTGTTGGGAGCATATCCCTTTGTCCAGATTTATTTATTATTAGATGCTTTTTGGCACACTCGTCCCTGCTCTCTGTTGCAACAGAAAATAGGTACCTGAAACTGATAGACTGGAAGCCAAACTCCCTAATTTGGGACTGGAATCAGCCACATCCTTTTAAAAAGGAGGAAGGCAGCATGGAGCATCTTTTTTTAAACTCTCCGAGGATTTTTCTAGAGACCTCAGGCTGTGCTGACCCCCGTGCTGGAGGCTGGAGCTGCCTCCTTCACCTGAACCCAGGATGAGACTGAGCAGTGGTTCAGAGGAGCCCTCGAGGATGGCATCCAGCATCCAGGGAAACCCTCCCCTTCCTTGTTTTGTACCGGCTCTTGGGATACCAAATCCTTGCGTTTTTCTACACGAAGCGGTGCGAAGCCTTTTCCACGTTTTCTAGAGCGGGGTCAGAAGCTGTTCCCCTTCTCACTGCAATACCTGCCACCCAGGACAAGAGTATTTTTATGGAACATTGTTAAGAAAGTTTATTTTTTACACAAATAACCCAAGCAAATGAACACGTGGATTGGGAATGGGGCGGGAGGCGGGAGCTGGATCCCGGAGTGGCGGGTCGGACTCTGAGGTGGGGGGAAGTGCAGGAATCTTTCTGGGGCATCCCTGGATATTTCTGGGCCTTTCCTGGATATTTCTGGGCCCTTCCCTCACCAAAATTCCTCTGCCTGTGAGGGCGCAGGCAGGATCGTTGTGCCACGCTGGCACTCGGCAGGATCAGCTGGATTGGATGCAGGTGCTGGTTGCCCATGGAATGTCTGTCCGTGCAGGATCCCGAGCTCCTTACCCCCCCAGAAATAAGGGATTGCCTCTCCCTGTTGTAATCCCTCCCTGGGAGTGGGGCAGTGTTGATCCAAGGTGCTCCACAGCGTCCTGGTGACCCCTGTTCCCCCTGCCCCTTCCTCTCAGCCCTGCCTGCCTGGTGGAGTTGGCTCTGGAGGGCTGGCAGGGAGATAGCAGGGAGATGGCACCAGCCATGGGATGAGCCTGAGGCTCCCAGAGGTGGAGGTGAGGGAGGGAGTGATTCCCATGGTGCTGCCTTCCTGCAGGATTTGCAGGGAAGAGGGCTGGGAGAGGCCCCCTCTGCATCTCCCTGCTCGGAGAATTCCTGAGCTTTATCCAAAACCTGGCTCCAGCTCTGCTCTAGCAATACTGGCTTGGGTTTTACTTTGATTTTCATAGTGCTGGATGATTTTGGGATCTGCAGCCCTGCGAGGAGCGTGCAGGGAACCCTAAGCTCCCCTGGCAGGGCAGGGAAAGGGCTGGAGCTCCCCTGCTCCCCTTTCTGGAGGCAGGCCAGTGAGGAGGAATGGGATCTTCTCTTACCTGCCCAGCGTTGCTGGCACCTGGAGGATGTTCCTGGTGGGATGGAGGGCACTGGCATCTTCCAGAAGGGCCCCAGGAGCATTTCCCTGTCCTGTGCTCAGCTGGGACCCTCAGCTGCTGCAGCAACCTCCAGGAGAGCTCCGTGCTGTTGGGGCAGCACTGTTAACCTCGGGCTCCTTCCCTCTCTTGTCTTTGTCCTTTTTGCCCCACAGAGACAGGGCAGGGGCATCAATAGCTGCTTTTGTAAAGCACTTTAAGGCCCTGGGTGTGAGGGGCCACTCCAGGCTGTGCCAGGGATCCTGTGTGCCAGGGATCCTGTGTGCCAGGGATCCGTGGATCCTGCTGGCCGTGCCCACCAGGTGTGTCACCCACCACTTTTTTGCATAATTAGAACTTTTAACGAGCCGTCCTGTTTTTTGAAGAAGAATTAATGACGTGTTTGTAGCAAACCATTTTTCTCAATAAAGGCAGTTTCATCCACGCCTGGCCTCGGTGGCGGGGAGAGATGCTGGGAGCTCTGGGATCCAGCTGGTGGAGGCTCTGGGAGCACTCGGAGGGTACTGGAGGTGTTTGGGGCACTGGGGTGTGATGGTTACGGGGATTTGGGGAGCACTGGAGCTGTACTGGGAGCACTGGGACGGTACTGGGGGCACCGAGGACACTGGGTAACACTGGGGCAGTGGAGTGCTGGAGGCAAAGCGGTGCGGGAGCGGTACCCGGAGCAGAACCGGCAGCACCGGGACTGGTACCGGCAGTGTTACCGGGAGCACCGGCAGCATCTGCGCATGCGCAGGTATTGCCCAATTCAAAAATGGCGCCCTGCAGGCCCCGCCCAGCGCGCTCAGGGGGCGGGGCATCCCGTGGTCCGATCGCTGCTATTGGCTGTTGGGAACCGGGTGCTGCGCCCTGGACCAATGGCGAGGCGGGGCCCGCCGCAGGCCGCGGTCACATTCGTGGCGCGGGGGCGGTGCCTGAGGGCGGCCGGAGGTGGCGGCGGCGATGGCGGCGGAGCGCGGACTGGCCATGGTCACCTGCACGGCCCCCGTGAACATCGCCGTCATCAAATACTGTGAGTGCCACGGGACACGGGCGGGGCGGGCTGGGCACCTGCGCGGGGGGCACAGATTCCGGGCTGTGCCGTGACAGGTGACGCTGTGCCGGGCCAGGCCGTGGTGCACCGTGTCGCTGTTTACCACGCAACTCCCAGCCGTGCCATGTCATTCCAAGCTGCTCCATGCCATGCCGAGCGCTATGCCATGCTTTGCTGTGTCCATCAGTGCCATCAAACTGTTCCATGCCGTTCCTAGCTATGCCGTGCCACTCCTGGCTGTACCATGACATTTCTAGCCGTGCCATTCCTGGCTGTTCCATCCGTGCCAGGCGCTGTCGTGCCATGCTTTGCTGTGTCCATCAGTGCCATCAAACTGTTCCATGCCATTCCAAGGCATGCCATGCTGTGCTCTCTTGCAGGGGGCAAGCGTGACACCGACCTCATCCTGCCCATCAACTCCTCCCTGAGCGTGACGCTGCACCAGGACCAGGTGGGTCAGCATCAGGATCAGGATTAGGATCAGGATTAGGATGAGGTTTAGGATCAGCCCCCCAGCCGTCCAGGGGTGCTGAGCCCGCTCCCTCTCTCCCCACAGCTCAAGACCACCACGACGGCGGCCGCCAGTCGGGATTTCACGGAGGACCGGCTGTGGCTCAACGGGAAGGAGGCGGACGTGGGACACCCGCGGGTCCAGGCCTGTCTGCGTGAGGGTGAGCGTCCCCTGCCCGGGGATGTCCCCAGTGTCCCCGGTGTCCCCTGACCCTGCTGTCCCTGCAGTGAGGCGCCTGGCCCGGAAGCGCCGCGGGGGCGGGGAGGACGCGGCCGCGCTCAGCCTGTCCTACAAAATCCACATCGCCTCCGAGAACAACTTCCCCACGGCCGCGGGGCTCGCCTCGTCTGCCGCCGGCTTCGCCTGCCTGGGTGCGTGTGGGACCGGGAGCTGGCCTGGGGGTGTCCCTCGTCCCTGGCCCTGAGCTGTCCCCTCCTTGGCTGGGAGGGGTTATAGGGGTGTCCCCTTGCTGTGACCTGTGGCAGTATGGCATGGAGGGCGCTGGGAGGGGGTGGGGTGTCCCCTCTGTTTGTGCTCCACTGGCCCAGGATGGGTGACAGGGGTGTCCCCTCTGCCTGTCCCCGCAGTGTCGGCGCTGGCCCGGCTCTATGGCCTGGAGGAGGAGCTGTCCGAGGTGGCCCGACGGGGCTCGGGCAGTGCCTGTCGCAGCATGTTCGGGGGCTTTGTGCAGTGGCAGCGCGGGGAGCGCCCCGATGGCACCGACAGCCTGGCCCTCCAAGTGGCCCCCGAGATGCACTGGCCGGAGCTCCGGGTCCTCGTCCTGGTGGTGAGGGGCTGGCAGGGGATTTGGGTGGGGTTTGGAACTCGGGGGGCTCAGGAGGGACCGTGTCCCACTGTCTATGTCCCCCCAGGTCAGTGGGGAGAAGAAGCCGGTGGGCAGCACGGCAGGGATGCAGACCAGTGTGGAGACCAGTCCCCTGCTGAAGGTAGGGGGACATGGGACTTGTCCTGCCTGGGCAGGGACAGGGTCCCCTTTCCCTTGGAATGGGGCTGGAGGGTCTGCAGTGACATTCAAAGTGTCATGGTGCTGTGGGTGTCACCAAATTGGGGTAACAGTAACCTTCCCGCTGTGGGTGTCACCAAATTCAGGGTGACCACAACCCACCTGATGTGGATGTCACTGAGCTGGGGTAACTGTGACCCTCCTGCCGTGGAGGTCACTAAGCTGGGGTGACCACAACCTGCCTGCTGCGGTTGTCACTGCTTTGGGGGGGTGACCGTGACCCACCTGCCGTGGGTGTCACTGCGGTGGACTGATGGTGCCTCCCGTGCTGTGGCAGCACCGGGCAGAGGTGGTGGTCCCCGAGCGCCTGGCCCAGATGATGCAGCACATCCAGGACAGGGACTTTGAGGGCTTTGGCCAGCTGGCCATGAGGGACAGCAACCAGTTCCACGCCACCTGCCTCGACACCTTCCCACCCATCTTCTACCTCACGGACGTGTCGCGCCACATCATCGCGCTGGTGCATCGTTACAACACCCACCACGGCCACACCAAGGTACCAGCGGGGCCCTGAGGCTGTCACAGCACCGTGGGTGGCCCTTCCCCAGGTCCCCACGTCCTCACAATGCCACCACAGGTCGCCTACACCTTCGACGCCGGACCCAACGCCGTGATCTTCACGCTGGCCGACACCGTGGCCGAGTTTGTGGAGGTGGTGAGGCGCAGCTTCCCCCCCGCCACCAACGGGGACCAGTAAGGGAGTGGCACTTCTTACTGGGGGGTGGTGGGGAGGTGCTGGGGACACGGGGACTGAGAGCTTGCCGTGTCACAGGTTTGTCCGGGGGCTGCCCGTGGGCTCAGCCGCGCTGTCACAGGAGCTGCTGGCTGCCGTGGTCACCGAGCCCATGCCGGGGGCTGTCCAGTACATCCTGCACACCAAGGTGAGGGGCAGGGAGCTGGGGGAGTGTGACGGGGGGGTCATGGCCTCTGTGGGGGGGCTCTGACCCCATTCCTGGCCTCAACGGGGTGGTGGGACCCCAGGGGTGTCCAGGACCCTATCACTGTCCAAGTTCCATGGGGGGTGTGTAGCACCCTGTCCCCATCCTCAGGGGTGTGTGTGGGACCCCATCCCTGTCCCCAGCCCCAGGGGGTTGTGTAGGGCCCTGTCCCCATCCTTGAGGGTGTATGTGGGACCCCATCCCCCTACCCATCTCCAGGTGGGTATGCAGGACCCCCTTTTCTGGACATATTCTCACTGGGGTGACCTTTTGTGGTCTGTGGGGTGCAGAGCTGCCCCCCACCCACAATGCGGGGGTCCTGCAGGCAGTGGGGCTCCCCGGTGTCCCTGACCCGTGTCCTGCCCCACAGCCTGGCCCTGGTCCCCAGCTCGTGGATGACCCCAGCCAGCACCTCCTGGGAGCGGATGGGCTGCCCCGGAGCCGTGCCTGATCCCGGTGACACCCTGGGACAGCCGGGACACACCAGGGGCACTCTGCTGATGCCACCAGCGGGCCTCAGGAGCCTGAGCCAGGCCTGCAGCAAAGCTGTCCCCAGCTCTGGGGCAGGATATGATGACCCCGGGGCTGGTTTTTAATCTTTTCTAAGGAAATAGAGGGTTCCTGTTTCCAGTGCTGTTTTGGGGTGTCGGGTTCTGTGTGTGGTGCTGGGAGGAAACAGCGCCGGCCAAAAGAGGGGGCAGGAGATGGGGACAGTCCCTGGGGCTGATCCTGTTCCTCCAATAGAGCCCTGTCACCCCACATGACCCCTGTTCCCCTGTGTCCCTTGTGGGGTATCTCCTGTCCCATATGTTCCTACGTTGTCACTGATGCTGTCCTTGCACATGGCCCTTGTCCCTTGCACATCCCACATCCCCTGTCCTGTGCAGCACTGTTCCTGTCCCCATCCCTCAGATGTCCCTGCTGCTGGGACGGGCCCTGTCCCCCCCATGTCCTGTCCCCCGCATGTCCCCTGTTGCCGCCGTGTCCCTGGAGCTGATCCTGACCCCCCAGGTCGGACTGACCCTGTCCCTCGGCGCCGTCCCTGTCACCCTCCGTGTCCCGGTGTGGCCCCGGGTCGGTGTGGTGTCCCCGCGGGGGTGTGGCCTATGAGAAAGGGGGCGTGGCCAGGAGAGGGGGCGTGGCCTGCTGTGGTAACGCCTCAGCCGCCTTCCGGGTCGGGACCGGCCGAGCGGAGCCGAACCGGGACGGGCCGGGCCCAGCGGGGCCGGGATCAGCCGAGCTCCAGCGGGCCAAGCTGAACCCCGTCGGGTGATACCGCCCCAGGCGAACCCCATCGGGCTGAGCCGAGCAGAGCCGAACCCTCTGGGCTGAGCCGAACCGGAGCGGGCCGGGAGCAGCTGAACCCGCTCGGGCCGAGCCGAGCAGAGCCGGGAGCAGCGGAAGGCGCTGGGGCCGGCCGGCTCCGCTGCGGGCCATGGGGCAGATCGAGTGGGCCATGTGGGCCAACGAGCAGGCGCTGGCCGCCGGGCTCAGTGAGTACGGGGGGCTGGGGGGCTGGGGGGGGCCGGGGCTGGGGGATCGAGGGAATCCGGACACTGCAGAAAGGCCCCGAGAGCCGCAAGGAGCGAGCGCCCGGCGGGCTGGGGATGCCGAGCCCAGGGAGGGGATGCTGAGCCCCGGGGGTGCCCCCGGACACGGCCCGGGGGACGGGGATCGGGATGGGGTGGGGGTCCCGGTCCCACTGGGCTGGGGGGTGCCGGGGGTGCGGGCAGGATGCGCTGGGGACGGCCGGGAAGTCCCAGCCGAGGCTGCAGCCTCCGCTTCCTCCTTTTCTCTTCCTCCTCTGCCCTCTCTTCCTCGGTTCCGTTCTCTCCTCCACTCTCTTCCTCCGGCCGCGGTGCCGAAAATGTCCCCCAAAGGCCCTGGAGTTGCCTGAATGCGGGGGGTCCCGCACGCAGCATCTCCCCGGCATCCCGCATGTTGGAGTCCTTGGGGCCATGGAACCCCCAGTTCCCTTCCCTGAATCCGGGGCGGGTCCCGACTGTCCCCAGGGCCATAGTCCCACCTTGGGGGTTTGCGAGGGGCTGTACCCTGAGTTTGGAGCGGGCATATCCCGGATTCGGGGTTGTATCCGGGCTTTTGGGAGCTGTATCCCAGGCTGAGGGTTTGGATCGTGGTTTTGGGATTGTGTCCCGGGTTGGGGTCAGTGTCCTGGCCTTGGGGCCGTGTCCCGGTGTGTCCCCTCCATCCCGCTGTTCCCGCAGTCCTGCTGACGGGCGGGATCGTGGCCGTGGCGGGGCAGTTCAAGGGCTGGTACTTCGCGGCGTATTCCATGTATCCTTCCCAACAGCATTCCCGGGGCTGGGCTGCGCGAAAACCCTGTCCCGACCGGGGTGGGAGGCATGAACGGGTGGGGGTCACATCCTTATCTCCCCATCCTGGTCCCAGCTGTGCTTTCCCCGCCCCACACAGCCCCTTTTTGGGGTGCGGGTTGTTCCTTGGGGCTATTCCCGCTCCCATCCAGCTTTTCCTTGACGGGCCGGCAGCGCGGCCGGCGTCCTGGTGTGCCTGCTCGAGTATCCCAGGAGCAAGAGGAAAAAGGGCTCCACCATGGAGAGGTGGTGAGTGCTGTGCCCCCCTGGCACTGGGGTTCCCGGTGGCCCCCAACCACAGGGATGTGGGAGCAGGGCTGCATCCCTTGGGGTGATCCTTGCAGAGATGGGGGTCCCCGGAGTTTGGGTGTCCCCCGAGGGTGGGGACACCCCCTGTGACCCCTTGCTGTCGCCCTGCAGTGGCCAGAAGTACCTGACAGCCGTGGTGAAGCTGTTCGGGCCCCTGACCAGGAATTATTACATCCGAGCCATCCTTCACGCAGCGTGAGTGGGGTGCAGGGTTGGGGGCTGGGGGGTCCCCAACTCTCTCTGAGTGCCAAATCTCTGTCACAGCCTGGCTGTCCCTGCCGGTTTCCTCCTCTCCACCATCCTGGGCACCGTCTGCCTGGGCATCGCCAGCGGCATCTACCTGCTGGTGAGTGCAGAGGGGTTTTGGGGGGCTGGGGAGGAGAAGGGCACCCCTAAACTCATGGACCATGTGAATTCCAAGAGCATTCCCAGACTGAGCTGCAGGAAAACCCTGGCCCGATCGGGGTGGACAAGGGGTCACATCCTCCTCCCTCCCCCCACTCTGCTCCCAGCTGTGCTTTCCCTGCCCCAAACCGCCCCTTTTTGGGGTGGGGTTTGTTCCTTGGCGCTATTCCCGATCCCACAGGCTGCAGTTCGAGGGGAGGAGTGGAGACCCATCGAGCAGAAGCCCCGGGAGAGGCCGCAAGTGGGGGGCACCATCAAGCAGCCCCCCAGCAACCCCCCGCCCCGGCCCCCCCTCGATGCCCGCAAGAAGCAGCCGGAGGTGGGGGGGCAGGTGAACCCCATCCCTGTGGAGGTGGAATAATGGAGGCTCCTCCTGTCCCACTGCCCTGCTCCTGCTCCTGCTTCCCAGCTGCTCCTGGATCCACTGCAGGGAACGGGCTCCTGGGGATCCCCAAAATCCTAGGGGTGCTCAGCTCCTTGGTGGGTCCCCAGCTCCTGGTGATGCTCAAATCCCTGTGGGGATCAGGGATTCCCAAATCCTCAGTGATGCTGTGGGGTCCCCAGCTCCTAGGCATCTCCAAATCCCCAGCAATCCTCAGCTCCTTGTAGGATCTTCCTCTTCTGAGGATCCCCAAATCCCCTAAGATGCTCAGCTCCCAAATTCCCAGCGATGTGATGCTCCCTGTGGGGTTTCCAGCCCCCGGGGTCTTCCCAGCTTCTGGAGATCCCAAATCCCTGGGGCTGCTCAACTCCCTATGGGGTCTCCAGCTCCCAGGAATTCCCCAGCTCCTGGACCTCCCCAAATCCCCAAGGATATTCAGCTTCCTGTGGGGTCTGCAACCCCCAAGGGCTTCCCAGCTCCTAGGGATCCCCCAAATCCTTGGGGATTCTCAGCTCCCTGTGAGTCTCCTGTTTCCAGGGGCTCCTCAGCTCCTGGGAACCCCCAGATCCCTGGGCATGCTCAGCTCCCTGAGGGTCCCAACTCTCCAAGCACCTCCCAGGTCCCTGGGGGATCCCCAAATCCCTGTGGAACTCCAGCTCTCAGGGAATCCCCAGTGCTCCGGGGGGATCAGGCAGCTCTGCTCCAGCTCTCCCTGGTTTTTGTCATTTCTGCAGTTGCTGTTGCAATAAAAAGTGGGAAAGGCACCAGCTGCCCCTGCCTCCTGCTCCAGGGGGAATCCTCCCATTCCTGCCCTGCTCCTGGGGCGGCTGGGACAGGACTGGGGAGGCGTTTTGAGGAGAAACAATGCAATTATGGGCAAATCCGGGATGTGCAGGTGCAGAGTGCGGCCACGGCAGGGTCCCCTCCCAAAATCCTTACGGAGCCAACAGTGGGGTGCAGCTGGGAGGGTCCCGCACTGGAGCTGCACAGGGAGTCCCAAAGGAGCCCCCAAACCATGGGATAAACCCCAGCAGGGGATTTGGGGAGCATTTCCCTTCCCAGTCCCACTCATGAGTGCTGGAAGTTCGTGGGTGTGATGTGGGTGCCAAATCCTCGATCCCACTGGGATCAGCAGCTGCTCCAGGTCCCCCTGTGCCCCCTCCCCACACAGACTCCGGTCCCTCAGGGGGTGCAGGTGGCCCTGGCGCCCTGCAGGTGCTGCCAGCACAGGTGGAGTGGCCCTGGCAGGTGGCACCAGGTCCGTGGGCTGTGGTGCCCAGGGGCAGAGCCATGGGAAAGGTGTGGGTGTCGGGGTGCCAGGGCTGGATCCCCCCGGGGCTGGGGGTGTGGGGCACCCCCGTGCCCTCCCCATCACCTCCCAGTTCCTCCTGCCCTGCTGCACTGGGTGCACTGGTGCTCTGGATGTGCCTCTGTCCCTGTGCCCCAATTCCCAACATGCCAATGCCCCAGCTGGGAATGGAGCAAGGACCGTGCCAGGAGTCGTTGGCTTTTATTTGCAGCATTAAATAGCACTAAGGAGGAGAAAATAAATAGCTTTTTGGGGGAATAAATAACCAGTGAGTGCCTGGACAGCACTCACAGGGTCCTGGAGCACCGTGGGGCGCTGCTGGCCCTGGAGTCACAGCCGTGGCTGGGGGGCGGTCAGCAATAAATAGGGGGTACAAAAAGCCCCCCCCGGCAGCAAGGCTTATAAATAACAACTCATAAATAACCAGGGCAGGGGACACCCTGGCGGGGTCGGGTGCTCTAAAACAAGCACGGGCGGGGGCCGGGCGGTGACACGGTCACGCATGGGGGCGGGCGCGGGGCGGGCTCAGCGCACGGTGCGGGGCAGGACGCAGGTACAGCCCACGGGCACTCGGATGTAATCCACCTCCAGCGTGACCATCCCCGGCCCCGCGGGCCGCGGGCACGGCTTGCGCCGCAGCACCAGCATGGTCTGGTGGATGGTCACCGAGTTGAGCGACGTGGTCTCCCGGCCGGTTTTCACGTCCACGCAGCCGCTGCACAGGCACTCGGCGAAGGCCAGCTTGCGCGGGTAGCGGTTCTCGTCCTCGTCGATGCTGCGGGGACACGGCCACACTTTCCCTTGTGCCACCGGCTCTTGCCAGCCGGCACCGAAGGGAAGAGGCTGCCGATAGCGGGCGGTACTCACCGGTAGCGCCACGGGGAGATGGAGCGCTCGTGGGGCTCGCTGCGGAGCCCGGTCCGCAGGGACAGCGCGGGACAGGCGGGCGGGCGGTGCCGCCGCAGCCGCCGGGCCCCGCCGGCCTCCAGGAGCTCCAGCTGCGGCACCAGCTGCACCGACACGTGGCGGTCCCAGCGAGGGCTGCGGCCCAGGAGATGCGCCGGAGCCTCGTCCCCCAGCTCGGCCCCGCTGTAGCAGCGCACGGCGGAGTGGGCAGAGGCAGCCCCGGGGCGCCGCAGAGCCCGGCACTGCCCCAGCACCGCCAGCAGGGCCAGGACAAGCAGCCAGCCCTGGGGGGACAGCACAGCGTCAGAGACAGGCAAGGGGACAGGCACACACAGCACAGGGTCAGCGACAGGCAAGGGGACACACACAGAGCACAGGGTCAGTGACAGGCAAGGGGACAGGCACACACAGCACAGCGTCAGTGACAGGCAAGGGGACACACACACACAGCATAGAGTGTTAGTGACAGCCAAAGGGACAGGCACGCATAGCACAGAGTGTCAGTGACAGCCAAAGGGACACACACACAGAGCACAGAGTGTCAGTGACAGCCAAAGGGACAGGCACAATGTCAGTGACACCCTTGGGGACAGGCACACACAGCCAGGGAAGGTTGACAGGCAGCGACCTCCCCAAAATGTCAGTGTGCACCCACACAGCACCTGGGGCCTGGGAGTGTGCCTTTATATCTCTCTATTATCGATCTATTGTCTGTATTTTATTTATTTATCTATTTCTATATGTCTGTCTATAGGTATAATCGGTATATCTATAAATGTCTATAGATCTGTATGTCTATATAGTATCTATATATTTTTATCTGTTCGTAGATGTCTATAGATCATCTCTGTATCTCTATCTCTGCGTGTCTATCTAGATATTTATATATCTATGTCTGTCTTTATCTTTATATCTATGACTATATCAGTACATCTATAGCTGTATTTCTATATCTAGATATTTATATCAATATCAATATATCAATATATCTCTATATCTCTGTATCTCTGTCTATATGTCTATATATCTATATATTTCTATTTTCTATAAATAGAAAACTATATTTTATAGATATTCTATATTCTATTTTCTATAGATAGAATTTTTCTATAGATAGATTTTCTATTTTCTATAGATATCTATCTATATATCTCTATGTCTATATCTGTCTGTAAATCCTAAAATACCAGCACACCCATGTGCACACGTGCTTGGATACACACAATATCCACACTCACACACTGTACATACACAGCAACACCTACAGGGTTAAACACACACACACACAAATATATTTATATTTTTATATTTTTATATAAATATAAAATATCTAAGTATCTAAATAGCATAAAATATATTTATATAAAATATCTAAGTGTATAAATGAACATATATAAAACTATATATATATTAAAATATATAAAATATAGACATATAGAAATATAGAAACAAATATAGAAATACAGAGAGGAAAAAAGCTGCACATATACGAATGTGCACACACAGGGATATCACACCCTCGACCCCCAAAAAATGGCCCAGGTGTGCAGGACAGGTGCACACACACTGTAACACACACACACAAATATACAGCTATATACACACAGAATATATCTATATATCTGTATATCTATATATCTCTATATCTATATATCTGTATATCTATATATCTCTATATATCTATATATATGTGGATTTTATATATATATATGTGTGTGTGTGTGTGTGTGTGTGTGTGTATATATATATATATATACAAACAGAAAAATACAAACACAGACACAGGGACTACATGTACACACACAGAATACAGAATATACATTTATAATTTTATATATTAGATATATACAGGCAGAGGGCCAGCACACACCTATAGACTCCCACCCTAGAGCTGAGCACACCCCACACAGAACTGGACACGTGCACAGGGCATCCATTAATATATAATATAATAATATATCATATATCATATATCATATATCATATATAATAATATATCATATATCATAGATACAATATATATATTATCGAATATAGAAGAAATGTATATAGCATACTGTATATGTTATATAATATATGATATATATAATTTGCACATATATCTCATAAAATGTAGAGTAAATGCATAATATATAATATACACAATATATAAAATTCATAATGTAATATACATAACATAATATATACTATATACTATATACTATATACTATATACTATATACTATATACTATATAATACATTATATTATGTTATATTATATTAATAAAAATATATGTACAGTCTAGCACATGGATATATCTATATATATTTAAAAGCACATTATATATGATAGATGTATATGTGTACATATATGAATATAAAGCACAGTATACATATATACATATATATTATATGTACCTGTGCAAATATTTATTTCTATTTTAAAATCTGCAAATTTTTAATTTATATATTTTTATAGGTACACATAGCACAGGATACATATATACATATATACATATAATATGTCTTTATATATGTGCATATATAGTTTTATATTTATTTATATATTTATATAATTTCATAATATAAATACATTATACACCTGCAGCCAAACCTGTGTAGACACTGCCTGTGCACCCACACCCACACAGACACAGAAAACACCTGCGCGTGTGTGAGGGAAATATTAAATAAAGGATCAACAACTCCTGGAAGTCAAAGAAATAATGGAAAGAAGTAATAGAAATAATGTGATTAAAGAAAAGATAAATACGTGTAATATAAATAAATTTTTAAAAGTTAAATATAATAAATAAATTAGAAATAATATACATATACATATACATATACATATATGTTATATAAATATAAATAAAATATATAAGTATATAAATGTAGATACTTAAAAATTTTTAAAATTTAAGTATAAAATAAACATAACTATAAATAATACATGTAAATAAACATATAAAGGAAGAGATATTGTAAGGAAAAGGGTAAAGCAAAGAAATGTATACATAGAAAATGAAAATAAAATAGAAAATGAAAATAACAAATAAATTAACATAAAATTTGATATATAAAAAAAAAATTTAATGACGCCTCTGCAGTAATAAATAAAAATCTATGCACACACACACGGGGACAGGGACAGCATCCAAGAGCTCCTGTGCCTTGTTTTGGGCTGCCAAAAACACATCTGGATCCCTCTGTGTGTGCAGGAATGCGGGCTGTGCTCAACACACAGCACTGACATGGATATAATTATATATATTTTTATATATATAAATACTTATCAATCTATAGAAATACATATAAACACACAAAGCACTGACACAGAGCAGTGACAGGGATATATATATATTTTAAAAAATTACATGTATTTATATATTTTTATATATTTATATATAAATATATGTGATTTTATGATTTTATATATTTTTAATATATTTATATATAATTTAAAATATATTTTAATATATTTTAATATATTTTAATATATTTTATATAAATATATATTTAAATATATAAAGAATATATAAATACGGATAAATACATACAAACATATAAACACACACAGCAGCGACAGGGATATAAATACAGATAAATATATATAAAAATATACTTATAAACACATATAAACACACACAGAACACTGACCCAGGTGTGCCACACACAGATAAAATACACACACAGGGCCCTGCAGGTGGTGTGT
>VZSR01000393.1:1452136-1484544 GCA_013398615.1 Brachypodius melanocephalos
GGAGCAGGGAATCCCAAATCCCAGCCTCCAGGGAATCCCACCTTGTTCAGGAGGGTCAGTTTGATCTCCTTGTGCCCGCTGAAGCTGCCCTGCTGAGCCTGGGGGGCCGAGGGCTGCTGGCCCTGGGGCGGCTGCTGGGATTTGCTTCCTGGGGTGGGCTTGGCTGATTTCAGGAGCTGAGCGGGCACATCCCGTTTCCTCTTCTCCTCTTTAGCACTGTCTTCTTTTTTGGACTTTCCTGTCAAAAGCAGAGAGCACGAGTGGTGACTTGGGAATGATTCCTATTGCCTGCTCTCCCTTTGGGCAAGAGGATGCTGCTGCAGGGATGGAAAAGCCCACAGCAGTTAACTCAGCTCGTGGGCCTGAGATTAAGGGATTCAGGAACCAGCATTTCCACAGAGAGGAAAAGAAAAGACAAAAAACAAAAAGGCTTTTTGCCACAGGTCTGGAACGAGCAGAGGAGGAGCAATGTGATAATGGAGTTGTCCAGATTTACATCACCTTCCATGGGTGAAGGAGAACGGGGTGAGGGAGAGGCAGAAGTGCCAGGCAGGAAAAGGGATGAGACAGCCAGAGGCACAGGGATGGAAGCACGTGGACCTTCATTTGCTCCACAGCCTCTTGTGCTGCCTCTGCTCCAGGATTTTCCTGGAGCCCACAGCATCCCCAGGGAAGGATCTCTGCTCCTCCCAAGCCTCCCCAGAGGAAGAGAAGCCCAGCAGAGCAGGTGGCTGTACCTTTCTTCTGCTGGGCCGGGGTGGGGGAGCGGGAGCTGGCCGAGGACACGGGGCTGGCCAGGTCCGCGTACATGTCCTCGGAGTCGGCGCTGCGCACGGAGCTGCTGCTGGACGAGGCACTGGACACGGAGGAGACGCTGCTCACGCTCAGGGACCTGCCAAGAACCAACAGCTCACATCACACTGCAGGCCTTCCTGCATCTCCCTGCACGGCTGCACGTTGGGAAGCTCGGCAGGCAGCGACACACAAAGGCCGTGTGTCCTGGGGTGCCGCTGGAATGAAAAATCCCAAAGCTGTCGGGTGCAGGCCTGGAAAGTGATGATTATTTATAGCCAGGATTAAGGGAATGTGTAAACAGGGCACTGTTTGCCCAGGAAAACAAGGAGTGAAAGCAGGGAGTGCACTGGCACATCCAGGTCAGTGTTACAGCTCAGGGCAAGGGTTCCCTGGCAGGGTTTCTGCTGTTGGCACAGAGCCACTGTCACGACTGATAACGACAGGGAGATGCCTCCAAGATGGAATTCTCCTGCCAGGGCCTGTCCCAGGAAATGTTCAAGCCAGGCTGGACAGGGTTGGAACAACCTGGTCTAGTGGAAGGTGGCAGAGAGTTGGACTGGATGAGCTTTAAGCTCCCTTCCAAGCCAAACCACCCCACGCCATGAATATTCATGCAGCCTCTCCAGCCTGTTCCACAGGCCACACCAACCTGCTCTGCCAGCAGGGCCCAGGCTGCCTGGCTGCAAGCTGCACTGGGGTGACTGTGGCAGCTTCAGCACAGACCAACCCTGTGCAGCCTCTACCCCCTGGCACCAGGAGCTGAGCTCTGAGAGGTCTCATGGATTGTGCCAACGATGCCAGGATGAGCCAGGAACTCCTCCAGGCCGCCAGGCTGGCCCAGCAGAGCTGGTGTGGGCACACAGTGCATTTCCCACATTTCCCCCTTCCCACAGGAGCAGCACAGGCAGCCCCAGTGTGCTCACATTTCCCATCCATGCCTCTGAAGCTCTTGCATCACCCCTGGCTGAGCTGATGAACGTGACAAGCACGGAGTAAACAAGCCGGGATTTCCGTAAAATAACGCGGATGTTGAACCTCCGAGTTCCAGAGTTCACAGATGGGAATTTGCAGCTGCTCAGAGCCAAATCCTGCCCCATCCACTGGTTTTACACCCCTGTGCCAGGGAAGTGTTGTGTTTCAAGGTTCTGCCTGTGAGGATTCAGGGAATCCTCTTTGTGAAGAGATGAAAAAATCCTGAAGGAGTGACTTGAGAGTGGTTTGTTCCTCTTTGCTGGAAGGAGTTTGCTGTTTACACATCCCACAGACCAGCAGGCTTGGAACTATTCACTTGGGGCTAAACACAAAGGAACTGGACCTGCAACTTTGCCAGCAAAGGAAAAATATCATTAGCCGGGATAATTTAGGGATTTTCTGACCTCCCTCTTTTGACAGGCCAAGCATCTCCCCTAAGGACACGCAGGAACCAGAGGTGGGAGAGGCTCAGGAGAGCCAAGCTCCATAGCCTGGAACTGTTCATTTGTAGTTTAATTAGGATGTGGGATCACCCTGGCCAGAAGGAGCTGTTCTGGACACCGTTCAGGTTAAATGGGTGCTTGGACACACATGACAGGATCATTTCCTTGAATAAACCACAAGGGAAGTATCAGGGAATCACGGAATGCTTTGGGCTGGAAAGAACCTTAAAGATCATCCAGTTCCAACTCCAACACCTCCCAAAAGACCAGGCTGCTCCAAGTCCTGTCCAAACTGGCCTTGGACACTTGCAGGGATGGGGCAGCCACAGCTTCTCTGGGCAACCCCTGCCAGGGCCTCCCCACCCTGACAGGGAAGGATTTTCCCCAAGTATTCCATCTAAATATCCACTCTATCTGTTTAAGACCATTATATCTTGTTCTATCACTCCATGCCCTCTCCAACCCCGTATTCCCATCACAATCCAGGACTTGGGATCTGTAACACAAACCCAACCTTGTCCCACCTGCAGCTTGTGCTGCTGGAGCTACCGAGAGTTTCCACTGCAAGAAACCAAACCAGGGAACTACAGTCACAAATTTGCTGTTAAATAAAGGTCACAAAGGCTTTACCTGGATTTCCTTGACCCAGAGGGAGAGTGGGAGGCTGAGGCAGAGGATGATCTGGAACGAGATCTGGAGAGAGACCGGGACAAGGACCTCGATCGGGAGCTGGACCCGCTGTAGCTGCTGGCACTGCCACTGATGCTGCCACTGATGGTCCTCCTGCAAGGCACACAAACCCCTCCCAGCATGAGAATTGTCATGGGAAAGAGAGAGAGAAGGGAAAAAAAACAGAGAGAAAAGCAGAGATTTGCTCAGAACCCTCTGACTGACGCCCAGCCCTCCCTGAGTGATCGGCCCCTTCCACCACTTGTCCCAGTTTGTGTGCTGGGAATGATGTTCTGTGGTGGGGAATATCCCTGGGAATGATGTTCTGTGGTGGGAAATATCCCTGGGGCCAGTGTGGGTCAGCTGCTGACCCTCCACCACACCAAACCTGTGGGACCAAACAGATCCCACACGATCCTTTTTCCTCGCTGTGCCACCTCCACGAGCAGCAGCTCTCCAAAACGCCTTTTTCCCCACTCCCACCCTGATTCTGCCACATTTCCTTTATCCCACCCACTCCATCCTCCCCTCAGCCTCCACAGGCAGAAGCCACTCATGGCAAACCAGGAACATCCCACCCCAGCTCTCTTCTCCTTTTCTCCCTGCCCCAGGAGATGGATTTCTCCCTTAACCCCAATAGTCAGGACTCCGGGATTTGCTGATCTTCCAGGAGACAGAAAGGTGGGATTTGCTGGATCTCCCATGAGATCAAGCCTCACTCTACTCCCCAGCTCTCTCACCTCCTGGGTGGAGTCCTTGTCTGACGTTCCTTCCTCCTTGCTTCCCGATTATCCCCCAGCTTGGCTGGCTCTGGGGCTGTTGTAATTTTCGTGAGTGGCTGAGGGACTGGGAGGGCAGTGAGTTTCTTCACAGATTTTTCCCTGGAAAAACGACAATTTTCAGGTGTTTGATCCCAGGGGGTGGGCACAGAGCACTCAGGACATCCTCAGAAATGACGTGCTCGGGTTTGTTGTTGTTTAATATTCTAGAGATTATGGAATCCTGGAATGGTTTGGGCTGGAAGGGACCTTAAAAATCATCCCGCTCCATTCCACTATCCCAGGTTACTCCAAACCCCATCCAACCCAGCCCTGATGTGACTCCTGTAGCTACAAACACTTGGCTGTTTCACCAAAACACAAACACCACGGATTTCCCTGAAGGGATTTGCTCCCCATATTCTCAACCAATTCATCTTTTCAGAGATAAATTACTGTACAACAGCCAATTCTAGAGATATTTGACTTGTAAATTAACTCCTGAAGCAGACTGGGTGGAAATGTTGTTTCTTATCCATTTAATTCCATCATTTTTATTCCAGACACTTACACCTGCTTAAAATCTGCCAGTCAGGCTTCAGAATGAATGAAATGAGCACAGTAAATGCAAAGAATCTCTTTTTAGCTCCAGCATACAGATCAGGAGGGTGCAGAACAGCCAGTGTGTGTGCAAGCATCCCTTGGATCTGTCCCTTGGCTTGTGTTCCCTTTGGAAAACTGGATGGGAACACCACTGTGACATCCAACAGGCACTGCAGGAGATGGGGATGGTGGTGGCTCCTCAGTGCTGTCCAATTTGGGGCCCAGAGCACCCCAAGCTCTGCTCTGACAGCTGGACACTGCTGAGCCTGGGATGGTTTGGGTTGGAAACACCTTCAAGATCATATTCCAACCCCTGCCATGGGCAGGGACCCCTTCCATTATCCCAGGCTGCTCCAAGCCCTGTCCACCCTGGCCTTGGGCACTGCCAGGGATCGAGAGGCAGCCACAGCTTCTCTGGGCACCCTGCCAGGGCCTCAGCACCCTCACAGGGAAGGATTTCTCCCTGATATCCCATCCCTGTGTCCTGTCCCTCCATCCCCTTGTCCAGAGCTGCTGGAAGATCCCAGCTCTGATTTCACCCCCATTAACTGGGGAGGAGGTGCTGTCTGCACACACACACTGCTCATTCCCCCTGCTCCTGTGCTCAGTTACCCCCTGCAGAACACAGCATGAAGCCCATGGCACGTTATCCAATGACAACAATCCCTGTGCTGGGGCAGGCTGCCCTGGTGTCACCAAACCACCACTGCCAGGAGCACTGGGAGGGAGCAGACACCACTGCAGGGGCCTCATGGGGAGAAAACCCCAAAGGAAGGATAACGAGGGACAAGAATTGTGGCAAAGGGGATTGTCCTAAATACTGGAGAATTCAGGGGGATTCCCATGGTGTCATTTATTTGCAGGTCAGCTTAGAAGAGGTGACATCACTACGGTGTTGTGTCACCCTCCAACGTCCCCGTGATCTGCCACTGCAGGGTTTGTGAAATAGCAATTTCAGGAATTTAAAAGAGCAGCAGGGCTGTCAGAATGTGCCAAACCCAGCTGCAGAGAGCTCCAGTCCCGTTTTCATCTGTGTGAATGTCATCCAGTGGGAAAAGTTGATGAGGCTGAACCATTTCTTTATTCTGAGGCCGTGGATTAACCAAAGCCACAGCAGAGGAAGGAATTTAAACTTTCTTATAGCTCCTATTATGTATATTTAGATTATACAAATATATCTGCACACACAGAACGTGCCAGCAGTGAATCATGTGTTCAAACACTTGTATACAGGAAATATTGGAGGATACTTGTACAGTTCAACTTGAATTTAATAAGTAAAAGTGTCACTATTTAATTAAATTTGCCAAGCTAAAAAGTCTTCAATAAAGGTTGTACCTTGCATCATTCATTTCTTTCTTAAACTCAGTCAGGTTTAGAATCCCAGAATGGTTTGGGTGGGAAGGGACCTCAAAGATCCTGTTCCACTCCCTGCCATGGGACACCTTCCACTATCCCAAGCTGCTCCAACCCTGGACACTTCCAGGGATCCACGGCCTCCCCACCCTGACAGGAACAATTCCTTCCCAAAATTCCATATAAATCCTGCATTCCCTCAGCTTAAGGCCCCTGAAGGTCAGCAGGGTTTGTTTGGCCTCTCCTCAGAGGTATCCAGAGGAAGATGGATCCTTACCCCTTCCCAGGAGGTGGCAATAATTCCCCTTTAGCCTTCGCCAGTGGCTTGTGAGGAGACGGTGTTGGAGAAGGAGAGGGAGAAGATGAGAAGGATCTTGACCTGGAAAGGAAGGAGACATCACTCAGCTCAGGCTCTACGATTGCAGGAGCTTTTCCTGGCTCTCAGGGCACTCAGCCACCACCCCCTCCACCCCAGGAACTTGTCCTGAGCTTCTCCTGGGTTTATATTTGGACTTTGTGCAACAAAACTTCTCTCATCAGGCAGTGGGAAAAGTAGGAAACAGAACAAAAAAACCCCAGGATGAGCTAGAAGAGAGGTACTCCAGGTATTCCACAGCAACACCTGAGGCTGTCTCCATCCTCTCTATTCTATTTTTAGGGAGAATACACAGGAAAGTAAAGTGAGATTTTGAGTTTTACGTTCATCACTTTATGTCCTGTAACTCCTAGAGCGGTTCACCCTTTAAACAGCAACAAAACCAAAAGAAACTTGGGAGAAAGACAACAAAACACACCTAAACCTAATACTGATCTGTAATTTCTGGAAGACAAGAAGCAGCTTTAAGTGCTGCATCCCAAAGGTGCCAGTCAAGGGCAGGAGCTGTTTGCTGAGCCCCTGAGCACACTCCACGTGCTGCTGTTGGGGTGATTCACCCCAGTGCCAAGACTGGAAGTGCCTCTGTTGCAGCCCAGCCTCAGCAGCCTGACTGCTGTGTGACAGCTCCCCTGGGGACAGCTGGGCTGGGGCTGCTCCTCCCTCTGCCACCTCAGGGACAGGCAGCCAAGGGTGTCACCCACACTGGCACTGTCCTGCCTGGAGCATGGATGGATGGGGAATCTGCTTCCCTGGTGGAATCAGCTCCCAGCTGGGCTTTTCCTAGGAGAAAGGAGTCTCCAGAAGTGACAGTGTGTGTGTTCTGTGCTCTGCCATCACCTCTGGGATCTGCTCTGGGCACCTGTGTGGCTCCAGCTCCTATCTAAGGAGCCAGTTCTCCCATCATGGATATTCCAGACTTGGGAAACTGTCTGCAGGGCCAAGGAAGTTGCAGAGGAATGAATCTTAATCAGCATGGGACACTGGATTGCTACTTTGAAGTGTCAGGGCTATCACAAGACACAAGCGCTTTAACAAAGAAACGGGATTTGCCTCTTGACACAGAAATTCCAGCGCCACAGAAAAGAGATGCTGCTGAGCTTCTTCCAATCAGAAAATGCAAATGATGGGAACGTTAATCCACCACAGGCATGGGAAAGAGCCCAGCCACAACGGCACTGCACCCATGGGTGGGAGCACTGGGGAGAGGAGGGGGTGGCTGACAGATCTCCTTCATCCCACAACCACAGCCTCCCTCGCTCAGCAAAGTGCTTGGAATGGTTTATTTTACCAGAGCAAAAAGGAACTGTCAGGAAGCCCTTGGAAACCATCCCACCACCGGTTCCCAGTGCCAGGAGCCACTACCTGGACCTGCTGCCTGAGAAAGAGCTGTGCCTGGAGGAGCGACTGGAGTAGGAGCTGTAGGAGGAGGATCTGGAGCGCGAGCGGGATGAGCCGGACCCAGAGTAGGTGGATGAACGAGAAGAGGACCTGGAAGAGAAATATTGAAATTCAGAGCTTCCTGAAAAGCCCCCAAGGTCTTGTTCCCAAAGATTTTCTTCCCAATTTCTGCTCCAAACCCCATCAGCCTTCTCCTTGGGGAACTGTCAGGATTTACAGCTTCTCCTCAAATTCTCTTTTTTTAAGGGAAGATCTTCTTGTTGCTACTCTCTTTACACCTTTAAACAAGCCTCCCTTCCTTCAGTTACTGACTTTCCACCCTTTTTGGGAACTGCTTCCACATATTTCGTGCCTTTTCACTGGACAATCCCCTGACAGATCACCTGACTGGGTGCAGTGATCCCAGCAGGAAAATCTGCTTCAGGAGGGCTCTGCCTTTTAGATGTCTATCTCCAATTTAACGTGTTCCTCATTCCTCCTGGATACCTCCCCCCTCTCTCAGGAGCTTCAAGTTCACGCATTTAAAGGAAATGGATCCAGTTTGTGCCTCGAGGCTCCCAGATTCAGAGAGTTTCTTTCTGAAAAGTGGTTTTTATCTTACTTTTGTTGGTTTCCCAGCCCCATTCCATCCCTCCAAGGCTCTGTCAAATCTCCACAATCCCAGTTCTCCCAGTAGCATCAACCTGCTCTTACTGGAGCGAGCTCAGCTCCTCCCTCCATCCATCTCAGAGTGACCAGGATCTAATTTTAACAGCTCCCAGTTCTGGCTGCTCCTGTTGAGGTTGGTTTTCATCTAGGTGAGCTGCTGTCATGTGGACTACTCTAATTCTAAGACATCCAGCTCTAATTCACTGGAAAAGTGGCTTTTCCAAGGATTTGCCTTTTCCTGACCTCCAACAGTCAAAGCACAGCTCCCTGAGCTCCCTGCCTGCTTTGGCCTCCACCTCACTGCGTGTCTGTTGCTATTTTACACCACAATGACACAGATTCCGAACTTCAGAATGCTGAAAACTGACTCCTTTATCTCTGGGATGGGTCTGCCTTTTATACTATTTTACACAGAGCAATTTGACTGGTGAAACAAAGGCAAACCTCTTCAATCCCACTGGTCAAACCAGAGAGACAGCAAAGAGAAATCCCTCCTTGGAAAAAGAATGCACAACGTGGTACAGTCAGAAAAACATTTGTCCTGTTTACAGGAAATTCCCTGGGAAAGGAATTTCAGAAACCAAAACACGTCAGGCAAAGGAACCAGGGCTGCACGTGTCCATGGGTGCTCCTGAGCAGCAGGTCTAGGATTGCTTCCCCAAAGATAAAACCATGGAATGGTTTGGTTTGGATCTTAAGGATCATCCAGCTCCACTGGGCAGGGACACCTTCCACTACCCCTGGGATGCAGAACCTCACTGAACATCCCATTCCAAACAACCTCATCTCCATCCCTGACCATCAAGGAGCCCCCATCCCACCCCGGGACATCCCTCCAAGCTCTCCCCTTCGCCTCACCTCGAGGAGCCAGAAGCGGATGCCGAGGAAGCCGAGGTTTTCCGGCGCCTCCGTGCCCGGCTGGGGGACACGGACACCCCCAGTTTCTTTTTGGGAGATTTGGATCGGCGCCAGGGATCCTTCCACTCGTCGGCGCGCTTGGACGGAGCGCTGCCCAGCGCCGGGGCATCCTTGTCCTTCTTTGGGGCCTCGGGCTGGCGGCTGCAAGACAGGGGGGCAGGTCAGCAGCCGGGATTTTGGAAAGGTAGGTGCACCAGAGATAGAGGAAAATGCCAGAAATGATCAATAGATTGTAATAAATTTATAAATAAATATATGGGAAAACAAGGTGGAGGTCAGCAGGTGGGGTTTTGGAAAGGTAGGTGCACCTGAGATAGAGGAAAATACCAGAAATGACAAATATATGATAATTAATTTATAAATAAATATACAGGAAAACAAGGAGGAGGTCGGCAGCTGGGATTTTGGAAAGGTAGGTGCACCAGAGATACAGGAAAATACCAGAAATGATCGATATATTGTAATAAATTTATAAATAAATATACAGGAAAACAAGGAGGAGGTTGGCAGCTGGGATTTTGGAAAGGTAGGTGCACAAGAGATAGAGGAAAATACCAGAAATTATCAATAGATTGTAATAAAATGTATGAATAAATAGACAGGAAATCAAGGAGGAGGTCAACAGCTGGGATTTTTGAGGGAGTTTAGAAAGGTAGGTGCAAGAGGGACAGGACAAAATACCAGAAATCCTAAATATATTATACTAAAATGTATAAATAAATATATGGGAAAACAAGGAGGAGGTCCAGCAGCTGGGATTTGGGGGGTGTTTAGAAAGGTAAATACACAAGAGATAGAGGAAAATACCCCAAATGATCAATATATTATAATAAAATGTTGAAATAAACGTAAGGGAAATCAAGGAGGAGGTCAGCAGCTGGGATTTTGGGAAGGTAGGTACACAAGAGATACAGGAAAATACCAGGAACTATAAATATATTCTAATAAAATGTATAAATGAATATACAGGAAACCAAGGGGGAGGTCAGCAGCTGGGATTTTGGGCGAGTTGAGAATGGCAGGTTTTGACTCATGGTAGGGTTTTGACTCATGGTTTGACACTAAAAATTGTTTCAGTGATCAGAAACTTGTAAAGATTTCATGCTGTAAGTAATTAAAGCTGTAATCACACGTCATCATCAGCATGCACACTGTAAAAAAGAAAACCAGATAATTCCCCCCTTCATCTCCAAGCTGAAAAGATGAACATGAGGGTATTTAGTTACAGGAATGTCTAGCAGAATTTTCATTAATTAAGCATTGGAGCTTCCTATCATAGGTGCTACTTTTTGTGTGTTACTGTTTGAAGCAGACAAAATCTGAACATAATATATGCAAATGAAGGATTTGGAGGTCTTTTTGAAACCATTTTCACAAGAGACAGGGCGAAATACCAGAAATGATAAATACATTATAATAAAACGTATAAATAAACACACAGGGCTGTGGGGAAAAAAAAAAATCCCCAAATTCATCCCTTCGATTGATTCCTTACAGCTCCTGATCTCCCCTGTGGGATTCCAGCACCATTTTGGGGTGATCAAGTGTTAGAAGAACTTTCAGTCTGTGAACCAGTGACAAACCAACAGAGCTGGTGCTTTATAAACCAACAAAGCCACAATTTTGTGAACTTTGTCCCACCGAGCACTCTGTGACCTCGTGGCTGATCCCAGGCTCAGCTCTTGGCCACAAGCAAGAGGGAAGGGAATGGGAGATCTGGACAGTGACCTCCTTCCACCCTTCCAGAGGGGACACCTCCCTCCCCAGCTGCCCACAAACCAGGCTGGGTTATCCCTGGGTTATCCCTGGGTTATCCCTGCTGCTCAACCCCCACCAAACGAGGTGCCCAGCCAGGCCTCCCTCTCCACCTCCTCCCTTCCCCTTTTTGCATTTCCCCTTTTTTTCGGTTCTCCACGTTTCCTTTCTCCTCTCCAACTCCCTGAAAATAATTCAGGGCCAACTTTCCAGCACCTGCACCAGACACTTCCTTAAGCACTCCAGGATGAGTTTCTTGAGGCTGAGACTGTATTACCTCTCTTATCTCTGGGTGATTTAACCTGGAATTTTTCCTTGCCCTCGCTCTAACCTGCACTCAACTCCTCAATTACCTGCTCCTAACCTTCTCCCTGGGGTTTCAGGCAGAGTTTATGAGGGATTAAAGCTCTCTGAAGTCTCCTGCGCTCAGCAAATTAGCAGGACAATGATGCATTTATTCCTTTGCTCAAACCAATGAGTTTCCTGGGAATTTGGGGAAGGAAAGGCCCCTTCCCCGCTGGGTTCAGCCAGTACCACCCCATTACTCAGAGCACTGAAGCAACCACTCCCCACACAACTTCCTCTACCTTTCTGAGATAAAAAAAGCCACCTCCAAGTTTTCTAATAATTCCAGGAACACTTCAACAAACCCCAGGATAATGAAAGCTCTTGGTCAGGAGCCTGTCCTTTGAAGACTTCACACCTCACAGAAGCCTCACTCCCTTCTTTTTGGCAGAGTTTCCTCTTCCCCAGTTCAGGACTGGGATGTGCTGACCTAAAAATTCAACATCTCTCTCCTTATCTCTGCTGATGTAAAAGCAATTTTACTCTTTGTCCCACAACTCCCTCGGAATATTCAGAGGAAAACCCCTCCTTTCACGTTCAGCCCTCCCACAAATCTCATTCCAGCAGAGGACAACTGGGTGCCTCCATCCCACACACAAGTGCTGAGTGCCTTGGAAGGGAGTCCCAGGCAGGGTCATGGCTCAGCTTTATTCCCCAGCAGCTCCATTCCGCTCCATTCCGCTCCATTCTGCTCCATTCCGCTCCATTCCGCTCCATTCCATTCCATTCCATTCCATTCCATTCTCCCCCTTTCCCAGCAGTGCTCCAACACACTCTGTTTAACTCAGCAGTGCACTGCTCAAGTTTTCCAGGTTACAGCCACAATTCCATGAGCATTTCATCCATCAGCTTGGATATCAGGAAAAGGTTCCTACCCCTGAGGGTGCTGGCACTGCCCAGGCTCCCCAGGGAATGGGCACAGCCCCGAAGCTGCCAGAGCTCCAGGAGAGTTTGGACACCGCTCAGGATTGGATTTTGGGGTGTCCTGGGCAGGGCCAAGCATTGGGCTGAAGATCCCTGTGTGCCCCTTCCAGCTCAGGATATTCCACGAGTCCATGAATTAATGAATGGCCTTGCACCTCTCCGGGCTCAACTCCCTCCTGACCCAATTTTCAGAAAGAAAAAGAATCCTGCAGGATTTCTTCTCCCTTAAAACCCCCTTAAATTCACATCCAGCAGCACATCCTGGGAGCTGGAACAACTCCAGCTGAACTGCAGAGCTTGGGCGCCAGCTGGGAGCAGGGATGACTCTGAAAGCAAATCTCACTGACTTGCACCCATTACCTGGTTTGATGCAATTCCCTCTGGATGAAGTCACTTTCTGGAGGAAAGGTTTCTTCCCCAGGAAAACCACAACAGAAAGCCTCATTTTGGGGTGTGCTTGGCTTTTTGACTCAGCACTAAATGCTACAGAGACGAGGAAGATGCTGCTCCTGTCAGGACAATTTCAAAGCCTTTCCTCAGAGCTTCCAACGTGTGGCATCACCAAAGAAACTCCTTCCAGCTAAAGCTGGGATCTGATGCTGCTGGACTCTTCTCCAGTGGAATTTAGGAGGCAGAACGGAAAGTGAGCTGGAGCAGCTCCCTAGAGGAACATCTCCATCACAGCCTGGACAAGATCCATGGCTGGGAGATGAGGAGGGGAGGATCTCTCCTCACTTTCACTCACAACCAGGTCATTTTGGGCTGGAGCTGGGGCTTGGTGCAGCTCCCAGCTCCTTAATTCAATAAATTAAAAAATAAGAATGGTTTGCTGCTGGCACAGTGAGATCAACCTGCCCAGGGCAGGGGCTGAGCCATGGTGAAAAGGAAAAGAGGGAAGAATTCCAGGTGAGCCATGGGATCAGCTCAGGAGTTCATCCTCACCCTCAGCACAGGGGCTGGCAAACCCCACACACTTCAGCAGAGTGGTGAAGACTCTTGTGTTCATCCCAATCTTTTTCACCAAATTGGAAATGTATTTCCAAACAGGAAACAATTGAAATATTTCAGTTAACACCTAAGTCTCTTCTGCAAGGTTTTAAAAAAAAAAAAATTAATTCGAGGGGAGAAGAGACAAGACAAGAATGACGAAAAGCACCTGAATTTCCACTCAGATCCTCAAGAATCACTTGGGCAGCAGCTTCCAAATGCAATTTTACCCTTAAAACAACTGAGAGTTTTCTTTTCCAGAAGGAACAGGCTGATGCCCATTTGGCTGGAATGTAATGACAGCAATCAGGAGGAGAAGTGAAGCTGAACGTGGCTTTGGCAGGGAGAGGAGGAGCAGAGGCAGCTCCAGCTGGCAGCACCCCCGGCGTGGCTCAGACAGCTCCCAAAAAAAACCCAGCTCCCAAAAAAGCCTTGCTGAAGCACGTCACTGAGCCTAACAACTTTGGAGGTTGGAAAAAAAAAAAAAAAAGCTGCCCAGCTCAATTCTCCTCATGTATTATGCAAATGCTGCCGAAGCATTTCTAATCTTGGAGGGGAAAATGAACATCCCGGGGAAAACGCTTCCTGTCCTTCCCCATCCCCTGGGACACGGCTCCCACAGGGAACCAAACCTTATCACCCCTGGGCACCAGTGACGTCAGCATGGCTTGGGGCTGCTCTTCCAGCTCAGTTTTCTCCAGGAGGAAAGTCCAGGGATGATTTAAGAGCCTTTGTGTTTCTCGCAGGAAAGCTGGGATTGCGTCAGCAGCGCCAACGCCGCTTTTCCTACAGCAGCAAAGTGGAATTTTCCAGAGGAAGTGGACTCGAGGAATGACTGGAGCCATGTGCCAAGGCAGTTGTGAAGGGACCAGTAATTGCTGCAAAATAAATTCCAGCAGAGTGCAAGCACGCAGGAACTTTTCCTGTCTTGGAGTAATGGAGAGGGACAACAGCTCTGGAAAGCCACTTACGTGTGTCCAGCACAGGGAATGCTGGGCTTTGGAGCTGCTGCCCATTGATCTTGGTGAAATACTGGAAATATTAGCAGGGAAAATGCTTTTCTCAAGCTGTTTCCATTTGAAGCTGTTATCAGTCACTCCAAAAAAAAAAAAAAAAAAAAAAAAAATGGAAGGATTTCTTCAAAGCCTGATGGGGAGAGGCTTGGATATTAAAGGGTGGAGATACAATCTGAACCTCCAGGATGAAATCATCCCAGCAGGGAGATAAAGCTATCTGAGATGGCATCTCCCCTAAGGGCTGAGCATTTGCTGCCTGGAGCCTCCTCTCCATGAGCAGGAGGCAGAGATCCTGCCCCGGAATGTGCCAGTGATCCTGCCCTGGAATTACCTTGTTCCACTAAAATCCAGGCTGGGGCATCTCCCAGTAACTCCACGTCTGAAATGCCAGAGAAAATCACATTCCCTGACTTCCACATATGAGTCACTCACTGCCCTTCATCTCGATTTAGGATTACGAAACTCTTCTCCTGCTGCTGGGGAAGTGGAGGCAGCAGCTCAGGAACCATAAAGGACCAAGAGAAATTCCAGTCAGCAGGAATGTTTTTGTGGAGAACTTGGAAAGCTTGGTTTGATTCATCATCATGGAATAATGAAATGGTTTGGGTGGGAAAGGACGTTAAAACTCATCCAGTCCCTGTGCAGGGACACCTTCCACCATCCCAGGGTGCTCCAAGTCCCGTCCAACCCGGCCTGGGGCACTTCCAGGGATGGGGCAGCCACGGCTTCTCTGGGCAACCTCCATCCTCAAAGGAAGAATTCCTCTCCAATATCCCATCTAATCTGGCAGTGGGAAGCCATTCCCTGTGTCCTGTCCCTCCATTCCTTGTCCTCAGTTCCTCTCCAGCTCTCCTGGAACCCCTTTAGGCCCTGGAAGGGACTCTGAGCTCTCCCGGGATCCTTCCTTTCTCCAGGTGAACATTCCCAGCTCTCCCAGCCTGGCTCCAGAGCAGAGCTGTTCTTATCACCAACCTCCCCACAGTGCTGGGAGCAGCAATGAAAGCAGAGCTGTCTAAGCAGGTTCCATGGCTCCAGCTGGCAGCTGCACCACAAAAAACGGGGATGTAAACAGGTTGTTATCGTGTTTCTCACAACAGAGCTCCCATGCAGGGCACTGGATTGAGATCCCAAAGAACCCTGGAGTGGCACTGGATGTGTCCTGTATGTGAAAAGAAGGGAATTCCTTCTCTGAGCTGTCCTGGAAGAGCTGGAGTGTGCAGGAGCAGAGGTCCAGCTCCAGCTGGAGCAGTTAAAACCCATCTCAGCCTGGGAAATCCAACAGCCCGGGGTCATTTGCTTTCCTTGATTCCCTGCACTCCCAGAAGGTGCCCAGACACCTGCAGAGCAAATCCACACCCCTGGATGGAGGCTGGCTTTCCCCCCTTCACTCAATTTTCATGGATACAAGACTAAATCAGGGCTTTCCAGGGTTTTACCAATGCCCAACTCCAAAACAAGCAAGAGCACACAGCTGCCTGCCCTGCCTGCTCTTCCTCCTGGTGCAAAGGGGACAAATGGGAGCAAATGAAGGATTTCTTTTAGGAGATAACTGAGATTTCCACAGGGAAAACGAAGAGGATCCCAAACCCACCATCCTCCCTTCTTCAGGCAGCAGGATGAGATGCCATCACAAAGCCCCCCAAAACTGACTGACAGCTACTTTCATTCAGAGCCTCTACACCCAAAAAATAGGGAACAAATCCAGCTGGCAGCACTGGGACGCTACCAGGAACTCTCAGGAAAGACAATGATGATCCAGGAACACTCAGAATTAGAGATTCTTCCAAAAAAACGAGTTCAGTTGCTTTGTGGTGCACACACCACCATGAATCACCCCATTTGCATTCCCTTCTTTTTGCCACTCCTTTATCTAATCAAGCTCATTCCAACACTTTCTGACTTGCAGGCCCTGGATAACCTGCATTGATTCCAGAGCCTGGGTTATCCTGCTCATTAACGTGCTCAGAGATTAACAAAGTCAACTTGAACCAGCCTGAGAAAACAACACAAGGGTGGGCACGGCCATGGGATCACGTAACCTTTTGTCCTGGAATCTGCAGCACCTCACACTCCTGGTGACACCTGGAAGAAGCTCAGTGTTCCTTGTTGGAAGGGTTTTCTGAGGATTTCTGATTTGTCCTTTCTGACTTTGCTGGCAGGTGTCTGAGCCCCCGTTCACAGGGTTATTTTGGTTTTTTTATGGCTGCCTAAGTGCTCTCCATTAATAGGTTTTGGTCCTGATGGAGGGAACTTCCTTCCAAAATAAGTGTGGTGTGCGTGCTAATGACAGGACAGCCTGTCAGACTCTGCTCCTTCCTGGCACCTTCGGGAACATCTCTGAGGACAACAGCTCCCTCCTTCTCCTCATCCTACCTGGCACTGGTGTTCCATGGAATTTGGGCTCCATATCATGAGAATCCCAGAATCACTAAGGTTGGAAAGAGCTCCAAGGTCATCAAGTTCAATCTGTGACTGATCCTCACCCTGTGCCACCTCCGGTCCTTCCTTGGACACCTCCAGGGATGGGGACTCCACCATCTCCCTGGGCAGCCCATTCCAGAGCCCAGCTGCTTTTTCCATAAAGAAATTCCTCCTGATGTCCAACCTGAGCCTCCCAGGCACAGCTTGATGCTTCTCTGGTCTTTGTGGGAAGAGCTTTTAGGTCAGACATCGGGACAAACTCCAAGATGGGAGATGACCATGTCTCATTCCAAGGTTCATGCTGCTGCCATGCTGCTGCCCACCAGAACCCACAGAATTCCTTGGAGAGGAAATCCAGGTGGGAAAGAAACCAATGCCCATCTCATGGATCTTCTTCGTCCTTGCTTGGTCAACAACACCGAGTGCCCACCCCAGCTGAGGGAGGAATAAAATTGAGGTTCCTTCTCTCTCTGGTGGGTCCAAGCCCTGTCCCTGCACAGACCCCCCAACAATCCCAGCCTGGGCATCCCTGGCAGCGCTGTCCAAACTCTCCTGGAGCTCTGGCAGCCCTGGGGCTGTGACCATTCCCTGGGGAGCCTGGGCAGTGCCCAGCACCCTCTGGGGGAAGAATCTTTCCTGAAATCCAACCTAAACCTCCCTGACGCAACTCCAGCCATTCCCTGGGTCCTGTCCCTGTCACAGGGGCATCAGTGCCAGCACTGTCCCTTGGGAATGAGCTCCTGAGTCTCCCTCAGTGCTTTGGGAATACAACCACCAACAGGCTCCACAACACTGGGTTGCTTCATGAGCTCCTGGAACAGATTCCTTCAGATGCTGGTGGGATAAAGACCTACAGCAACAACAGAAAGGATTAAAGTAAATTATTTCAGTGTGCAGAGCCTCTGCCCCCCAGCTAAGGGTCAGAACATCTTGCACTGCTCTCAGTTTCTTCAGAGGACATATTTCATGTCACTTCTTTATCCCTGAAAGGCTTTGCACAACAGGGAGCTCCACCAGCAAGACGGAGAGAAAAAGAAGGAATTTTGCACTCAGCAAAAATCAGGCCCAGCCTGGGGCATCAGAACTCGTTCTGGGGATGGGAGCAGGAGGACAGACAGCCAAGTTATCCTTCTAATTGATCATAAAGTGTCCTGGCTTGTTTGAGTGTTCAATGCCTGAGGAGGGAGGAGGAGGAACAGTTTTACCAGCAGTGCAACCTCAGATTTTAAACTTGTGCATCTTAAGCTTGGGAAAAAAAAGCCAACCCAACGCTTAAAACAGCAATTGCACATTCACAGAATCATGGAATGGTCTGGGTTGGAAGGGACCTTAAAGCTCATCTCATTCCACCCCTTGCCATGGGCAGGGACACCTTCCACCAGCCCAGGTTGCTCCAGCCTGGCCCTGAACAATTCCAGGGATGAGGCACCCACAGCTTCTTTGGGCAGCCTGTGCCAGGCCCTCCTCACCCTCACAGGGAAGAATTTCTTCCCACACTCCAATCTAAAGCTCCTCTCTGCCAGTTTGAATCCGTACCTCCCTTGTCCTGTCCATGCTCTTGTTCAAAGTCCCTCTCTCTCTTTCTTGGCGGCTCTCTACAGGTACTGGAAAACAATTTTTTAAAATTCTGTCAAAAAAGGCAAATCCACATGTGACAATGCCATTGGAGCCCAAACACTGCAGCCTCTTATTTCCAAGGGTTTAAGGAGGAACACTTGTCCCTGAATGCATCACGGTTTAAATCTCTGGTAAATTCTATTCCTCCTCAGCTCCATCACCCAGCAATGCTGGGAACACCTCTGGCTTCTCCATATTTTTAGCCTTAAACTCCTCTGTTTAGAGATCAGGTTAAACTCTCCTCCTTTCAGCAGAATGGAATTTGTTCCTGTATTCCTGGCTATCTGCTGTTTGGGTTCTCTCATGCCTTGACCCTGTAGCTCCTGGTTTGTTCCTTCCTCCAACTCCTGAGGGAGCCCCTACACCAATGGAGTGACCAGCTTCGACCTGGAATTACCAACATCCTCAGCTCTGCCTTTGGCAAAGTTCAATGCTGCTTGCAACCTCTGTGGAGGAGGTCTCCAAACTCTGTGGAGGAGCTCTCCATGTTCTGTAAAGGAATTCTCCAAGCTCTGTGAGAGAGCTCTCCAAGCTCTGAGGAAGAGTTCTCCGAGCTTCGTGGAGAAGCTCTCCAAGCTCCCTGGAGAAGCTCTGCACACTCTGTGGAGAAACTCTTCATGCTCTGTAAAGGACCTCTCCCAAGCTCTGTAAAGGAGCTCTCCAGGATCTGTGGAGGAGCCTTCCATGCTCTGTGGAGCAGCTCTCCAAGCTCTGTGCACGAGCTCTCCACGCTATGTAAAGGAGCTCTCCAAACTCCGTGCAGGAGCTCTCCAAGCTCCGTGGAGCAGCTCTCCAAGCTCTGTAAAGGAGCTCTCCAAGCTCTCCAAAGGAGCTCTCCAAGCTCTCCAAAGGAGCTCTCCAAGCTCTCCAAAGGAGCTCTCCAAGCTCTCCAAAGGAGCTCTCCAAAGGAGCTCTCCCAGCCCATAAGCGAGCAGGGCTGCGTGGGCCCTGCAAGTGGCAGGAATGTTAACGGGCAGCCGTGGCGTGAGCCAGCCCTCAGCGCCACCCAGAGAGGCTGGACCTGCCCAAAGCTGGGATCCAGCAATTAGGGAAAGCCCAGATCTATAAATAGAGCCCTAGGTGTGTGCTGTGGCACCGCTGTGCATCCTGCTTCCCAGGAAGCGCCGAGCAATCCCAGGCTGGACACGTTCAACAAGCTCGGGAGCTGCTCAATCCCAGGGTGCCAAAGCTGCCCTTCCGGAGCTTGGCACGGAGGTTTCTGGAGAAAAGGTGAGACGGCTCGAGCCGCTGCACTGCCACGAGGAAGTTGGGTCACAGAGTGACGTGGGACACAGCCCAGAGCCAGGTCACAGCACGAGCGTGACAGGAACTCCTGGGGAAACGCCAAGTGAGGGATGTGCCCTCCAAGGGAGAAGCTGGAATTATGCTTTCACTTGTTAAAAAGCTTTTCCAAAACTTCTTTCTGCAGGTTTGTTTTCTCCACAGACATCCAGACACCTGCAGAGCTGTGGGACAGGGTCATGTTGACATGGATGCCCACCATGGGAACTGAAATCCCATGGCAGGGAATGGGATGGGCTTTAGAGTCCCTTCCAGCATGGGCAATCTGTGCCAGGGCCTCACCACCCTCAGAGGGAAGAATTCCTCCCCAACATCCCATCTAACCCTGCATTTCCTTCAATTTGAGGCCATTTCCTCTTGCCCTGTCACTCCATGCCCTTTGAAAAGTCCCTCTCCATAGCAGACTTAAAAAAACCGAAAAGGTGCATCAGAAACTATTTTTGAATGACCAAGACTCATCTCAATATATCCCCTGAATGCCGTCAATCCCACCTCTGGGCTCTCACATGGTTTCATGGCATGAGATGGATCCAAGATGGGTGAGCATGGCCACTGCTCCCACCCAGCATCCTCTGGGCAGCACTGGCAGCCCAAATTCTCCCAAGAGAGCCCTGCCCCAGGACTCCAGGAGTCAGCAGGCTCAGCCTTGGGTCACGGTGACTGTCACTGACTCATGACCGTGAGCTGTCAAGCAGGTGACATCACTTTCATTGACATCATCTCCATCACATGGGTCTGGACAAGATCTGTCCAATCACCAGGTCAAGGAGAGCACAAACCACTGGGCAATGTGGTAATTAAGGTGCACAAATCGTGGCTGTTAAGTGAAGATTATAATTAAACGGAACACGTAATTACGGTGTTACTATAACTGCTCTGGAGCTGCTGCTGCTCCTCCAGACCGTTCCGAAACTGTCACTTCCTCTTGGGAAAGAGGGTCAAAAATCAGCTAACCTTTAAGTAATGCAGATAAAAATTCCGGGATGGATTCAGGACTAAGCCCTGCTCGCACCCGAAACCACCTGATTCCACGTGGAGCCTCATTCCTGGCATTCTCAGCCCTGCTCTTCATTGATCCAGCTCTTCCTCATGCCCATCGTGTTTCACACCTTCCTCCAGTGCAGAGGAACAACACAGACACCAGGCAGCAGGAAAAGCTCCAATGAATCCTGGGGAAGAGCTTCCCTGCTCTTCTCTTTGCCCCACACACGCCTGTGTGTCCCCAGGGTGCTCCACACGCTGTGGGAATCTCTGTGTGCCACTCTTCCTAAGAAACTGTTAAACAGTTTTCCTGGAGATCACAAAATCATGGGATGGGTTGGGCTGAGCAGGACATTGAAGTTCATCTCATTTCACCTCCCTGCCATGAGCAGGGACCTTGCCCTAGACCAGGCTGCTCCAAGATGTCCCTCAGCAAAAAATGTGATAGTTTCCCATGATTCTGAACCAAATGAGGTATTGATACCAGAACTTCCATTCCACTGGGATGTTTATCCAGTGCTTTGCAAATGTGCCTCAGACAGAGGAGGCTGGGAAGGCAGGGTACATAAATCATTGACAGAGGAACAAAACAGGAATGGCATTCCTGCACTTTCAGTCTGTCTGGTTCCATTTTCCCTTTCACAGAGGTCACAACCGGGATTTCCACAAACAATGGAAAACAGAAGGAAACAAACCTGACCTCACGCTGCAATTCCACTGAGCAGGGACTCACTCCAAGGACAATTCCTCTACCTTTTTGAGTTGTACTTAAACCTCCAGATACTTTTGCTATCCACAAGCTCCCAAAGCTTCTTGTGACAGACATTTCTCAAGGCCTCAGAGGGTGTCACACCTCAAAGGGAACCAACGTGCCGGAGTGGCTGCTCATCCTCCTCCTCCTCCCAAAACCTCTCCAGCCTGAAGGGAAGAGGCACGAGCCGAACACCTCCAACACCAAAGCACGCTCCTGCTTTCGGGGTCAGCTTACACACGCTCACTGCCACTGATGTTTTAGCTCCACTTAGCGGCCACCAGGCTCACGAACCATCACTTTCCCCAGCAGTTCCACACACCCAGGACAGCTCCGAGCCCGAATCCCGGCAGCACGCACTTACCTCGGGAGCAGCGGGGACCGCGGCTTCGCCTTGTCCTTGTCGCGCTCGCGGTCCCTGTCGCGGTCGCGGTCCCTGTCGCGATCCCTGTGCTGCCTGTCCTTCTCGTCCCTCTTCACCCGTTCCCGCTCCCGTTCCCACTCTTCTTTCCGCCGCTGCCGCTCCTTGTCGCGCTCCCGTTCCCGCTCCCGCTCGCGCTCCCGCTGGCGCCGCTCCCGCTCCCGCTCGCGCTCCCGCTCCCGTTCCCGCTCCCGCTGCCGGGTCTCTCGTTCCCTTTCCCGTTCTCGCTCTCTCTCCTGGGAAAAAAAAGCACAGGGAAGCCGTGGGGATGCTGTGGGAGCAGCTCCCTACAGAGCGGGCGGCGAGCCTGGGAATGCCAGGAATTACATCCGCCCTCCGTCGGCAAAGGATTGAGAGCGATAATCTGCAAATCAATGACATGGAGCTCGATAATCTGGAGATCGATAACCTGGAGGATCAATAACCTAGATCCTGGACACAAACACTGCATCATATCCCACACGACTGTTGTTCTCAAAGGCAACGCTTGGATTAATTTGCTTTATTAAGCTTATTAAATAAACTTATTGATGTTTACAAGTCTTTCCTCTCAGTCTTGCTGATCATTTCTATAATCAGCTAATTAACTTTGCAAACGAGCAGCAGGAAAATAATTGGTCATGTGTGGCCACGGTGAGGCCCAGGCTCCTGTCTGGGCACTGCTTCTGCAGAAAACATGGATTTGGAGCAAAGGAAAAGCTACTTTTGAAAGGATTTGATGGAAAGCACTGAAAAGCTCCCCCCTGAGCAGGACTGGTTGGTTTGGCCGCTGCTCCAGAGGCACAAAGTTTGCACGAGGGGAAAAGGAAGAGCAGGGAAAGGGTTCAGAGCTTTGTTTTCATCCAGTGACATCAGCCAACTCCTGGGATTTCAGCACTGGCTGCTGCTTTCCTGTGCCTCAATCCCAGTGTGCAGCTCCACCAGCACTGCACAGTCAGGCTGGAGCCTCTGCTGGTACACAGAGCAAAATTTAATCCTTACCTGCCCGAATCTAATCCTCTCCTTCCCAAGAATTAACAAGATAACCTCTTCTCAACCAGGTTCTTTCCTGGAAACTCCCTCCCTCTCCAAGATGTCCAAGGATGGGCAAGTACTGCTCAACTGCAACACTGAGGAGCAGCCAAGGAGCATGAGGAGGAACCAGCTTCCCATCTCAGACATGGAACTGGTAAAGTTGGAAAAGACCTTTAGATCATCAAGTGCAACCCTCAGCCCAGCCCCATCACCAAGGTCACCACTGGCCATGTCCCCAAGTGCCACATCCACAAGTTTTTTGAATACTTCCAAGGGTGGGGACTCCATCACTGCCCTGGGCAGTTTTCTCCAATGCTTTACATCCTTTCCATGAAATAATTTTCCTAAAATCCAATCTAATCCTCTCCTGGTGCAACTTGAGACTGTTCCCTCTCCTCCTGCCCCTGTCCCCTGGGAGCAGAGCCCAAATTCCCCCTGGCTATCCCCTCCTGTCAGGGACTTGTGCAGAGCCACAAGGTCCCCCCTGAGCCTCCTTTTCTCCAGCTGAGCCCCTTTCCCAGCTCCCTCAGCCTCTCCTGGTGCTCCATTCCCTTCCCTGGACACGCTCCAGCCCCTCCATGTCTGTCTTGGAGGAGCTCAAACCTGAGCAGAACTCCAGGAGTGGCCTCAGGTGCCCAGCACAGGGGACAATCCCTGCCCTGAGGCTGGTGCCTTCTCAGTCACTGCCAACCTGCTCTCCAGGTCCTTTTCCATCAGGCAGCTTCCCAAACCTCATTCCCAAGCCTGGAGCGCTGCTTTTGCCCTCGTGGTGCTGGAACAGAACATCCCCTCCTCCAGATTTAACTGTTTGAAAACTCCCATTTCAAGCACTGCATTGGAACTGTGCCAAGGTCCAGCAGAACCTGGAAGAAAGCTGGGAAGGAAAAGGGGGAAGGGGGAATTTCCTTACTTACTCTGTAGTTACGGTAGGGATCGGGGTCTGTGTACTGAACCCTGAAATTCTCATACTGCCCACCACGCCAGAAGCGCTCTATTTCATAGTCATAATAGGGATCTGCATAGGGATCAAGCCTACAACGAAAAACAGGGAATGTTAGAGAGGGAAATGGCACCTTGGCACCACAAAATCTGCGTGTTCTAGGTCAGCTCAGTCACTGTGACAACAAAACCACCTTCAACGCAGCAGGGCTGTGCAGAGATGGTTATTTTCTACACAGCCCAGCCAAACAGTCTTTTTTTAAAGTGAGGCTTATCAGAGAAAAGCACAAACCTTGCTTGATAAACACCAAAAAAAGAAAAAAAGAAGAACAAAAGAAAGGAAATAGAGCTACCAAAAATTCAGCCTTCAAATCAATGTGGTGCAAACACAGGAAGTGCTTTTGAGAGCCCCTTTGAGCAGGAGATGTTGTGCCTCATTGATTGAGAGCTGGGATTGCTGCCCATGCACTCACAGCTCATCTCAAACACCCTCAGCAGTGGAAGGGATGGAGATCCCTCAGTTCCCTGCCCCTGGAGCGAGGGGTGCATCCCAGTGCCACCAGGACAGGGCAGGAGCTGGGGCTGAGCTCTCCACAGGGGGAAGAGGAGCTTTGGGGGCAGGACAGCAGCACTCTGGAGCTGGAATTACCCTTTGGAATGAATTTCTTGAATTTCTCTAGCTGATACTCTCCAGTGGGAATCAGCTGCTGGGCTGGTGAGCACGTGGCACACACACAGCTGCAGAACGAGGGATTTTCGGGGAGGAAAAGGATTGAAACTCCTTAAAGCTGCTTCCTCCATTCCCTGATTTCTATTTACACAGTTTGATGGGTTTAATTCCCTAACTCAACAACATCCAACCACCTGGAGTGCAAATATCAGACCCACTGTGAGGATGGGGAGGTGGGTACAGGGAATAAGAAACTTCCAGGGCCACAGAGGAGTTGGTGGCAGAGCTAAGATTATACAGCAAGTGCTCCCAAATTCCAGATTATCCATAATGAGACTCTGATTTATTAAAACAAACAAACAAACAAACAAACAAACAAAAACCCCAAAAAAACCCCAACAAAAAAGGAAATAAAGGGCCCTTTTTTGCATTTTAAAAGTGCCAAATAACCTAAACCAGGACGAGATGTAGGTGCTGCCCTGTGAGTCAAGTGGTACCTGTATTTCTTTCAGTGCTTTCAAATAATTTAGGATTTCTCTTTTGGACTGAAGCAATAAGCCAAGGGAAGGAGAAACAAGATTTGGGATGCTTCAGTCAGCAACAAACTCCTGATGCCAACCCCAAACCAGCCTGGATTCAGTGACATCAGATGTTCAAAGAGACAGAAAAACATCTCAAGCCACGCCAGAAAGGAAACTCTGCTTTTTCACCCCAAGCCCAAATTTCCCCTCCCTATAATGTCAGTGGAGCTTTTATTTTATTTCAAAAAGGATCACTGCTGTGTGTTTGGGTAATTCAGTGCTTAAATCATTAGAAAATGTTTAGAAAATTAGAAAATAATTGGTATCACCCCCAAAATAATCCAATATATCCACTGAGTCAGCTGCTGAGGGGACAGTGGTTGGTCTGTGGCCTCGGAAGTTTGAGCAAGTGCAATGGAAAAAAAAAAAGGCGAAGGAAAATTTTCTTACAGTTGTAACAGTACTGGAATCAAAGACCTGCTTACCCATAGTTAATGTTTTCTTTGATGTCCACCTCCCTATAGTTATTCAAAAAAGAAAAAGGGATTTATGAACTACTGAGACAAGTCCACATGTCACAAGACAGTGCTGACAGCATTTTCCACATCCCAGCTGCACTTCCAGTGCTCACCTGGCTGCAAGGTGGGCAATAAATTGTGTGTGTGAGGGGGAGAAAAATCAGCATTCTCTACAGTTTACAGCAGCAGATTCGTAACTTCTCCCTTCACACACAATGAAGATATTTTAATGCCACAGGCTGCTCACTCAGCCTTGAATTTTCAGGAATTCCAGTTGTTGCATGACTTTTATTTAACACTGGTTATGTGCAATACATTTTTTTTTACTGGACTATATAAAAACCAGAGCTTTTCTTAACAATTCCTACAGCAGAGGGGCCCAAAATGCTGCTGGTGCATTTTATAGGACAGTTATAAAAGAAAGATAATGTACAAACAGCCCTCAGAGCTTTGGGAATAAACCCCAAGTGCCTCTGAGAGGAACACAAGGCCAAGATCCAGAGCTAATTAAACTCAGGAAAATTTTAATATTCAAGAAATTTATTTTCTTTCAGGCTGCAGAACTGAGGACAGGGTTTGTTTTTTTTTTTTCTTTTAAATTAGGGAAAGGAAATGCACGCCAGAGCAAATCAAAGAATATTGAACGAAAGCTTAATCTACTCCTTTCCAGAGGTTTTTTTTTTTTGTAATTCATCCACTCTAAAATAAACAGAAGTAAGCTTTGCAAACCCCCTGGGAGTGGAAATATTTCCATAATCTGTCCATGTAGGAAGAACAGGGGATGCACGAGCAAGGAGAGACAAATCCACCTGTATTCCTGCAGAATCCAAGCCTCTTTCCCCAAAATTCTCTCCCCATTCCTTTTCTTGGCTCAAGAACTACCAAACAATTTCCCAGAGCTGGGTTTGAGGTCTCCAACGCTCTAAATTTTACCTTAAAACCCCTGAACACTTCAATTTAGGGTGCTTGGTGTGGCCAGGTCCCAGCTTTGCCTCTGCCCAGTGCCCAGTTTAACTGGGACCAGTTCAGGTGTTTGTTAAAAACCAGTTCTGCCAAGGAAGCCCCAGCTGGGGCCATCGGCTCCTGCACTCTGAGCCCCCTCCAACCTCACAGCCTCAGCTTGAATAATTTTAAATTCTTGTGGGTTGGGGTAAGAAACAAAAGAGGGGAAAAAAAGCTGGGGTGTGAGGGAGGCAATGCAGAGCTGGAGAGAGCCCAGGAGGGAGCAGAATTCCAAGGAGATTGGAGGCAGGAAGGGTTAAAGGAGACTGGGAAGGGAGGTGGGGTTGAACCGGAGCGAGCGGAGGTGGCTCAACTCCTTAACTTCCCGCTTCATGGAAGCTGCTCCCACCTTGTGAGGCGACATTCCCTCAGTTTGGAGGGATGAGTGAAGGCCAGGCAGCCTCAGTGCAGTGCATTCCCACCCAGTTATCCCTGGAGCAAAGCCAGGGCTGTCTCTTACGCGGGGTCCCGGACGTCTCTGGTGATGCGATAATTCCAGTCCCGGAAAAACTCGTTCTCCTTGTCGAATTCCCTCTCGTCCTCTCCAATGGTCACAGTGAATCTCTTCTCCTCAAAGTCAGGCTCCTGCTCTTTTCTCATTGTTGCTTTCTTTAATACCTGTCAGAGCACCAGAACAGCGTGAGGAGAGAAATTGTAATATTAAAAATCCTGCCCTCGGGAGATTTCCTGCAGAATTTTCTTCCTTCTTCCCTCAGAATGTGCAGGAATTAATTCCCTATTCCAGCAGCTCACAACAGCAGGAAACAGAACTTTCCCCCCTGCAGTGATCACAAACTGGAGAAATGGGTACTAAAGGGAGGGAAATTGGACCAGCTTAAAGCTTTGCTTTGTGGAGGGCTGGACTTGAAGGCCACAAATTCCCATTATTTTTAAATATAACCCCACCCCCCACCATGGATTTGAGCTGCTCTCGGCTGTCTAACAATTGTGATGTACAACAAAACATAATTAATAGGTTAAAAAGTAAAAGGAATAGAGAAAGAGCAAGGCAATCCTGCTCCAGAATGAGTTTTTTCCAGTGGATTTTGGAGCCAGCCAGCAATTCCCAGAGGAAGGAATTTACCTCTTTAGCGTGCCGGAGTCCCCTCTCCCAGGCACTTTCTGTTGGGGGGTCTGGAGGAGGTGGAGGTAAGATTTCATCAACCACTGGCCCTCCCTGTTGGAAAGGTGAGGAGAGCAGCAGAAAACACTTGAGTTAGTTTTAACCAGCAAAGCCCTGCTTTGTAAAGCTACCTCAGAGTTATTCCAGAGATGCCTCAGCGGGACTAAGCTGGGAAACCATGGAAAATTACCCCCCTCTACTGGCAACTCCAAGATCTCCAGCTAAAAATCACACATCCAACTGTGGGTTGAATTTTGCTGAGGTATTAGCTCAAGAAAAAGGAGAAAAAAAATCACAGAATGGTGGAATGGTCTGGCTTGGAAGAGACCTTGAAGCTCATCTTATTCCAGTGGAAGGGACACTTCCCACTAGAGCAGGTTCTCCAAAATCCCACTTTGAACCCTTGCAGGGATGGGCAGGGTGCTGCAGAAGCCCTAAACCCACAGAAGAGATTCCATACCCAGGGGTTGGCCGGCATCAGCGGGTGGGGGCCCATGGGAGGGGCCCCGTTGGGGGAGAAGGGCTCAGGTTTGGAGATCAGGGAGTAATTGCCCTTGTCGTTCACTCCGGGGTGGATAAAGCGACAGTTCATGCCCCAGGTGCAGTGCCCTGTGGGAATAACAGCTGTTAGAGCCCTGCTTCCACCAGCAAGCAGCACTTGAGCCCCACCACCACCAAAAAAACCCCGTCAGGCATTGAAAATCCTTGAGGGTGTAACGTTGTCTGAGGTGTTTGACTTTTCTCCTCTCCAGCTTGGCTGGGATTTACCTTTTTTGCACACACATGGAGAGAGAGTTGTCACCCTCCACCTGCCAGAGGGGACAAACAGATCCAGACACAGATGGATCAATGAACAAGAACCTTATTGCAGTGGGAAGAAGATGGACACACACTGTTAATTAAAATGTAGAAATAAGCCTGTGAGATCCTCATTTGTAAAATGACAAACATTTCCAATTAGGAGCTTTGCCTTTCACAGGAAACCTGAGAGCAAAGCAAGCACCACGGTGCATCCCAAACAGAGGTGAGGCAGGGAGCAGAATCATGGAATGGGTTTGGGCTCATCCAGCTCCAATCCCAACATTTTCCGCTATCCCAGCTTGCTCCAAGCCCTGTCCAGCTTGGCCTTGGATCCTTCCAGGGATGGGGCAGCCACAACCTCTCTGTTTTATTCCAAAAGAACCCTTCAAGTCTCTCTTTATTCACCTCCTCCAGGCTCACCACGCTGAGGCCAAAGCCCTTTTCGTGCAGTGGCTCCACGAAAATTCAGCTTTGGCCACCAAGAAACAGGAAGGTGACACTGAGGACGCCTGGGGCAGGATTTATCATGTAACAGCAGCTTAATGGAGAAAAACAAATCCCCAAAGAGGAGCACCTGCAGCAGCTTTGGCTCCTGCCACAGCCCAGAGCGTGGTTACCTTTCATGAAGAAGCGGCAGGTGGGCCGTGGCCTCACTTTCCTGTCGTTGGGGTCTTTAACTTCCCCTTCTTCCAAGTCATCATCCTGGAACACACAGACAAAGCTGACATTTCATGTGGGGCATCCCCTGCAGCACCTGACATTTCCCAATCTGCTCAAACATCATTGAGAGCCACCCTGGGGCAAAACCAGCACGGGAGAAAAATAAGGTCAGGTTACAAGGAATGCCCCAGGTGAAGACAGAGATTCCTGGTGGCTGTAAAAGCAACTTTCACTGTCCCAGGGTGCTCCAAGCCCTGTCCAACCTGGCCTTGGACACTTCCAGAGGATCCAGGGGCAGCCACAGTTTCTCTGGGCACCCCATGCCAGGGTGTCCCCATCCTCAGAGGGAACAATTCCTTCCCAGTATCTCACCTAATCCTGCCAGTTCTTATCACTCCATACCCTTCTCCAAAGTCCTGCTCCAGGGACAATCCCACAAATGAACTTTTCAGGATGAGTCAAACAGATTTCTTCCCAGTCATCTCCACCTTCCCTTCTACTCCTCAGCTCCACACTGGAGTCAGGAACCAGCTCAAACAAAACTCTGCCTCATCCCCAGGGACTGCAACCTCAGGAATAAATTCTAGTAGCTGGAGGTCACTCCAAGATTAAGAAATAAGAGCCATGAAACACAAAAGTTGTTGGAACTTTCAAGTACCAGCATTTTCTTCTGTTCTCCAAGGAAAAAACAATGTTCCTGGCTCTGTTAGGCTGCCCCTGGAAAGCCAAAAAGAGCTGGAGATGCAGGAGGTGCAAATGACCAGAGAGGTGTCACAGGTCAGGAAATCAGGATTTTATCCTGAAGGACAGCCTTGGTTTTCCCTATCTCTGCCCCCATTTCCCTGTTTTCAGCATGTAAAGAGGGAGCATCTGGATGGGCCTTCCCTCTGCCTGGCAACAGCCGTGCTCTGGGTGGAAAGGATGAGGAAAATTCTCTCCTTTGATCCAGTGAGCAGCTGGAAAGAAGGAAAAAGCCATCCCTTGGCTGCAGACAAACACAGGAGCAAAGAGAGGTGGGTGAGGAGCTTCTCCTGCTGCATTCCTGAGCCAGACAGGGAGGGAGAGCTCTCCTCAACAGCCACGGATTTAAAAGCCTGCACTTATATTCCAATTAAAATTTGCATTAATATTCCCCTCCCTCCACACCAGGAGGCTGAAAGCAGGAGAAAATGCAGAGCTTGAAGTTTTCCCCAAAGCTGGGGCTGGCTTTCAGTGCTGCATGAATGGGAGAACCAGCTCCACTCTGCTGCTTTCAAAAGAGCTGTGTGAAGTCTGGAACAAAAGGGGAAGTATTTATTTCTGGGAGGTCTCCTTGGAATCAGGCAGCTGAGAATGCTGTTATGAGTTAATGTATGAAAACCAGGGTACAGATTCATCTCCTGCTTTGTGAGGAGAGCTCCCAAGAATGCTTCAGGCTCCAAAGGAAAGCATTCATATTTTAATCAAGGAGCAGGCGTGGAGTCAGGAGTCCAGGAATTTTTTTTTTCCTGTCCACAAAATGCTGGAATTCCTTTTTACCTGATCCAGGAATACACAAAACCTTTGAAAAACAAACACGTGTTGAACAAAATCACCTGCCAGGATGGGCACGAGGAAGAAAAATTATGTCATTTTTTTAAAATCAATTAAACTTGTCAACGAACTATGAAGAGTAAAAACCACACAAAAATATAATTCTTTGAGCAGAAGGGAGGAGGGTCTGTCCAGTGAGGCTCCAGGAGCTTCCCAGAGTCTGGGAACCCACAGGAAAGGGGCCTGGAAGGACACAGCATCTCCCTTGCTCAGCTGAGGAGCCCCAGCAGTCACCCCACCACATTCCAGTGCTTCCCTGCATGTCCCCAGGATATCCCCATCAGGAGGAGAAGGAATTGCAACGGGAGAGGCACCCAGCTCTGAAGCCCCCAGGGCTGTGCCCACCTCCTACTTACATCAATTTCTCCATCATCAATTTCCCCATCATCCTCTTCTTTCTTCTTCTCCTTGAGGGGATCCTGCCCATCCTTCTCATCATCGCTTTTGCCACTGGATTTCTTCTCATCTTCAGGGGCATCGTCTCCTTTCTCCTCTTCCTCATCATCCTCCCCGGCAGCTTTCTCCCCATCCTCCTCTGCAGCAGCAGCACTGGGTTCCTCGGGAACCTCCTCATCATAGTCCAGCTCGTGCTCATCCAGCTCCCTGGTGACAGAGGACACCTCCAGGTCATTTGTCCTGTCTTCCTCCTCTCCCTTGTGGGGCCTGGGGCTCTTCAGCTCCACGCTCTGCTCGTTGGTGTCGGATTCCTGCGACTTGGCCTCGCTCAGCCGATCCTCCTCCTCGTCCGAGTGGTTCTCCTCTTCCCCCCGGCTCAGGGCCCTGCCTGCGTCCTCCTCCTCGCCCAGGAGGCTCCCCTGGCCACCCTCCCCATCAAGTTCCCGCTCTGAGCCGCTCTCCTTCAGGACCTCCTCATCGGAAAGCTGCTGGTCCTCTTCCTCAGGAGAGCAGGGGTTTCTCTCCGGGCTGTCGGAAACGTCCATCAGTCCCCGAGAGCCTGCAGGGGACACAACAGCTCTGGTTATGGGGGAAACTGGGAAAGCAAGGAAGCCTCACCCTGAAGGAACTCCTCCTCCTCCTCCTGAAGGAACTCCTGCTCCTGTGCTCTGCCTCCTAAAGAAAGGTTCTTGGAATCCCTGGAAGGCCAGGTTGGATAGGGCCCTGAGGAACCCAATCCGGCGACTGGCAGCCCTGCCCATGGAATGAGAGGAGCTTTAAGGTCCCCTCCAACCCAAACCATTCTGGGATTCCATAAATTCAGGAATGTGGCTTCTCCCAGATCCTTCAAGAGGGAAATTCAGAGTTTGAACTGCACAAAGAACTAATTCCAGTGTTGTTCCAGACTGGAATCCATCATAAAATCAGAGTTTATTAATCTTTTATTAAGCTGCTATTTCACCTTTTCCTGACACTTTTCCCTCTTTGTCCAACTGGTTTTGCACAGGAAAGGTGATTTCCCATCAAAAAGCCACCACAGACACCCCAAACACTGCCCCAGGCAAAGCAAATTGAGCCCGCCCAGCACCTGGACCCCCAAAATCTTTTGGTAATGAACAGAATTTGCTGCAAACTCCCAAGATCAAAGTCCCACTCCAGAAAAGGCTGCTCCTTAGAGGAGTTAAAACCAGGAAATAAATTCAAACCCCTCCCAGAAGCACCTTAAGCTGTATTTTAGGACTGACTGTGCTCTCCCCAAGCCCTCAGGTATCAGTTAATTGATAAACACGAGATGATCTCAGCACCAGCAGGGCCCAGAGCAGCAGAAAATCCACATTTTGAGCTTCCTCTCATTCCTCTGCTCACTGAGGTTGGTTCTGGCTCAGCAGCAAAGTTCTGATTTCCCTGCCAAGGTCAAACCCAAACAAGAAGGCAGAAGTTCCCTCCTGGTGCTCCCAGCAGCTCCCCAGGATGGGTCAGAAGCAAATCATCTCCTCATTGAGCACATCAAGCCTGATGCTGAGCTCATAAATTCCTGCACAAATGATTATTATTATTATTGGCTTGAAGAGCCAGTTCAGAGCGGGGATTTTAATTGCCCAGGTGCCTGAGAAGAGGCTTGGTGTGAACACAAAGGTCAGCCTTGAGAGGCCACCAGAAATATCAAAGCTGCCAGGGCCACGTGGACTCAGGAAATTTGTTTTCTGTTTTCTTGCAGCACCCAAAAAAAAAAAAAA
>VZSR01000393.1:1505628-1519758 GCA_013398615.1 Brachypodius melanocephalos
CTCCCAACCCACCCCAACCCCCCGGCACAGCCACCCGTGCCACCCCACGTCAGCGGGCCGAGCCCCGCTCCCCTCGCGGCTCTATCTGCGGCGTATTCATAGCAACTTGATAACAATTATTTTCTCCATTAACTGCTGCTGGAGATGGGCTGATAAAGCCAATCTGCATATGACAGTGTGGCAGATTAGTGCCCAAAGTACATGTTTGCCTTGGCGTCCCGGGCGGATCGAGCAGCGCGGAGCCCAATCGATCGGCGCCACCGCGGCCGCCCAGGGGTGACGTCACCGCCACTGGAGATTATTAATACAGGTGATAAGCGCCATGATTAACATCAAATAAATCAATCACCGGGTATAAAAGTCCTATTATTTTTGGCTATAAATCAAAGTGCCTGGCATATCGATTTTTATCCATCGCGCTGAAAGCTTTAGTGGCCGTTATTGCTGCTGGGCCTTATCTCTGCTATCACCTCTTTATCGAGGCAGGCCAGTGCCAGGTGCAGCTCCGCGCCCCGGCCCCGGCTCCTCGCCCCCAGCCCAGCTCCCCCATCAGATAAGAGCCCTGGTTTTCCTCCACTACTGAGCAAAGTTTGCCTGAGAGACCTCCCTGATTCTGATACTGGGGTCCCTTCCCTGCTCCAGTTATCAGGTCCCCTCCCTGTTGCAGTTATCAGGCTCCCTTTGCCTGCTTTGCTGTAGGATCTCTTCCCTGCCCTGGCTCTCAGTGTCCTTTCCCTGAAATCGGGGTCTCTCCTTGCTCTAGCTATCAGGGTCCACTCCCTGCCGTGCCTATTGGGGTTCCTGGCCTGCCCCGAATACTGGGGTCCCCTCCTTGCCCCAGCTGCTGAGGTCCCTTTCCTTGCCCTCATTACTGGGGGCCCTTCCCTGCCCTGGCTATTGGGATCTCTCCCTGCCTTGGCTGTTTGGGCTATCAGGGTCCCTTCCCTGCCCCAGATGTTGGTGTCCCTGTCTGTCCCAGCTATTTGCGTCCCTTCCCTATCTCACCTATCAGGATCCCCCCCGGTCCCAACTCTTAGGATCCCTTCCCTATCCCGGCTGTCGGGGTCCTTCCCTGCCCCAGCTGCTGTGGCTCCCTGGTGCCTGGTGGCCTGGCTGCCCAGGTTTTGGGGACACATTTCCCCCCAGAGCAGCAGCTGGAGGCAGCGGGGTTTGCCGGGAGCCGTGGCTCGGTGAGGCGGCGCAGCCTTGCCCCGGTGCGGTTATCTCAAAGGGCACTGCAAACATTAACTGATTGGGATTTGCCCCCACCTCCACAGGAAGGAACTCAGAGGATATCTGGGACTGTTTCAGCCCGGCCCCGAGTGGCAGCCACCTTCGGGGCGTGGCACGGCTCGGCACGGCGGCAGCCTGGCGGCTGTGTGGGCAGCACGGTGCCACCAACAGCCCTGTGTCCCCAAACCCACCCGTGGCACCGCCAGGGCCACCACCTGTGGCCACTGGGGCCGCTTGGCACCCTGGGTTGTGTCACTTGGTACACCAAGGGATGTGACTTTGTCCCTCTGGCTGGGGGAACTTTGCACCCCAAGGGACGTGAGTTTGATCTTGGGTGGAGGGAGGAACTTTGTATCCCAAAGGATGTGACTTCGTGCCCCAAGAGGTCACTCTGCATCCCTGGCATGGGACACTTTGCACCCTAAGTGACTTTGCACCCCAAGGGAGGGGGAAGGGTCATTTTGCACCTAAAGGGTCACTTTGCATACTTGGGCTGGGGGCGGGTCACTTTATATCCCAAATGGGGTCACTTTAAACCCCAACCATGTGACTCTACACCCCAAGGGGGTCACTTCTTACCCCAAGGGACGTGACTTTGCAACCTGGGCTGTCCCCAGGGTGTCCTGCCACCGGCCAGAGGGATGGAATCCCCCAGGGACACCGCGGTGTCACTGACCCACCAGCCCCGAGGAGCGGCCAGACTTAATTCTTAGCTAATTAACACTGCCCCACCAGCAGAGACAACACCCTGCAGGTTGCCCTGGTGGCAGAGCCCGTCCCGGTGGGGAGGGGACAGCAGGGACAGCCCCAGGGCTCACCTTCGCTGCCGGGGGGGCTGGAGGTGTCGCGCTCGGCGGAGCCCTCGCAGTCCGAGGTGGCCCCGTCCCTCTCCGAGGGGCTCTTGTCCCCCACCGGGGCGTCCTCGCCTTCCTCCATCGCTGCCAGGGAACCTGCGGGGACACGGACAGCTCGGTTAGGAGGGGACAACCCCAGGGAAAAGATGCCGGGGGCGGGTGGGGCGGGGTTTTCCCAGTTGGGAAATCAGGGTGCTGGGAGGGAATGCCCCACGGGGAAGGAAGGGAAAGCCCTGCCCAGCCATCCCAGCATCTCCTTGGGGTGGCACTGTCCCCCTGTAGAGGTGGCCGTGTCTTGCTCCAGGTGTCCCCTCCCTGCGGGGAATCACCCTGGCAGCAGGAGGGACCCTGTGCACACAGATGTGGTGTCACCTGTCCCCAAAAGGAACCCCAGGAATGGCCCCTTATCTGATGGGGGGACACAGACCCACGGGGATGACACTGCAGGGGCGACACGGGGGACAAACAGGCTGCACACGGGGGACACTCCTCAGCCCTGCCACCCCTCTGGGCCGTTTCCATGACAACGCATTGTCCCCAGCCAGGCGGGCAGCGGTGGCACACGTGGCCGGTGCCACACGACGCCACCGCGGTGCCCGGGGCTGGGTGTGGCCCCGGGATGGGGACGGCACGGGGGGATCGGAGCGGGGCCAGCCCGTCTGCAGACCTCAGCTGCTCGCCGTGACTCCAGGCATGTATATTTACAGCAGCAGAACAAAGAGCCCATAATCTATACAAAGCACACAACAATGAGCGTGAATAAAGAGGCTGCCGGAGAAGGGAAGGCAATTTATTCTAATTCTGCTAATTTCAGTTCCAGCACAATTAAAAAGGCTCTGATAATATTCAGAAACAATCGCCAGCTAACAAATCGTTTCTCCCGCTGTAAATGAAACATTGTTAGGCTAATTTCTTCCTTCACGCCTTCACGGCTCTTGGGCTTCTGATAAAGTTAACCCGACGCTCGCCTGCGCCGGGGTTTGGCACCTCTGGCCTGCCCAGGGAGGGGTGGATGGGGCTGGGAAGGGATGGGTGGGACCAGGAGGGCACCTGGCACCCACCCAAGGGTGCTGAGACCACCCACGTCCTGCCTGGGAACAGCGGGAAGCAGGAGGAGGATGAGGATGGCTTTGGGTACCACAGCATTGTGGCCTACAGAGATGATGGGCAGCCAACTGCATCCTATCCATGGTCCCTGGATGCATCCCATATCCCACCCCAAAATACCATCCCCAGCCAGCAGGGAAATGGGGATACCCCATACAAATCCAACTGGATGCTCCACATAAATCCAACTGCATGCCCTGTATAAATCCAACTGGATGTTCCATACAAATCCAACTGCATGCCCCATACAAATCCAACTGGATGCTCGATACAAATCCAACTGGATACTCCATATAGATCCAGCTGGGGTTTGAGTCCTCTGGCATCACCAAGCTCCTACAGGGATGATGGGTGGCCAACAGCATCCCAATATCGCATCACTGGGGTCCCTGGATGCATCCTGGGATGACCCAAATCCCACCCTGAAATCTCCATCCCCAGTCAGGAAGGAGATGGGGATGCTCCATCTAAATCCAAACACCTACAGGGATGATGGGGAATCAACAATCCCAGAATCTTGACCCCTGGATGCATCCTGGGACCACCCACATCCCACCCAAAACACCAAGGTTCAGTCACGAGGAAGATGAGGATGCTCCATATAAATCCAACCATATAAAACCAGGGGTTTGTGTCAAACCTGGTCTGGGGACCAACAGCATCCTGGAATCATCTCACACAGTCCTTGGATGCATCCCAAATCCCACCCCAGAACACTCCCAAGCACAAGGGATGTTCCAGATAAATCCAACCATGTAAAAACAAGGATTTGGGGACCACAGTGTCACCCACTGCCCACAGGGAGGCCAGAATCAGATCCTTGGATGCATCCCAACCCCACTGCAGCATCCCATTCCGCAGGGATGCACCGCCAGCTCTCCCAGCTGCGGGGGTTAAACGAAAAAAAAATCAAAAAAATGAGGAAAAAAGGGAAAAAAAAAAAAAAAGCAAGTGAGGGAGAGGGAGAGTGGAGCAGGAGCGGAGCGTCACTTGCCCGGGATTGCTGGGAGCCCTGCACAGTTATCACCGCACACAGCCTCCCTCGGCTGGCCTGATCTGTCTATTCTTCATTAAGCAAATACGCTGAAATGGAAATGAAAACATAATAGCTATTTGATTCTCGGCGAGATATTTTGCATATTGGTTCGGTGCTGATAGTGGAATTTCATCAACTCCCTTTTTTCATGCTTTAAAACTGAATTACTGAGGCTGGTTTTACAGAGAGGGGAAGAGCCAAAAAACGCTCCCTTCCAAGATACTCCGCTTCGACGATTAACTCTTCTCCCTCCCTCCTTCTCCCTCCTTTTTTTTTTTATTGATAACGAGCAAGGATTTTTTTTTTCTTTTTTCCTTTTTTTTCTTCTTTTTTTTTCCTCAGAAAGAAAGAAAAAAAAGACAGTGACTCTTAAAAACTTGCAGGAAGCTGAGGCGAGGTGCCCGTGGCACCAGGGCTGGGCCGAGGGTCGGCATTCCCAGGGAAACCCGGCGTTATCCAGGTAATGATTTGATCATTGCACTCCAATTAAGGTTCTCCCAGAGCAGGAACAATAAAGCTTTTCTTGATTCTTTGTGCTTAGCTGGTAAATTAAATAAAAGGCAAACGAATATAGGGAATCGAGGAGGAGGAGGAGAGGGGGGGGACTTTTCCAGGCTGCCAAGAGCGAGACCCTGGGCGCTCGGAGAGCCGGCACGGAGACAAGAGCAAAGTGATAAGAGGCCTTGATAACAGATAGAAAATAGCAACAGCCACAGACTTTCCCACCGGCTCTGGAGCAGGGAGAAGGAGGAGGAGGAGGAGGAGGAGGAAGAGAAGGAGGAGTTCCCGTGGTGGAAAGCAGGTCCTGGATCGGGAACACGTGCAGGGCTGGTGGCAACCTGCCTTCGCCGGCTGGCGCTCGGTGCTGCCGTCAGGTCCAAGTGTTTATTTTTAAATACGGATTTAAATAAAATTTCCCATCCGACTCCTTCCAATTCCCATCTCTGGAAGCGTTCAAGGCCAGGTTGGATGGGGCTCGGAGCAACCTGGGCTAAATGGAATGTGTCCCTGCCCGTGGAGAGGGAGGAAGGAGATGAGCTTTAAGGTCCTTCCAACCCAAACCGTTCTGGGAATACACAATCCTCATTTCCAAAAATAAAAATTCCTCCAAGTCCTATTGGGCAGGGGCTGAGTCCAAGCAAAGCTCCAAGAGCCAGGGAATGAGGGATGGAGCCCAAAGCCAGGTGGCCTCACAACCCAAACCTTCTCTCCAGGCACCTCAAAGCTCAGCCTTGGCTCTGGGTGTCACTAAGGGGGACAGTGGGGACTGGAGGATGTGCCAGGGCATCCTGAGGGATGATAATCCAGCTCCACCAGGCAGGCAACATAATGAAGGATCCCTTCTCCATCCTTCCAGATCCTCCTCATCCTGTGCTGGCACCATCTGCTTCCAATTAAAAAACCACAATAATAATAAAAACAGTAATAATGATGATGATGATGACGAAAAGCAACCCAAAAGCAGGTGAGCAAGGCTCCAAACCAGGTTTTGGGATGCACAAAGCATCGCCAGGATGCTTGTCCATCACCTCATGCTGGAAATGTGGGAATTCCACTCAGGCATCACTTCCTCACTGCCCCTAAATCACATCTTTTCTTCCCAAATTATGGAGCCAAGAGCAAAGGGCTGCAGGAACAGGCTGATATTCCTCAGGGAAAGATGCTCCTTTATCCCAGGTGGGTTGGTGGGCTGGGGAGCACCCCGGGATTCCCCAGGCTCTGGTGGCGGGGCTGTGCCGTGCCCGCCCCGCTGCCAGAAACAGCCGGAGAACAACCCGGGCTGCAAATCCCGGTATCTGATGGGCCACCCGCCCGCTCTTCTCACCCAATTCCTCCCTGGGCCCTACCAATGTTTGTTTTACCAACGACCTCGGCTGCTCCCGAGCCCGTTCCCTGCGGCTCGGGAATGCCAGGCTGGGACAAACGAGGTTTTGGTGGACCCCGGTGCTCCAACGTTCCCCTCTCGGTGATGCTGCGCTGAATTCCAAGAGTCTGGAATCCGTTTTGGGAGGAAAAGAGGCTTTTTTGAGCACAGAGCAGCCCTTTCTCCTATCAGCCCAGCTGCAGCATCCCAGGCCGGGCTCTTCCCATGGATATCTCCCCATGAAAGATCAGCCCCGTGCACGGAGCCGATAGCGGCTGGGGCCGGCCCCGGGGGGCTTTATCTCAAATTTGGGGCCCTTCTCCATCACCTCCAGATAAAACTCACCCTGATCCTGCCCGTGGTGCCCTGGGGGAAAAGAGCAAGGAAAAAAAAAATAGTGTGGTTGGAGAATTGGAAGATGCAGGAGGAGGGATTTATAATGTATTTATCACGATTTGGTATTAAATTATTACTGGTTTATCCAAGAGGCAGTAGGGATGCTGGGATTGCTGATGGGGGATATTTATAATAATTTATAAACTAAAATTATAGACTTGTCATATTTTTGTGTTTAGGCCTAATTTATCCAGGAGGGGAACAGGGGATAGAGGTGCTGGGTGATGCTGTAATCCTTGATGGGGAGATGCTCCAGCTGCTCATGAGGGGCTTTATAATGATTAATATTATTACATTTATAATCTGCTAGGCCTAATTTCTACCAGGAGGGGAATAAAGGGTGGTGGGGGCACGGAGGGGGTGGGTGACGCTGCCATTGCTCACGGGATGGTATTTACAATAACTGTTAAATCGATAATAAATTGATAATAATAATAATAAATTACAATAATTGTTAAATTGATAATAACAATTACATTTATAACATACTTAGGCCTAATTTTTCCAGGAGGGGAACAAAGGACAGAGAGGGAACGGAGGTGTTGGGAAGGCTGGGATTTCTCAGGATGGGATGGGGATGGGAATGGGATGCTCCAGTCACCACCGAGGAGCTGCTCTCTCCCAACCATCGCAGCCTGGAAACGGATGAACTTCAAGTTCCTTCCCAACCCAACACATTCCAGGCCCAAATCCCAAAGCCACCCCTGGGATGCAGCCCCTGGAGCCCCCCAGGGAAGAGCAGGAGCGGGGAGAGGCCGAGCCTGAGAAAAAGCAGCGCTGCTGATAGGGGAGGGATTGGTTTCAGCCGGAGCTGCTGGCGCTGCCAAGCCCAGGCGGGATCGCGGCGGGTGCAGTTACTGAACATTCATCACTGCCTGAACTCTGTAACTTTATCAGCGGCGAGCGGCGCCAGCGCCGGCCCCGCCAGCCCCGGCTCCGATGGGATGATAAAGCCCCCAGAGATCCCGGGAGATTGGGGCGCTCCCGGGGCCGCCATTCCCAACGGGAACGGCCCGCGCATCAACCGCGTGCGAGGGAGGGGAAGGAGCGAGGGGAGAAACCCAGGGACAATGACAATGGAGTGACTTTAGGTTTCAGATGGGCTCGATAAGGGCCTGATAGATTTGGAGAGAGGAGAGAGCGGAATGGAGCCGTCCCCGGCGCAGCAGATGGATGGGAGCGCTCCGGGAGAAGGGATGCGCTGAACGTGGAGCCCGCCCGCCCGGCTGGAGAGCACACGGAGCCACGAGAGCACGGCAGGGAAACTGAGGCAGCTGCTGAGACTGCCAGACAAGGACCTGTCCTTACTGGGAGGGACTGGAACTGCCTCCATCCAAACCCCATCCAAGAGCAGCGTGAGGTGGGCATCCCCACGGCGATCCAGGATGTGGCACTGGATACGCAACAATGCGGGAAAGAAATTCCGTCCATGAAGATCAGGCTCCAAGCACGCCACCCCTGCTCCCTGCCAAAGGGCAGAACTGGGGGAAAAGCCCTCAATTCGGACACTTCTTCTCTCACCTGGAATAGAGATATTCCAGGCAGGAATGGCTGGGGGTGGGGATGCTCAGGCAGCACTCGGAGCACATCAATACCAGGTGACATCGAGGACAGAGGTCAAGCTCTGGGCTGATCCAGCGACAAATTACCCCGGAGGTGCTGAGCTGGAGCCATCCCCCTTCCTGTGGGAAGCAGCTCCAGGTCCTGCCGGGTCCATTCCGCTCCCAAAAGCCATGGAAAGGGAACAGGGATGGTTTCATGTCCACACCAAGCCTTTCAGTCTGTGACAACCCCGGGTGACAACAAGGCCAGAAGGATGGGGACAAGGATGGGGACATCAGCAAAGATGCTCTGGCTGGGATGCCCCTGCTGCTCCCAAATCCCAATCCCAGCTCCCAGAGCCATCCTGGAGCACTCCAAGGCAACGAGCAGGAGCTATGGGGGTTCCAGGGGCAGGGAAGGCCGCTCAAAGGGTACAGCCAGGTGGGGTGGCCCACCTGAGAGCCTGGCACATGGAGATCCCTGGGACAGCGCTGCTCCCAAACCCTTCCCTGCCTTCCCAGCACACCCCAACCCTCCTCTTCCTCCAACTCCAAGCCCTTCTCCTGCCTGGCTCTGTGGACGCCGAGTTCACTCGGTGCAAACGTGCCTGTGCTGCCTCTCTCTCTCTTTCTTTTTTTCTAATTTTTTTTTTTTCCTGTTCTTGGCATTTTGGTGGAGCGAGATAAGAGCGAAAAACAACAGAGCTGCTCGGAGAGTGAAAAAGGGAGATAGATAACGCAGATACCGACTCCTACACAAAACAGTCCTGGCTTTATCTCTGCTTTTTATCACGGTTCCCCTAAAAAAAATAAAGAGAGCAGCCCAACTGGAATGGGGCAGCACATTAAAAAATGAACTTTATACTGTTTGCTCTTTAGTTTTATATTTAGATGAAACAAACTCAGATGCTCGTGGTCGATACCTTTTCCAAACCAAAAAGTCTGGGAGCTCTGTTTGCTCCACTGGGGATGAATGAGGAAAGTCAAGGAGCTGGGTGTGGATGGGGCAGTGGGATGAGGCTGCTCCAAAGTTTCCAGGGCAGCAGAAGCAGGGAGGCTCAGGCCGGAGGTGGATACAGAAATGGAGATGCTTCCTGAGCATCCCTAGGTCCTGCCAGCTTGGGGACAGATCCCTCTGAGATGCCCCAGCCACCACCAGGATCCCAAAGCTGGCAAAGCTGCCCATGATGGGAGCAGGTCCCTGGATGCAGGAACAGCATCTCCAGCCCAGCACAGGGATGTAACTGGATGTGCCCCACACACCTCACCCACATAGCTCCCAAAAATCCTTTGTCCCCCCATTCCTGAGGGCACCTCACAGGGCTCTGCCCTCCTGCTGGGAAGGGCATTTTGGAGCAGCAAAAACCCAACTCCCAGGGCACGGCCAGAAAGAGGGAAGGAAGGGAAAAAAAAATAATAAAAATGGACTGGAGGTTTTTCCCTCCCCTCGCACTCCCTTCCCTACCTTCTTTTTGAAAAACATAATTTATCTGTGTATTATCAAGAAATCCAGACACTTTAATCAGTGAGCTATGAAGTCAGTATTTCCATTCTTATCTAGCGGAGGAGTGGAAATGGAGAGCAGATAGGCAGCTCCGAGCCCGGCCGTGGTGGGGAATGTTAATGGGAGGAGCGGCGGAGCCATTGGCTACCGAGCTGCCGCTATCGCTGCCATTATCGGGCCCTTATCGCGGCAACCATCGCAGCGCAGTAATGGGGCCAGTTCAACTTTCCGCATTATCATAGGAGCTGCGAGTAGCATGAGAGGCCTCGGCTGGGAGACGGAGAAGAGAAGCGAGCGGCCAAACTTCCCGGCCGAGCAGGGGAGGGGAGGGAAAAGCGGCTCTTCCTCCCCGCCGTGCCCTGCTGGGATGGGGATGCTCTCTCCCTGCTGAGGCTCTCCTCAGTCTCACATTTCAAAAGCCCTGGGTGCTCATCCCATCGAGCATCCCAAAAGCTCTGGGTATCAACCCTAAGGCACGTTCCCAAACCCCAGGCACTGACCCAGAGAAGCGTCCCCAAAACCCCGGGGAACCAATCTCAAAGCATCCCAAAACCCCGGGTACCATCCCAAGGCACATTTCCAAAGCTACAGGGACTGACCCTGCTGAGCATCCCCAAACTCCTTCAAGCATCCAGAACTTCCTGGGCACTGACCCCAAGGCACATCCTTAAAGCCCCAGGCACTGAGTCTGCTGGGCATCCCCAAAGTCCAGGGTGCCAAACATTCCCAAAATCCTGGCACCGACCCCAAAGCCCAGCCCTAAAGCAAGGGGTACTGGCACCATCAAACATCCCCAAATCCTGCGTTTGCATTCCTAAAACCATTCCCAAATGGTTTGCAGGCACCATTCCTAAATACTGCCAAAGCTCCAGGACTGACTCCACTGAACATCCCAAAAATCTCCAGGCACTGACCCCACTGAACATCCCAAAAATGCAGGCACCAATCCTCAATACTGCCAAAGCTCCAGGCACCCACCCCACTGAACATCCCAAAACCCCACACATTGACCCCAAAATCTCCAGGCCATGACCTCACTGAGCATTCCCAAAGCACTGGGACCCCGACCCCACTGAGCATCCCCAAACCCCAGGCACTGACTGAGAGGCTCATCCCCAAATCCTGGGGTCACACTCCCGGCCAAGGCCGAGGGAAAACAATGGATCCACATTTCATCAGATGAACAAATTAGAGGAGCACATTTCCTCCACGCGCTATCGAATGGGAGATGTCAAGAAAATATGTTGATGTGAGAAAGAGGAGATAAAGAATTATTTTGGAGGAAAAAAGCCGTGGAAGGCTCTTATCTGGAGTGACTCATAGGCACACACTCCTTAACCCCACTGCAGCCCAAGGTCAGCAGTTGCATTCCTTTCGGCATTTCAGCCCTTCCAAAAAAACATGTTGCTGCAGGAACAATGTGGAGCCTTTGCCGGGCAGCCATCGGAAGAGGGAACTGTATTAGCCCCGAAACACTTGAACTTTCCTGATAAAAGGAGCAGCAGGACACAGCCCGGCCAAAAGCCCTGAGTCAGGCAGCAAAAGCAGTCATGGGATGTGGCGCAGAAAAAAAAGGAGATACCGGCCTCCTGCTCCCATCCCTGCTCCTCTCCGAAGTGGGGGAGCTGATTTCTTGGCCCCACAGGAAGAAGAATCCATGCCCTCAGCAAGGAGCAGAGGTGGAGTGTGGTGCAGGGCTGGAAATTTATCTTCTTAAATTTAATTCTTAAATTTACCTTCTTAAATGTTGAGCTCCGAGCAGCTCCAGGCTCCTCGCTCCTGCCCCGGTTGTTCACATCCCTCTCTGCGGGCAGCATCAGCTCTGGGCCCTGGCTGTGCCTCTCAGGAAGGTCTGGGCTGGTTTTCCCTCCACACCAACGCCCCATCCAGTGTTTTCCAAGGCGGATCATGTTTTTTTTTTTTTTTTTGCAGCAGGACGGATGGCACGCATGGAAAACATCCTCAGAACATCCTCGGAACATCCTCTTCCTTCAGCCAGCACGGCTGCGTTTGACCCCAAATCCACCAGCAGGGCCCAGCAGCTCCATCCCCAGCCCTGCTGCTCCCACTTTGCTCTTTCCTTTCCAGGGCTGGGAATGTCCCACAGCATGGAGATTCCTGTGCTGGGATGGATGTGGTGATGTCTTTGGGGTGCCCCTCTCCAGGAACCTGGGATCACCTGTGCCGTGGCACTGCCTCCTTGCACAATTCCTGCAACACCCGTGGGGAAAGCATTGCTTTCCTCCCAAGCCCTGATTGCCGAGCTGGCCTCATCACAACTTGGCCAAAGGGGAAGCTGCAGCTTGCTAGGTGGCCTCGTGATTCACCGTGGAAAATAAGACCTTGCCCAACCTCGCCACTTCGGATGCCGAGGTGTAAATCCCGGCTGGAGGCGGCTTCCCCGGGATGCCAGGGACAGTCCATCGCCGTGGCTCCGTGTGCCCGGGCTGGGGATGGCGTGGGGGTGTCCTCTGGGGGCTCAGGAGGAGGAAGAGCTGCAGCAGACACAAACCAACCCAACCCCGGCACCCACGGACCCTGGAAGGAGCTGCCTGGCAGAGCCTCCCTCGCCGGCGCGGCTCCAGCAGGGCCGTGCGCCGGGCTCGCGGCAGAACTGGTTTGGCCGTGGCCAGCCCGGCTCCAGCCCTCGCTCCCCGAGCATCCCCCTCATCCTTTCTGTCTGCTGCTGAGATGGGGATGGCCAGGAGGAGCCATGCTGGGACACATCCCCAGCAAAAAGGGCTGGCAGGGTTCCCTGGCAGCGAGGGGTGAATGGTGGCACGGCAGGCAGGGCACCAGTGCCAGTCCTCCATCGTCCATGGTGAAGGGATTTCCTGCCCCGAGCTGTCCCCACGGCCACCAGCTGCCAAGCACGGTGTCAACCCTTCTCCTGGAGCTGGGGCCTGCAGGGATGCTCACACCTGGAGCACAGGCTGGGGAAAAGGAGGGAAACCTCTCCCAGCATCACCTGAGGCTGGCACAGACCCTGCACTGAGCAGGAATGTGGCTTGTGGGAAACACCTGGGGACGGCTGGGAGAACCCCCCACGGTGGGCTCTGCCGGCTGCATCCCACCAGGATCCCGCATGGGTCACTCCCCCACCCCACCTGTGGGGACCACGATGGGTCCCCAACCCTGGGAACTCCCAGTGTCACTCAGAGCACACCCCAAGAGGTCGGTGCCAGCCGGGATGGGCAGAGCCCCTGCGGGGGCAGCTCGGCTGTGCCACAGGGCTCTGCCACCCGCGCCCCCGCCAGCTGCGAGGAGCCGCCGCCGCTCTCGGATGCCACCGCGCCAGGGCTGGCAAATGCCCCGGGCTGTTTGCACAAGAGGGGAGGGGCTGGCAGGCAGGCAGCGCCCGTGGGTGTAGCAGACATGTGGGACACGGGGATGCCACCCTCGGGATGCCAGGAGTGGGGTACAGCGGGGCTGCGGGAGCCCCGCGATGTGCAGAAAGTTCCGGTTTTGGGAGAGGAGCTGGGAGGCTCTGCCGGCACCCGGCTCATCCCGGGAGCAAACCCTCCCCACCCCACGGGGCACCTCCCCAAACACCCCCCGCCCCGGATGGGGAAACTGAGGCACGGAGGTGGCGGGGATGGAAAAGTGCAGCAGCATCAGAGCGCAGGAGGGAAAAACGGGCGAAAAACCAAACCAAAACAAAAGCAGCGAGGAGAGGAGGTTGAAACAGTCACCTGAAAGGGAAGGAGAGACTCAGGGAGGGAAGGCAGCGGGAAGGAGCGGGCAGGAGGCGTGCCGGGAGCATCCCACGCCACCGGCTCACCACGCCGCCGCTAAAAATAGACGCTGGGTTGGCCACTGTCATCTTTAGAAGAAACGCGATTTTCCAAGCTCCCGGGAAAGGACGGCTCCCACGGCCACCCCCTGCCCGGCTCCACCATCCCCTTCCCGGCATCGCCGCCGAGCCCACGCGGGACCGGGGAGCAGCCGAGCGTGCAGGAGGAAAGGAAAAAATAAAACCACCCAGCCCTACACACCCCATCAAGAGACCGTGGCTTTAACAGCGCAGATCGCACTCGTTATCTGACACCATCTAATGGCAATTAAAGAAAAATCCACACGCAAAAAAGATGACGGTGTTTTCACCTCCCCCCCGCCCCCCCTCCCCGCCCGTGCGTTCGCTCGGCGGAGCAGAATGGGAGATAATCATCAAAAAAAAAAAAAGAAAAAAAAAGTCAAAGCTCTCATCAAACTAATGCAACATCTGCAGCGATAACAGGCGCTGGGAGAGCTCGGCTTCTCAGCCCAGCTCGTTCCACAGAGCACGTGGAGGGGGGGGAAAAAACCACCCCAGCACCTTGAGAAATAAAAACACACATGCAGCTGCCCCCCATCAGATAATTAAAGTGCCTGCGTTAATCACATTTGCAATGGAACAAATTGTTGGAGCCCTTTTGCCCCTCTTTGCCGTGTTTGTTGTTGTAGCGAATCCTGCTCCGGTCTGGTGGGGAGAGATAAGTGGTCCTTATGAAGCCTGGCAATCTCTATCAGGATGGAGATCGGGGCTTGGCGCTTATCAGGAGCTCAGATCTACTGCAGCTGAGCGCAGAATAAAAAGGGAAAAGGAAGAAAAAAAA
>VZSR01000393.1:1521022-1543929 GCA_013398615.1 Brachypodius melanocephalos
GGTACCGGAGCCACCGCGCTGGCGGGGGGGAGGCGGCGCGGGAGGGGGGAGCGGCGGCCACAGAGACCAAGGCGGGCGAGCGGCCGGTAGCGGGAACTGGAACCCAGGGCGGCCGTCCCGGGCGTGTCCCGGGTGTGTCCCCAGTGTGCCCGGGGAGTACCGGGGGATCCGGAGGAGAGGGTGCCGGAGCGCTGCCGCCGAAGGGGTGGTGCAAACAAACCAGGGGGTCGGGGCGGCGGTGCGGCCAGCACAGACCGGGGGAAGGGCTGCCGGTAGCGGCGACTCACGTTTGATCTGCCGGGGGTTGCTCTGTTTCCTCCTGGACATCGCTCGGCGAGGGGCGAGCCCGGCGCCCCGGCTGGCGGCTGGGCGGGCGGCAGGTGGGTGGCGGCGGGCGGGCCCCCGGCTGCTCGCATGCCCGCCCGCCCGCCCGCGGGGCCGGGGCCGGGCCGGGGCCGGGCCGTGCTCGGCGGAGCGAAGCCGCCGCCGCCGCCGCCGCGGGATTTTCTCAATGGGCGCCGCGCCGGATCAAACCCGCCGAGCGCCCCGGGGGGCGGGGCCTGCGCTGCCGCCGCGGCCGCCCATAGGCCCCCGCCCCCCGCCGGACACGCCCACCGGATGGCGCGCGCGGCGGGGCGGGGCTAACGGCGAAGGGGGCGTGGCCTCCGGGCTCGATCGCTGCGGGGGCTCCGTGACCCCCTCGGGGTCCCCAAATTTGTCCCCAGCCCCGCTCTGGGAGCCCTGTGAGGCTCCGCCCTCTGCTTTGCGTCTCTGGCCCCGCCCTGTTAGGCCAGACCCCCCTTTGGGGTTCTACGACCCATCTTCAGCATCTCAAAGTCTCCCTTTGGGGTCCTCAATCCTTTTTTGGGTTCCTCAAACTCCGCTTTGGGATCTCTTGTGACGTCTCTGGAAGGATCTCATACACTCACAGCAATCCCCTCGCTGGGACCTCGGTGCCCTCACTGGGCCCCAATTCACCTTTCCCAGACCCTCAAAGCCCCAATTCACCTTTCCCAGACCCTCAAAGCTTCTTACGGGGCCCCCCAAACCTCCCAGGGGCTCGCTTTTAGATCCCTTAGAACCCCTCTCATTTCCACATGAATGGTCCAAAACCTCCCACTTGTGACTTCCACGGCCACCGTGACCCTGGCTCAGGGTGGGTGACACCCCAGGACACCCTGTAGAGGTCCTGGTGTCCCCCATTGGCACCATCCCAGCCAACTGACCTGTGAGCATGAAGAAATTTTGGGGTGAAATGTGGCTTAAACAGGAGCCACTTAGATTTTGGATCCATGATGGGAATATTTTCCTGTGAAAAATAACAATTTCTCCCAAACTGGACCTCGCCCGTGGCTGATCTTGGACCAGGGGGATTTGCCAGTGGTGATCGCTGGTGGTCCCCAAATAATGATGGAGTTTTTGGATCAATGGAGGGGGCTGGTGGGCACAGCTTGGTCATATCCCTTCTCCATCTATCCCCGGACATGGGATGTGCTTTCCCCCCCCTCTTCTTTTTCTTTTTTTAAAGGGTTTTTAATTAACTTCCTGTTTCAATGGTGGGATAATGAGTTTTAAGCAGAACATGATTCCAGTAAAGAGGTCAAACCGGCAATGAGGATGTCAAAAGAAATTAAGTTAGGAATTAAGAAGAGATCCAGGGGAGAAAAAAAAAACCCTATGGAAGGAGGGAAATGCTGCTGAGGACAAGGCTCTGCTGGTCCCCCCCCTTGGCTGACCACCCCCCAAAACGATCCTGGCGGCGCCTTTCACCTCGAGTGGCCTCGGATCGCCGCCTTCCTGGAGACCAAACCCCCGGGGGAGCAGCTCTGCTTCCAGAGCCTTTCCCTTCCTCCCCAGCCCTCCTTTGCCAGGTCCGGCCCGAGGAGCCCCGAGCAGCCTCTGCTCTGTGTCAGCCCTGACCCTTCTGACTCCATCAGGGGCTGCTGATGGGCACCCAAAATCCATCCCGATTCTTTCGGGGCTCTCCAGCCTCCCCCCGGCTCGTCTCTGGGGATTTTGGGGCTGGGGGCACCTCAGATCCAGCCGGTTCCTCTGGCACATCCCTGGATCTCCCATGGTATTCACCTGGCGTGTTTGTTTACGCCAAGATAATTAGACACCCATTTAATTAAACACAGCATCATTAATTGCATGGATTTGAGGGGCTGGGGGTGAGCGAACACCGACGAGACGCCCAAAATTCCTCTCCCCGGGAGGCAGCAGGGGGATGGGGGCTGTGCCCGGCTCTTTGTGCTGGAAGAAGCAGCGGCAGCATCTCGAGGGGGCATGGGGACATTGTCACACCCACGGAGGGCTGCATCCCCCCCCCAAAAATGCCCCAAAAGCCTCACTGGAGCCGGTGGGTGCTGCCTCCCTGCCCTGGGGAGCGAAGGAAACAGGTTGCAACCCTTCCCCTGGCACATTCCTTGCCGATGTCCCTTTAATTCCCTTTTTGGCACCATCCCAGCGCCGCTTAGACCCCCTCCAGGCCTGACAATCCGCAGTCTCAACCACCACCCAAGGGCTGGATCCCGGCTCGGGGACGTCCCCAAATCCCGCATCCCTCTGCCCCATCCCCTTGGGGGGGACCCATGGGTGCTCCTGCACGGGGACAAGCGTCACGGTGGCGGTGACAGCGGCAGGGCTGGGTGTCTCCCCGCTCCCTTGCCGGTGCCGTGGTGTTTGCAGAGAGATTGTTACAGGGGAGCCGAATAAATAGCGTGTTTTCCCGAGGAGTGAATTACACGCCTGCAGAGCAGAGATAATGCGGGAGCAGCCGTTCCCCCCATTGTGAGCGAGGTGACATCTTTTTATGGAGCTGTGTACATTTGTATTAGTGCCAATTAATCTGGCCTGATATTATTAGAGACGCGGCGAGAGGAGGTGGCGGCGCAGGAATGTCAATGGGAAGAGCCCCGGCGCTGCCTCTGCCGGGTTTCAGGGCTCAGGGATGGCTGGGTGGGATCCTGGGGGGCTCTGCTGAGCCCCCCCGAGGGAGCTGAGTGCCCCTGGTCTGCCCACGATCTGCCAAGGCTCCAAACCCAGCTTTTTTTCTGGCTCAGAATATCCTATTTTAGGGGTTTTTTTTTGTCCCAAGAGGGAGAACTGGCATCACGGTGCCCCACCTGCAGAAGGGCCCTGCCACCTGCTGGCAGGAGAGCCTGGCCCTCGGTGCCACTTGTCACCAGCCTGTGGCTCAGCCTCGGGTGGCTGCCACCAGCCCGGGGCCATCTGTGCCTTGGGCAGGGCTTGGGCACGGAGGTGACACGGGTGGGACACGGCAGGAGCAAAGCCTGGGCACGGCTTGGGCATGGTTTGGGCAGGGCTTGGGCATGGCTTGGGCACGTCCCTCCATGATTTGGGCACGGCTTGGGCATGTCCCGTGCAGGGAGGCTGCCATGGAATTCTGGGATCCCGGGAGTTGCGGTGGCAGCGAGGAAGGGTTTGGGATTAAAACAAATCACAGCTGTGGAACGGTTTAGGTTTGAAAAGGCTCCAAGATCACTGAGCTCCAGCACTCCCAAGGCCACCACTGTCCCCAAGTGCCACATGCATGTGGCTTTTAAATCCCCCCAGGGATGGGACTCCACCACTGCCTTGAGCAGCTGTGCCAGGGCTGGACAAACCTTCCCATGAAGAAATTTTCCCAATATCCAACCTAAACGTCCTCTGGCACAAATGATGCTGGATGCTCCTGAAACCAGGTGGGAATGTATGGATGAGCAGCCCCCACATCCCAAATCCAAGCCTGGGATGTCTCAGTGCTTATTTCCCCCTCCCTCTTACTGATCTTCTGTAGGAATGATGTTCTAACTCCCAAAATGAGAAAACCAATCAATTCCTGGGCTCCAGGAGCATCACTGCTGGCAGGATGGCATCCCTAGGGGCTGCATGGCTCCTGTGCTCCTGTTCTCCCTCTTCACAGCCCCCAGGGCTCCAGGTTTTCCTGCATGAACTCAGCGTCAGGGATGCAGGATCCCGCTGGTGCGTCTGGTCCCTGTCACACACCCTGGGGAGGAAGGTGGGAGCTGGGCTTTAAATTCCTGCTGTGCAAGGAACGGCCAGATTTGACTCGAAGGCAAGGAAAAAAAAGTCTAAATCTTCAGCCCCTGCTTGCAGCGTGACAACCATGGTGGATCCCGTTATCCTCCAGGCTTTATGGAGAGGCTTAAAGCACCTCCAGCTCAGAAACTTGGATGTGGGGCTGAGAAAAGAAAGGCCGGCTGGATTTGGGAGGGGGGTTGAAGAGCAAACAGCTTGAGGAAAATTTAGGGTGATGGCAAGAAGCCGAGAAATCCCCCCTGAGGGGCTCCATCAATGCCAGACATCTCCCATCAGACCCACCCCGTACCCCCTGGGGCTGTGGGGCTGTCCCACCCCTGAGGATGAGGATCCAGCTGCAGACTGGCCCCAGATCCAGGGGGGTGCAGGGCTGGAAACCCCGGATGTGCTGGGGGAGCCCCCCTGTGCCGCTGCCCCCGCTGAGCAGGGAGTTAATCCCCAGCCGGGAGAAGCTGCCCAGCTTTGCATCCTCACTGAAATTACAGTGACAGGGGCCTGCAATCTCCCAAGTGACAAACGCTGCCGGATAATGCAGGACTCGGCAAACCCGGGGGCTTTAGGGAGCTCAGATGGGTGGGGGGGACTGGGGGAGTGGGATGTGGGTGAGAGCAGGTGGAAAGGATGAGGAGAAAAAGCTACTCACGTGTAGAGGGTAAAGGATTAATTAAATAATTCAGCCCCCAGAGATGTGGGGATGATGCCAACATTTCTCTGGGGAGTGGCATTCCAGAGGGAGCAGAGCCAGAGCTGGGCGTCACTCCTGTCCTGGGCTTCCATAAAATCGGTGCAGCTTTGGGAAGGGGTCCCTGCACCCATCCCAGGGCCCTGGGGATGGGCCCCATCTCTGCAGCATTCCCCCTGGCTCCCAGGAGACTCATTTCCATGTGCCCAGGTGATGAATCTGGAGGTGTGGGAGAGCTCTGGTAACAACCAGGCATGAAATTTTCCTCCTCTGCCCCGCAGGTTTGCTGCCCTGATGAAATATAGCACAGGGAAAACATAAAAGTCCCATTTCCAGCTCCATAATATTTCCTGCCAAAACAAAGTAAAATGTGCCGCCTTAAATTTTCTGCAAAATTCTTTTGAGGTTATTTTTTTCCCTAAATTAAGCCATACTAATTATTTTCAGCCACTTTATCTCCACTCTGCAACACACCAGGAGGGTGCAGGCGGCAAGCATTTTAAGCCTCCATAAACAAAAGAGTAGTTTGGAAAATAATTCTATCAATTAATCAAATTAATCCTGCAGTTTTAGTTACAAGCCCCGAGTGGCGAGGATCCCAGCCGGCGGTGCCGAGCTATCTCTCACTGACAGCGGCTCCGTGTTGCGATTGCGGCGGTAATTAAAGGATGGAATACATCGCCTTTGTGGCGGCTCCTACCCCTGCCCAGCGGGGCCGCAGAGGTCAGCTCGAGGACAAAGTGGGGACGAGAGAGCTGGGCCTTCATCAGCACCATCATCATCATCATCACCAGCAGCAGCAGCAGCAGCATCCATCATTGTCATCGCCATTACCAACCCTGTCATCATCACCATCATCATAAAATGGGGATGAGTAAAATGGGTCCTCACCATCATCATCATCACCATCATCATCACCACCACCATCACCATCATCACCAGCAGCAGCATCCATCATCATCATCGCCATCACCAACCCCATCATCATCACCATCATCATAAAATGGGGATGAGCAAAATGGTCTTCACCGGCATCATCATCACCACCATCACCACCATCACCACCATCACCATCATCACCACCATCACCATCATCATCATCACCAGCAGCAGCAGCAGCATCCATCATCATCATCGCCATCACCAACACTGTCATCATCACCATCGTCATAAAATGGGGATGAGTAAAATGGGTCCTCACCAGCACCATCATCATCATCATCATCATCATCATCATCATCATCACCATCACCATCATCATCACCATCATCATAAAATGGGGATGAGTAAAATGGGTCCTCACCATCATCATCACCATCATCATCATCATCATCATCGTCATCACCAGCAGCAGCATCCATCATCATCATCATCATCACCAACCCCATCATCATCACCATTACCATAAAATGAGGATGAGCAAAATGGTCTTCACAATCATCATCATCATCATCATGATGAAATGGGGATGAGCAAAATGGGTCCTCACCAGCATCATCATCATCATCATCATCATCATCATCATCATCATCACCATCATCATCATCATCATCATCCTCATTGTAAGCTGGGGATGAGCAAACTGGGCCGTAACCATCATCATCATTGCTAAAACCATCATCTTTGTAATCATCACCATCACAGCTAGGGACAAGTACATCATCATCACTGGCAGCAGCAGCAGCATCACCATCAGCATCATAAATTTGGGATGAGTAAACTGGGCTGTCACCATCACCACCATCATTATCACCATCAACGTCAAAAATGGGGGATGGTTAAACTGGGCCATCCACACTTGGTCATGACCAAACTGGGTAACCCCATCACCATCACAAATTGACGATGACCGAACTGGGCTACGACAATCACCAATTCATCGTGACCTAAATGTGCCACCACCATCACCAGCTGATGACCACCAAACCAGGCCACCACCACCACCACTATCACCATCACCATCACCTTGGGTTTTTCCCCTCAGGGACAAGGCTCTCTTGCCATGAGCAGCACCCTCACAAAACCCATGAGGAATCAAAACTGCAGGAGCATCTTCACTATTGAGAACTTCCAGCACTTTGCAAACCATTGAGGTGACAGCAGTGGCACCAAGGTCCTCCTCAGCCCCTTTACAGAGGACACCTCAAATATCCCACAAACACCACGCAGACACGGAGTTTCTGTGAAAATATTGGAATATATTTGAAAAGATTAATCATGGATGACTTTACAGTACCACCCCATATTTTTATCTCATACTTTATTTAACAATATTAAAGAGGCACTTTAAAGCACACGGACAACATCATAAAACGGCGTTTCCTGCTCTCTCTCTGCTTCTCTGGACAAAATATCAAAATAAAAACTTTTGACAGAACACATTGCACCCAAGGTAAATTACCTACAATAGTTTTTTATACAATACAAAGAATTGTAAAGATACATATTAACAGAATAAAGCCTCTTTTTTCTTTTTTTTTTCCTTTTAACTCTAAAACAAAACAAAAAAATCATTGCAGGACAGACGCAAAGTACTCTGACTGTTCATATCACATCAGTGCATTACTTCACCTCCTTGACTTGGGAGTATTTCAATAAAATCTTTCCATGTCCTCATTTGCACCTGAGATTTCTTTCTGGATCCAAAAGTTCGGTTGTAGAACGTGCTCGTTTAATGTGACGTAACCTTTTCGACACTATGGAGTACCAGCATTGAAGAGTTTTTTTCCCTAAAGTTGTATTCTTTTTCCCTAAAGGTTTTTTTTTCCCTAAAGTTGGAAACTTTTTCCCTATGTTATATTTTTTCCCCCAAGTTGTATTTTTTCCCTAAAGTTATTTTTTCTCCCTAAAGCTGAACATTTTTCCCCTCGAGTTGGCTTTTTCTTTTTTTTTTTTTTTAAATTCTCTTTTCCTGCTCAATTTTTTTTTTTTGACAGGTAATGGCTTCTACCTACCAATTCTCCTTTTTTTTTTTTTCAATCAAGGAAGTCTGTATTCACATTACAAATGAAGAATAGCACCAGTAACTGCATAGTACAAGCGGATACCTATAGAGCCACTACGTCAATACAGTAAGAGAGTTTAGAAGTGATACCGTTGAGGGCACTCGGTCAGTGCCGGTTTTCGCTGCGGTAAATTGGCACAGTTTTCTCGTTGCACAAAATAAAAAAAAAAAAAAAAACCCACGAACAAAAAGAAAAAAACACACGCACGCACGCACACACGCAAAACCAACCCAAAAAACCCTAAAAAAATCAGAGTTTGTCACAAGTGTCAAGGTGCAGTTTGCTCACGGGGACGCTTCTCCTCCAGTCCCATCGTCTACAGTGGTCAAAGAGTGGCAGCATCCTCTGGAGGGCTCCGACAGCCCCAGAGCTAGGTCGTTCTTCTCTTGACGATGTAGAAACAAAATTCTCAGGGATGGCTGTCAAAATATAGGACACTCGGGTCTTAATTTAATTTTTTAATTGTATCATCGCTTAGGCCAGCTCCCAATTAAATGAATTGTACGGGATTATTTGTGCAAAATCTTCCAAAAAAAAAAAAAAAATTTGCTTTCTACAGTGTACTGCACCTTATGAATAAGACGTCTACGGAATGAAGTTCATCTCTTCAAGTACTTTGTACAAAGATAACACAGACACAGACTCAAAAGGTTCTGAGATTTGCAAGTATCCTTATAACCTCAGCACTTCTGCAATAAAGCAATTGCTCTCGACGATTCAGTCTGCCCAAAGCGATTACAATTTCAGTTCATGAAAATCATCAGCAACATCAAAGTTCTAGCATTTGCATGATAAATCAGGTGAATTAAAGTAGATTAGTAGACACAAAGCAAACTATTTCACAGAGGCTGCAGTGCAAGTTCATTTAAGCTAGACAGAGAAATCATGCTACACAAACGAATTTAATGCTTTGATAATTTTTCCCTTGCAAACCCCATGAAAGCAGCTGAGGATCACCATAAGTCACTTCCATAAATTACTCTGAAGTATCTCTTCTTAGAGGAATTTTAAAGCTGGTTAATTTTTGCCCAAAGAGTTGGCTGAGCAGGTTGTTCTGGGACTCGGCGCTGCGGTAGCTGGCCGGCCCGGCCGCCTTGGCCCCGCGGGCGGCGCGGGGGCCGTGCCAGGAGCCGCGCGGGGACGGCGCCGGCCCCTTGGCCAACACTTGGTGGAGGCTCTTGCCCAGAATGGCCTTCCTGCGCTTCACGTCCCCGTTGGCGTGGCGGAGCTCCCCTTTCTTCTGGTTGTAAGGGTCCAGGACCATCTTCTTCAGCTGGGGGCCCGTTCTGGGCTTGGCTCCCAGCTTGCTGCAGTGCGTGTCCCTCCTGCCGGGGGACAGGGTGGGAGCCTCGGCGTTGCTCCAGCTGCCACGCTTGAGCTCAGCGGTGCTCTCACTCCTCCCTGGGCATGGTGGCCGGGTTTTCTTCTTCTTCCCGTCTCCTTCCATGTTCTCCCGCGAGCCAGAGCTGCCCCGGTGGCTCAAGGATTTGTGTTCTTTCCTCCTCTTGGGGTGAAGCTTGCTGGCAGCTCCGCCTGGCTCAGCGTGGCCGTGCCTTGTGGTGTTGCTGGCCACCTCACCTCTGGGCTGGTGGCCGCTGGATTTGCCTGGGTTGCCGCCTTGGTCCCTGGCGTTGGTGCTACTGTCCATAGCCTCAGGCACGGATTTCTCCTTCCCTGAGATGGGCTGCTGGCCCTCCTCGGTGCTGCCTGCACCGGGAGCAGCCTCACTACCCATGGTCTTCTTTGGTGGCACCGAATCTTTGGAAGCTCTGTTGAGTGTGGGTGATGCTGTCTTGTCCTTTGTGAGCAGGGGCTGGTGGGCACCTCCTGGAGACGTGGGCTTGGCTGCACCTTCCCAGGCAGAGGCATCAGTGGCACTGGGGTTGCCCCATTTGTGGGTGTCTGTGGCTTGTGGAGACTCTGCCTTAGGGGAAGGAAGCTCTGAGACCTTCTTGGCAAGCTGGAGAAAAGGGATCCCGTCCACAGCGTTGGTGTCTGCGCTGGGATTTTCCAGGACACAGGCCCTGTATTCATCTCCGTTGCCTGTGCTTGTTTTTTTATGGGCATCTGCACAGCCATGTTTCTGGGTCAGGAGGAGAGGGGACAGTTTTTGGTTGGTGGCCTGGTGACAAGCCAAGCCAGCAAGGTCCATGGGAAACTCAGGAGAGTCCAAGAAAGGAAGTGGTTTCCCATCAAAGGCTCCTTTCTCCAGCTCCTCGATGGACAGACCAGTGACGTGGCCGAGCTCGGGGCTGCCCACAGCAGCTGGTGGCAGAGGTGGGGACAGGCAGGGCGGTGGTGGCAAGGGGTCAAATGGGGACTTCTCCATCTCTGCCAGGAGCTCCGAGAAGTCACCCACCAGGACTTCTGCTTTCCCGGAGGGCTGGGCTACTCCGAGGCCACCAGGTGCTGTTGGGAAGGACTCAGTGGGAGTCTGCAGGCTGGGACTTCCAGCTTCTACCAGCTGAAGGTCACTTGTGGGGTCCAGGTGGACTGGTGACCTGTGCGGGACTGAGCCGCCACGGTGAGCCACCTTCCGCCTCTTGCTGGGTGGCATTCCCTCCCGGAGAGATCCGTCCTCCTTCCCCTTCTCCCTGCAGGCAGCGCCAGGCCTCATGACCCCTCGGAATTTGAAAGTCTTGTTGCCGCCCGCCAGGTGCTTCTCCATGTGCCGGTCATACTGCTCCTTCTTGGAGAAGGTGTAGTTGCACATGCTGCAGATGAAGGACTTCTTGATGACGTGCATGACGTCGGCGCAGAGCTCGCAGGCGTACAGGGTGGTGTGCTTGATCTCCTGCTCCTCCACCACGCCGTGCTCCTGGCTCAGGTGGCTCCGGAGCTCTTTGGTCTCCTGGTAGAACATGGGGCACTTGTGGCACAAGTAAATCTTCTGCAAGCTGTGCACGACCAAGTGCCGCTGGAGCTTGAAGGGCTTGGGGAACTGTTTGCCGCAGTGATGGCAATCCCGGGAAGGATCCTTGCAGTCCGGGTGCATGGGGACAGATTTTGGGGTGCTTTCACTTTTTGCCACGTGCTCTGGAGACGGGCTGGAGGATGCTTTGGAGGAGCTGGGCGCAGGGGGCTTCACTTTGACGCTGCTTTCCAAGGGGTCTTTCACCGCCTTCTCCTGCTCAAGGGGCAGCTCCCTGGGGCTCCTGCTCTCTCTGCTGACGCCGGGGTCGCCGTGCCGGGAGGACCTGCTGGGTTTCCGACACATGATGGTGTTGAGGAAGTGGGTGACGGCGGCGTTGTCCTCGCCGAAGCAGCCCGGCAGCCCCATCACCGATTTCTGCGCCTGCCCCTTGCGCGCAAACTGCGTGGCGTGTTCCCGCAGGTGCTCGTTGTACATCCACACGTCGGAGATCTCCTTCAGGCACATCCCGCACGCCCACAGCCCCGCTTTGTTCCTGGCGTGCTTCTCCTTCAGGTGGTCCCGGAGCTGCTCCCGGGAGCTGAATTTGCGCTGCACGCACATGTAGCAGGTAGGAGGAGGGGAAGGGTTGTGGGAGAGCTTGTGGAAGTCCAGCTCCCCCAACGTCAGGAACCACTGGAAGCAGACTTTGCATTTGTACTGCTTGTCTTTGGTTTTGATGGTTATCTCCCCGCGGTTTTTCCCCAGTTTCCCGTCTTCCAGCTTGTTCCTGTGCTTGCCTGACTTTGTCTTCAAGCTCACAGTGTCGTCCTCGCCATGGCCAGGAAGATCCTCACAGGGGCTGAAGAAGCACACGTCTCTCATTTTCAGCTTTGCATTAAGCATCTCAATGTCGATGGTGTGAAATTCGGAGGAGTCTGAATCCCCATTTTCTTTGGCACTGTAGGACTCCTCTGCCAGGTCGGGGGGCTCAGAGTTCACTTCTTGGAGTGAGTGCTCATCCTCAAGGTCCATCAGAGGCTCAAACACGTCCTCAGCAGAGAGGCTTTCCCCCTCCTTCTCCAGACTCCCCCAGATGCTCAAGCTGGGCACGCTGTCCCCGTGGCTGTTTTGACACAAGAAGGTCAGCATGTTGTCCTCCAGGTCAATGTCCTCCTTCTCTTGGTCGGTCGCCTCCTGGTCCAACCTCAGCTCGATGCCTTCAGATCCATTTGGAGCAGCATCTCCGCTCTTTGCCTTGCTGCCATGACACATGTTCAGCATCAGGGCATCATCAACAGAGATGGTCTCGTACTCGCAGGGGTCCTCCCTGGTCACACAGAAGGAGCTGGTGTCGCTGAGGTCCGAAGCCAGCCGGATGGTGAAGAGGTCGATGGCCCCTGCTGGCTGCAGGCCGGCCTCGGGGACAGCTCTGGGTTTCTTGCTACGCTTCCCATACACCCGTGTGCACTTCCTCCGGGCAAACTGGTCATCTCTGGGGAACAGCTGGGCGAACGTGGAATCATCGTCGAAAAAGCTCTGTAGGTCCGAGGTGCCCGTGCTGTCCCCGCAGTGCTCCCTGCCTGGTGGCACATCTGCCTTCACCCACCGCTTTGGCTCTGCAGGAGGAGGGCTGCTCCCCGCCGTGGGCTGCAGAGCACCGTGCCCAGAAACATTTTGGGTGGTTCCCAAATCATGGTTCTCCAGCAGCAAAGCCTCTTCATCAGGAGCTGTGGGACCCTGCAGGGCACTGCTCCAGTTCCCGGTGTCACTGCCTGCTGCAGGACTGTCCCCTTCCCCAGCATTCACGTCCTCTGTGCCATCAGCACTGTGATGCTGCTCTGTGCCCATCTTGCCCCATCCCTTCGCCACCTGCTTCACAAACCCGCTAATCCATTTTTTGCAAGCCTGCGTGTCTTCCACTGGACCTGGATCTTCCACCTCCCCAGGACAGGTGACCGTGCCTGTGGCCGTCTCCTTGCTGACCATCTCCTCTAGAGACCTCATCCTGCTGCCCAGGTCTTCCGCAAGCTCGGCTGCACAAGAGGGCTCTTTGGGTTTTTGGGAGTGCTGGGCTGTGCTGGTCCTGTTTTGCTCCTCTGTGGAGCTCTGCTCGTGCAGGCCCTCCATGATCCCAGGCAAGCTGGAGCTCAGGGCAGCAGCACCTCTGTTCTTCTCCAGCTCACAGGGACCACCGGCCTCATTCCTGCTGGGAAACACCTTCGCTTTCCTTCGCCTCACTTTCCTGTTGAGATGCTTCTCAGAATTGTTGTTCTCCTCTCCAAGATCTTTGCTTTGGCCCCTTCTGCCCTTTTCTCCTCTCCTGACCAAATCCAGCTTCCCAGGCGCTGCCTCTCCCGATCCCCCCGTCTCCGGGCGCGGTCCCTTTGCCTTCACCTCCCTCTGCAGCAGGCGTGTGCGGTGCAGCTCCTGGGACATCTCCAGGGAGATCACGCTGAGGTCGCTGAGCACTCTGCTGACCACCTCCTGCATCTGCGTGCCGGGCTCTTTCTCCAGGTCTGGAAGTGTTTTCTTGGGAATGTGTTCAACGGTGGAGGTCGGCATCCGTGAGCTGCAGGTTTTGTCTTTGGCTGACACCTTCAGGCTCCTCCTGGGCACCTTTTGGGCTGCTTTTGATGTCTTGTGTGCAGGAATCAGAGGGGACCTGGGAGTCTTGCTGGGCTGTGCCAAACCACCATTCTTCACCTGGTGCTTGACAGCTTTGTGCCTGGTCAGGCCAGGCTTGGACCGGAAAGTGGCTGAACAAATGTCACAGGTCACCGGGAGTCCATTGGGCTTCTTTCCTTTGTGGAGCTCATTTTGGGATGGGTCTGTAGTCCTGCTGGGTGTGTAGTCCTCTCCTTGGCCCACACAGTTTAACACACAAACCCCAGCTTCTGCAGCCCCATGGCTTTTGGATTTCTCTCCTTTTAAATTCTTTCCTTCACTCTCTGTGGTTTCAGAAAGACCAAGTCTCACCTCTGCTGCCCCTGAAAACTCATGGCCATTTAATTCAGCAGGACCAAGATCTCCAACCCTTGTAAGACCTCTGCTGACGGCAGCTGACATGTCCTGAACAGCAAAACCATTGGACAGAGCCTCTGCTTCACTTTGATGCTTATTCCTGACATGGGAGCAGTTTTCAAGCTCATTCTCTTGGATCAGTTTGACCTCCCTTTCTTCCATGAGCAGAAGATCTGCTGTGGGCTGGGCTGGATAATCCTGGCTCTCTGGAGGTGTGGAGTTAATGACTGTGTCTGTGGTGGCACATCCTTGGTTTTCTCTCAAATCTGGCAGCACAGCACTGGTGTTTTCTGGGCCCTCTTTCCCAACACCCTTTTGGTGGAAAGGCAGTGAGCAGGGAAGAGAACAGTCCCTCCCAGGGGGCTCCTGGGGATCACCCATCTCCAAGGCAGAGCCCTCCAGACCATCACCATGCAGCAGAGTGCAGGGTCTCACTGTCCCCTCTCTTCCAGGTGATTCACAGTTACCCAGAACACCATCAGGGAGGTGATGAGGACGTTCCTCAGCCGCTTCCATCGGCACAGCCCCGCAGTGATGCAGCGAGGGAGGGAAGGTGGGTGCCCTTTCCCACGTCCCTTGCTCTGCTGGGCTCAGGGTGTGATGGATGTGATGGCTGCTGGCCACCGGAGGACAGCTCTTTGTGATGAAGGAACTTGGTGTTGCAGGCAGGGAGGAGATGTGTTTCTTCTCATCTGAGAGCTGAGTGCCAAAGTTGGGGACCTCTCCCCCCTGGGCCCCACTGCTCTGCGAGCATTTGAGGTCAGAATATTTGGCTGGCAAGAGCAGGCTGGCTGGAGATTCTGTGTAATGACAACCACTGAGGGACAACTCACCACTCCCTTCTCTGGGAACATCTGCACTGACTGTGCTGGCTTTTATCTCTGTCCCCAGGCCGTGATCCTGGTGGAGATCCCCCTCAGAGGGACCAGGGGGGCTGACAGGACTCACGGGAGCACTGCCAGAGTTCTGTGCCCCCTTCCCCACCCGACTCCTTCCCAGCCTCTCTCCCTCTTCTCTGCCCAGCGTTTCTTCCTCCAGCAAACCACAGCTGGGGTGGGATTGCTCATGTTTCCTAAATGCCAAGGTTGCTGCGTTGTTATCTCCCTCCTGCTCTTCCCTGGGCTGATCAGCTTTCCATCCCTGCCCTGGTGGCGAGGTCACGGCGGTGCTGTTGGGTGGTGAGAGGTCATCACGCTCCTGGGAAGCACCATCTGCAGGGATATTAATGTCCCTCAGCTCCGGGCCTTCATTTGCTAAGTGCTGCAGCTCTGTTACATCATTTTGCAGCTCGGGCTTTGCCGACGTGGATTCTTTTGCACGGTAAGAGCCCTCTGCATCCAACGACTCCAGCTGCTCGCATCCACGGGGAGAAAGCACCTCTTTCCCTGCAGCTGTGACATTTCCAGTGCTGCTTCCAATGGGGATATCCCCTTCCCCTTGGGTCTGATCTTCCCCTTCCAAGGCAGCACCGCTCTGCTCCCTGTGCTCTGTCTGGGTGTGGGTGGCGGCAGAGGGGAGGCTGGGAGGCAGCAGCCCAGGGAAGCAGGGCATCAACAGCTCCTCCTCGTTGTTTTTCACTGTCCGGGCAACAAAGAGCTGCAGCTGCTGCAGAGGGTTGGCAGAGGTCTCCTGGGGTGCCACCATCATCTCCTGGGAACAGTGGTCGCTCTCCTTGGGCACGCTCAGCATCTCGAACAGCAGCGCTTTGGGCTTGCTGGCTTTGTCACTGGCTCCAGGGCTTTGATAGGTGTTGGGACTCTTCCTCTCCTCTGTTTCCTCCACCAGCGCCGTCTCTCCACCACCCCCTTTGAGATCCACAGCATTTTCTGCTGTTTTGAGGGGCTCAGTCCTGCTTAAGGGTTTTTCTTCTGTATCTGGGACCTCTTTGACATGAGGTGAAAAGGCGAGATCCAAGGCTGGGGCGGGACCCTGCTGAAAGCTGAACTGAGGCTTAGTGTTTGGAAGATGGGCAGCAAACTTCTCCAGCTTGGCAGGATCAGTGTCTGCTTTCCCTGGCACAGGGAAGCCCTTGGCATCCCCCTGGCATGGCAGGGATGGCAGGGGGTCTTTGGTTACTTCTGCTCCATCCATGGTCTCGGGGAACATGGAGTCGGTGACAATAGGAGGGCTTTTTGTCACAGGGTCGGTGTAGATGGGAGCCTCTGTTTGCTCAGTTGTGCTTGAGCCAGGTAGACTTTTGGAAGGAGACCCATTTTCCATCTTCCTGAGGTCTCTTTCCTCAGCTCCCTGGAGCTGCTCACTGTTTTCTTTGGAGCAGAAATGGTTTGCGGTCAGCGGGGCTGGGACGCACATCCCGGATCCCAGCGAGCCCAGCTCCAGCGGGCATGGCCAGGGCTCCCTGGGGCTCTCAAAGTCCTCATGGGCTGTCACCACGCCTGGCTTCTCCCCTGCCAGCCTCTCCCCAGTGCAGAGGTTTGATCTGCCCAGCTCACCTGCCAAAAACAGCCCTTTCTCCTGGCCTGCCTCTGGCTCTCCTGGCAGTGTTGGGAACCGTTCAGCTCCTGGTGCCCTCAGGTGGACAGCCAGGTTTGGCTCGGATTTCTGGAGGCTGATGGACACCTCAGAGTCCAGCTTGCTGGTCTGCAGTTGGCTTTCCAGCTCCGTGACCAAGCGCTTGATCTCCAGCTCGTCGTCTGAGATGTTGCTCATGAAAGTCACGTTGTAATCCGTGATCCTGTCTGGCAGCGGCAGGGACAGCTGGCCGCTGGGGACAGCTCCTTCCTCAGGGAATTTCTTGGCTGGTGACTTCTCCACAGAGAGGCTGTGGAACTGAGTCACATCCTCGGGCAGCATGGGAGCCACCTCCTCCATGAGGGACCAGTCTTTCTCCGGCAGGAAGGGCGGGTAGGGCTGCTCGAAGGGCAGAGGCTTGCGGGAGGCGTTCCCTGGGAATGTTGTCACATATCCGTCCTTGCTCTCGTACGGATCGAACTCGGACACCGGGAGCTCTCCGAATATCGACGAGGAGTCGAAGCTGAGAGGGGAGGACACCTTGCCCTGAGGCATTTCCGTGGTGAAAGGGGAGATGCTGGAGGGCTTCTGCTCGAAGGAGCTGGTGCTGATGTCATCCCGGCACAGGAACACCTCATCCATTTGGGAGGAGCCCAGACCTGGGGGCTTTGGGAAGAGGTTGTCCTCGTAGGGACCGGGGAGGCCTTTGGGATCAAAGAATGCGTTGTCACTGCTGGCATAGGGATCGGGTGCCTTGGCGGTGAGCATCATTCCTACAGCATCCCCCCCGTAGGCTGGAGCTGGTTCAGGATAATCCTTCCCACTGTCACAGAGCCCCTGTCCCTTCATGTATTTGATTCCTCCTTCCGAGCAGGTGGCACTGCCATGGCCAGGACTCGATTTGTTGCTGCTGTGGGGTGGAGCAATCACCTCCTCTGTGTGGTATTTCAGCCCTTCACTCGGGAAAGGGGCAAACCGGTGCTTCTGGTGGTCCATGGTGAGCTCAGGGGAGCCCTGAGCCTGCAGGATGGGTTCTCCTGCCTCACCCATGAGCTTTGCTGCTCCTCTGGGCTCTTCCACTCCCTCCTGAGAGGAGAAGCTGGCAGGGCTCCTGCCTGGGGTGGCCGTGCTGGGCATTTGCCTTTCCTGGGGCTGCGGTGACGGCTCCTCCTTTGCACAGTCCATGGCAGCAACATCTGCTTCAGTCCTCAGCCGTGTCCTGGGGCCTGCCAGCAAAGGTTTGGCTGAGCCAACCCTCCTGCTCCCCCTGGGAATGTCCTCTTTGCTCTCCTGGCTGCTCTTTGGGCTGCTGTCCTGGGGAGGGCTGAGGGGAGTCTTTGGCACACGGGCTGGGCTGCCCGAGCGCCTCCTCCTCTGGGTGCCACCCTTGTCACCAGCCCCACCAGCGCAGGGTGGGCTTGTGCCCATCTCTCTGGGCACGCTGTGGTTGCTGCCAGCAGATGAGTGGCTGCTCCTTCTTCGGGCTCTGGCAGCACAATCCTCTTTCTCAGCACCCTCCTGACTCGGAACATCCCCGTCCTCCTGCGCCTCCCTTTTCTCACCGTCCCTTTTCCGGCTGTAGCTCCAGGCTGGGTCCTTCTCTCTGGCTCTCTCACTCCTGCCCAGGCATTTCCTGCTGAAGCTGTACTTGCTCCTGCCCAGGAATCCTGTGCCTCGTTTCTTCCTGCCCCGGGGCTTGCTGCACTCTGCCCCCTCCTCATCCGAGTCGGACACGTAGTCGTATTCCCGCAGCCCGCCCTCCTTGGGGGCTGCCGGCGGCTTCTCGGTGGCCTGGGGGCCCTGGGCCTGCCTGCTGCTCTTCACCTGCAGTTTGTGGAGCTTGTTCTTCTGCTGCACGATCTTGTGGATGAGCTCCTTGCTCCACGTCCCGCTTCGGGGCTTCCTCTTCTTCACGTCCTTCATGGAGAACCGCGGTGGCTTGGAGCTCTTGGTGGCCATCTCACTCTTCATCAGAGGGTCTTGGCTTGGTTTCCTGGGATGTTTTTGGCTGGAGGTGCTGGCTGCTGGGATGCTGTTCTTCCTGACTCCCCTCAGCCTGGCTGTCCTCTCTGCTGCAGGATCCGGCTCCTGCGGTGCCACCCTCCGTGCCACCCTCCCTTTGTGAAGGTGCTGCTTCCCTGCCCCTCTCTTCGCCTGCTGCCCACCAGGCTGGCCATCTTCACAAAAGCAGCCAGCCTTGGCCTCTCCTGCTGCCTTCTCCTCCGCTGCCTGCTTGGATTTGCTCTCCGAGGCCGGGCCTTCCTTGGCCTTGAGGGCCATCCCCGCTCCAGCTGCCTTCACTCCCGGCAGCTCCTCATCAGCAAACACATCGATGAAGCTGCTGTCGATCTCGGGGTTATCCGACTGGTACCCCAGCCCGTTGAGGGCCTCGGTGATCAGGCTGTCCAGCTTGGCATCGTCGATGTCCAGGTCGGAGGCGCTGAGCGGGAGGGAGCCGGCGGCCAGGCCGTGGAAGATGCCGCCCTTCAGAGCGTCCTCCTTGCCCTCGCTTTTGCCTTCCCCGTCCAGCAAGAAGTCATCGCTCTTGTTTAACGCCAGCAGAGGTCCCTGGGGGTCTGGAGAGAGCGCCAAGCCGGGGGGTTTGGGAGGCTCCGGTGGGAGAGCTTTCCGTGCCTCGGCTGCCCGGGGAGCGTCCCTGGGCTCGCCCTGGGCGGTGCAGAACTGGCGGTGCTGCAGGAAGGAGGACAGGTTGCTGTAGTTCTGGTCACACTGCCTGCAGGTCAGCAGCACGTCCAGCTGGTCCAGGCTGGCGCTGCTCAGGGAAGTGGCCAGCAGGTGGTGGGAGGAGTAGGGCGGCGGGGGCTGCTCCCCATCCGGCCCCTCCGAGCATCCTTTGGCCGCCTCCCCGCCGGGTTTGTGGAAGGGGCTGCCCGGGGCACATTTCAGGAGGCTGTCGTCTTTCAGAGCATCCGGGGGGAAGCTGAAGGACTTGACAGAGTCCGGGGGGTGGTAATGAAGCGAGCTGGGGCTCAGAACCTCGGAGGGGTGGAAGGCTTTGTTGGCATCCTTGGCGTGGCAGGGGTGCTGGAAGAAGGGCGAGGGGGTCAGCGCTCCGGACATCTGGCTGTCCTCAAAGCCAGGGTTGAGTGGACTGCTGGACATGGGGGACAGCGACGAGCAGGTGCTGCCACACGTGGGGTTGGGGACAGGGGATGGCAGTGGGGACTCACAAGGGGAGGCAGCCACCAAGGCTGATGGTGGCAGGACCAGCCCTGAGCCCGACGAGCTCCTTGAGGGAGGAGGAGCTGCTTGAGCCATGCTGTAGAACAGGGCTTTGCTTCTCGAGTCGCAGGCAGGAGAGCCTGGTTCCTTCCCACTCTCAAAGGAGAAAGCTCCGGTCACGCTGGGGTCTCCCCTCTGGAGGCTCTCTCCTGACAACAGCTTTTTGCTGTGATACCCCGGAGAATTGTTTATGGGGGGCCCTTTCTGGGCTTTCCCGCTGCCCTGCCAGTCCGACGTGCCCAGGGGGAAGGGGAGCTTCTGGCTGCTGATGTGTCTCGACAGCTCCAGCCTGTTGGCACCGGGCATTGCAGGAGGAAGGTGCATCTGCTGCCAAGGCAGCCTGGCATTCTTCTGCCTGTGCTGCCTCTGCTCGGGGCCAGGCTGGCACTCGAATGAGAACTGGTTTCCAACAGGGTTTGAATAAGGTGCTGAATTCTGGTCCATGGGAGAAAACGCCTTCGTGGCACCATCCCAAGCTTGCACAAGCCTGGGGTGGGTGGGTGCCGTAGTGGGAACGCTCGTCTCGAAAGGCACGGCTCCCGCGCCGCCGCTGCCCGCGGGGGAGCTGCAATAGGCCTTGCTCTGAAAGTGCACTTGGGACAGGGAGTTCGGTGGCACGGCCCTCCTCAGGGGGCTGCTCTGCCCCACCAGCTGCGGGCTGGGGGCGCCGCCGTCCTTGGCCGAGCCTTGCCTCTTCCCCGCCGGCTTCGGCACGGCGGGCGAGTGTAAACTAGACGGAAAAACAGCTTGGTTTTCTTGGAAAGTGCTTGGGGTTTGGTCGATAGCACCAGACGATGGGAGAGCACCAGAGGGGTCGGCGGGATGCCCCTTGCAGCAGGGCAGGGGGCCGTGCTGCAGGGCCGGCGGCGGGTGCAGGAAGGGCGGCGGGGGCGGCGGGGGCAGCCCGTAGAGCCTCCCCTCGCTCTCGTAGGAGCCCCCGCTCAGCGGCTCCTCCGGCCACTCTCTGGGGGACGAGTGGAAGGCGAAGGCACCGGCAGCCAGCGGGGTGCTGGCGGCGATTCCCACGTCCAGGTACTCCTGGCTGCCCGCGGCACCTCGGAACTGCTCCTTGCCCGCGTCGTGCAGCAGCTGGAAGGGGAACTGGCACGGCAAAGCCCCCAGGCCGTGCACGGCGCCTTTGCCGCCCTCGGGGAAAGAGCTGGGCTTCTGCACCGAGATCCCGTAGGTAGCACCGGCGAAGCTCTTCTCCGGGGAAGGCCAGGACTCGGCCCGGTTTGCCTGGAACTCTAAATAATGTAGCTGCCCATGGGTGCCGGGGCTCTTGAGGGGGATGCCGGCGGCGGGGGGCTGCCCCTTGGGGCCGAGGGAGGGGCCGGGCTGTGAGGTATAACTGGTGGAGGTCCGGCCGCCGGAGGCATCGGGGAAGCAGCGGCCGAAGCCGAGTTCTTCCTGCCGGAGCTCGGCGTCGCGCTGCGGGATGCTGGGCACGTGGAAGCGGTAGCTGCCGGCCGCGGGCGTCACCTCCGCCTTCTTCGGGGGCGTCACCTTCTGCTGCGGGTAGGCGATGCCGATGGTGGGGCTGGGCCGGGTGCCGGCGATGCTGAGCCGGTAGAGCTGCTGGTGGCCCCTCTCGCCCTTCCCCGAGCGCCGGCTGCGCTCCCGGGCCCGCCCCTTCCCCGCCGGGGACAGGGGGCTGCCCTTGACCTCTCCCCAGGTGCTGTCATTGCCGAACTTGGGCTTGCACTGCAGGGATTTGAAGTCGATCTTCCCCGCCTGCTGCGGCCGGATCACGGCTTCCCGCTGGCTGTGGGGCTCCTTGTCCTTGGCGCCGGGGAAGGGGGATGTCCCCTCCCCGCCCAGCGCCCTCCCATCCTTGTCCCCGCAGCCTTCGCAGCCCAAGTCCTTGTCAGGCTCTTTGGGGCCGGCCTCAGCATCGCCGATGGTGTAAACATGCTGGGTCTCTCCAGTCATGATAGCGAGGAGGGGACAAGGCTACAGAGCCCCGCTGTCCCGTCCCGCTGCCAGCTGCCGTGCCCCCGTCACGGGCATGGTCCTCGGCCGATGGGCACCGGCGCGGGCACAAGGGCGGCAGCGCCCCGGGGGCGGGCTGCGGGCGGGTGCCGAGGGCCGGCGGGGCTCTGCCGCATCCTTTCAGACCTGCAGGGAACAGGAGAGAAGAGAAGGCTGTATGTCAGTCACGGGAGAGGTTTTTGCCCCTTTTTTTGGACTGCGGTTGGAGGAGAGGGCATCGCAATCCCTCCCCCCCCGGGGTGAAGCCCTGCAGCTTCGGGCTCTTCAAAGGATGCTCGGAGCGGTTCACCTCTGGCAAAAGCTGCTGAGGCAGCACTTTTTTTTCCCCTTCCCGGGAAAGCTATTTCTGGGTTACTTCTTAGCAACATAAGCAGAAAAAGATGACAGAAGAGCTCCACCTACGGATTAGTGGGAAGGGCTGTCGGGATGGGCTGGGAGAGGCGTCCTGGGAAGGGCTCTCTGTCCCCATGTCCCCGTGTGCCCGTGTCCCCGCGCGCCTGCCTTCTCATGTTCTCGTGTCCCCAGGTCGCCGCTGCTGAAGGGAAATGTTTTTGCTCCAGCACTTTCCCCCTGGAGCTGCCCCTGGTCGCTCTGAAATCCTTGGAGAAAGGGCTTCACCGCCCTGCCTGCGAATTGCCCTGGACATTTGAGATGTTATTAAGGAGGCGAAACCCAGAAAGGCCGAGTCCCAAATTTCCCAGCTGATTTTACAACGCAGACCTCGGGGCGTTGGGCACGGAGCGCAAGTCAAGCACAGCCTTTTAAAAGGCGCCACCAGGATTTTATATGAAGAAGGTTTCAATAAAAAGAAGGGTAAAGTTTTGCTTTAAGGAGCCAATTTTTTTTTTTTAAGAGAAGTCTGCTGGAAACAGTGAGGGTTTTTTTCTCCTCCCTCACTGGAAATGTTTCTTTACCGTCTGCTGCAGTGGGTCAAGGCACGGCACTGCTGGCAGGGGGTGAGGAGCAGGAAATTCAGTTTATTCCTCTCCTCCTGGGTGTAATTCCCACAAATCCCAACCCCACTTTGCCCGGGAGTGACCTGTGTAGAGAAGGAGATTTTCCAAGGAAAAGAGGAGCACCCTGCACCTATCCAGGCTCTCTGTGGGTCATTTCTCCATTCCCACCTGGAATCTGTGGGGATGAACACCCAGCACCCCCAACAATAACAATATCGGGCATGGAGACGGGTGCCTGCATCCCCCCACAGCTCCTGCAGGGATCCAGCGGCGCTCCCGGGGTTCCCCTCTCCGCTTCCAGCTCCCAGGCCTGAATTCCTCCCCAATTTCACACCCTGCCGAGTGAAAGGGATCCGGGGCCGATAGGGCCGGGGCCGAGCGTGCCGGCTCGGCGGCCAAAGCTCACACGCGGCCCTTTGGCACAAAGGGCTCTGCTGGGAAAACAATGCCCCGCTTATGCCTCAGCCAGCCACAACTCCAGAGCCCGCTCGCTGCTGTTTAAATTTGCAAAGGCTCCTTGCCAAGATAAAATACCCAAGGCCAGCGCTCGCTACATTATCACAGTCGGGCTTTTCAAGCCACATAAAGGAGCCTTTTTTTTTTTTTTTTTTTTTTTTTTT
>VZSR01000393.1:1544416-1554989 GCA_013398615.1 Brachypodius melanocephalos
CTCCTGGATCCCTGGCAGTGTCCAAGGCCAGGCTGGACAGGGGCCTGGAGCAGCCTGGGATGGTGGAAGTTGTCCCTGCCCATGGCAGGTGATGGAAGAGTTCTAAGGCCCCTCCCAACCCAAACAATTCCGAGATTCCATGAGGGGATTTTATATGGAGCTCCCTGGCTCTATGGGCTCTCAGTGTCTCCACGTGGCAAGAGGGTGACTCTGAACACACCTTGTCCCCAAAAAGAGGCTTTTAACCCCTGCCTGAAGGATTGAAATCCTACCCAGATAGATCCATCTGACCCAGCATGGCTTTGTCTGGAGCTGGGAAAAATCCCTCCCCTTGTGAACTCGCCCCTTCTCCAGTCCCTTTAAACTCCCTCCCTGTTGCTATTGAGAAGCTGCAGGGCCAGAGAAGGTCCCTGGTCATCCCTGCAGCCAGAGGCATTCCCAGAGCCCATCTGGGATGGGAAGGAAAGAGTTTGGCTCCCAAAAATAGCATCTGAGCCCGTGCTGTCAGCTGGCCCCTACCTTGGCACCCTCCGTGCTCAGCTACTGCCGGGTCTCACTTTCACCTCCCATGAAAAATGAATTTCTTGGCTGCAAAGGAAAGAGAAAAATATGTCAGGAATCTGTGTCTGGCTTGGCCGTGGTGCTGCGGTGTGTGGGGAGTGCTCAGTGCCAAAAGGGGGGATTCCACCCCAAAACTCCCACCCTGGCCACCCCCAGAAGGGTCCCCCAGGTGGGTGGCTCTGGCTGGGTGCTGTGGGAGTGGGGAGACTGAGGAGATGGGATCCCATCTGCCCCTCTGCTGCATCCCAGCTCCATCCCTGCATCCCGCTGGGCTCCTGCAGAGCCCGTGCCTTTGGGGTCCATCCTATCCATGGGCAGGATACGAAAGGCAGGAAATGATGGAGAAGGAGGAGGGGGAGGAGGAGAGGCTGAGCCTGGCAGCTCTCGGGACACCCCCCGGGTTGTAGAGCTGTCACCAGCAGGTGTCACAAGCCAGTGTCACAAGCCACAGTCTCGGCTCCATGCCCAGGGTCCCTTCCCAACCCCGAGGCGCTTCCAGAGGAGGTTGCAGGTCTGGGATCCGGCACGGCGGGGGTGGCTGCGATGGGGCAGAGGAGGAGACACCAGATAGGGCTCAGGCCCAGCTGGAGGCCATCCCAGCCCCGAGGATGGATGGCTCGGGGCGAGCTGGCAATCCCCCGGTCCTGGAGCTGGGAGTCAGCTACAAACGCTCGCTCCAGCCCCATCCCATCCCTGGCCAGCAGCGCTGGAGTGTTCTCCAAAGGAAATGGGATGGCTGGAGACGGGCAGAGGGGAGGCTCTCCCGAGGGTCAGCTCCGCTTCTCCTCGCCCATCACAGAGTGGGAAAAGCAGCTGGGCTGGGCCGGGAGCTGCCAGGTGGGAGCCACCCCCGGGAAATCCGGGTTGGATCCTCGTTGGATCCGGGTTGGAGCGAGGGCAGAGCCAGGAGCTGCATCCATCCCCCTGTGCTGCTTCTGAGCGAGAGGCAGCTCCCAAATCCCCCCTAAATAAGGGGCAGCTGTGTCTCGGTGCCCTTCAGAGCGACTGCATCCCTAAAAATCCAGAGGCATCACCGGACATCTGAGACCTCCCTTGCCCGAGGCTGGGTTTAATCTCCCCGGGGATCAGCAGCGGGGCTGGGGCTGACAGCAGCATCTTTGTGGGGCTGGAATAAAGCCTGACTTCTTCTGCCATTTATTTAAGGAATATTAATCTTTCATTTTCCTTCTAAATGCTCCTGTTTGCTGAGGACCTATCTGTTACCTAAGTGCTCCGATAAATCTTCGAAGGTAAAATTACATGTTGGACGCTGCCAGGAGGGTACATTTAAGAATACTTCCTAAATTATCAACTGCATTAATCTTAATTACTTGGGTAAAAGTAGAGTCTGGCATTAGGGTGGACTAAATTGAGCGGGTGTTTGTTTGTCTTTATCATATCACATATTTGAGATCATTTAACGGAGCCCAGATAAAAGGGGCAGCCGGGGGCAGAGCAGCTGCCTCATGGAAACGATGGCTCTGGGTGACAAAGAGCAGCTGGGAGGGGACCCTGGGGACCCTGAGATGGCAGAACCTGCCTGGAGCAGGTGGAACCCTGGTGAAAACATCCCCAAAAAAATCCAAATGAACTCCTCAGAAACCAGGCTGGACCATGAAAGAGTTTTACAGAGGCAGGATGGGGAATGGGTTTAAACTGATAAAGAGGAGGTTCAGGCGGGATATCGGGAAGGAATTCTTGCCTGGGAGGGTGGGGAGGGACTGGGATGGAATTCCCAGAGCAGCTGTGGCTGCCCCTGGATCCCTGGATTCCTTATCCAAGAGGGAATTTGCTGAAGCCACAAGGGAGGGTTTTCCCCTCTCTGCTTCACTTCTGTTCGAAATGTAAGGAAAATTTGTCCCTGGAAACCCCTGTGCATGGGATGCTGAGGGGAGGGGAGGAATTATCCCGTGCTGCTGGAGATGGGGATAAAGGATGGATTTGGGAGAAGGGGAGCTCAGAGGCCACACCAGCACCATCCACATCCCCAGGTGACCCCTGGGCATCACCAGGGCATGACTGATGTCCTCTGATCCCACACTCCCTCACCCACTATCCCAGGATCAGGCCCCACTCTGCATTTCCCTCCCAGCCTCCCGTGACCCCCCCAAAAAAGAGAGAAAAAAGCCCCAAATCCCAGGCAGTGACAGCATTCCCAGGCCAATCTCACATTTCCTTCCTCCCTGCAGAGCCTGGGGCTGCTCCAAGCTCCCAGCCCTGGTCAAATGGGGACAGGAAACCCGAGAGGCATGAGCACATCCCGGGATTTTCACCCAAGCCTCATTTAGCTCCTTGTCCTTTTGGCATCCTGCTCCTCTCCTTGGGAGAGGCTGCTCAGGGCCGGCGGTGGCTCTGCCTTTGAGCGCTCACACACACGGATCACTGACAGGAATTAATTGGCTGCCTGTAATTAAGCACCCCAGGCTTCACCTGGGCTCAGGGGATGGGTGGGATCACGGAAAAAAATCCAGAAATTCCTTTGGATGCTGTGAGCCCCTGGAGTGGGAGAGGGACAGAGGGACAGAGGGAGGCACTGCCCTGCAGGTCTCATCCTGGACCTCAGCACTGAGCCCCAGCAGGCACAGAGGGATCAGAGCCAGGGCAGGGAAATCCTGGTGTTGCTTCCCAAACTGCTCTGGCTGAAGGCATCCAGAGACCCGGACACAGCTGGGATCTGGGTGATGGAGAGGCAGGACCTCACCTGGGGCTGGGATGGACCATGGGAAGCACAAGGATCAGGAATGGCACAAGGACCACGGATGTCACAAGGACTGTGGAAAGCACAAGAGCAACGGGAAGAACAAGATCCATAAATGTCACAAGGACCATGGGAAGAACAACGAGCATGAATGGCACAAGGATCACGGGAAGCACAAGATCCAAGGACCACGGATGGCACAAGGACTACAGGAAGCACAAGGATCACGAGTGGCACAAGGATTCTTGGTGGCACAAGGACCATGGGAAGCACAAGGACCATCAGAGCACGGAGCAGCAGCCGCAGCAGGGGCGCTCTGAGCCCACCCACCCAACTGGTTGAGATGATCCTGTCCTCCCAGAATCCTGGGATGAGGCACAACCAGAGCCCATCCCTGACTGAGATTCCTCACATCCCACCCATCCCAGGGACCCCCATTCATCCCAAGGACCCCCATCCATCCTAGGGACTCCAATCCATCCCAAGGACCCCCATCCATACCAGGGACCCCCATCCATCCCAAAGCTGTCCTGAAAAGCCAGGACGCTCCTGTCCAGCCTGAACCAGTTCCCAGAGGATCTGATAGGAGGAGTCTGCTGCCAGATTTGGGGGCTTTTAAGCTGTCAACTTTCCTATAATTATTAGCAATGTTTTCAATCAGTTCTCCTCTGAAATTTGCTGCGGAAAGACAAGATTAATGAGCATTTCCTTTGGGGATTTATTGCACTGTTAATTATTCTCTGCCAGAAATTTGGTGCAGAATATTATCAGCTTTCCTTTTCTTTTCTTTTTTTTTTTTTTTTCAATTAAAAGTGATTATAATTTGCTCTCCATAAAAGAAAAATGGATTTCAAATAAAAAATATAATATTCCCCCCCTTTTCCTGATTAAGTATAATAGTTCAAGTGACAGAGATAAAAGTAGCCGGTGGCTCTGGCAGGCCACGTTGTGCAGACGGGAACTTGGGCACCCCCGGCAGCACTTCCACCCCTGCTGGGGTCCAGGTTTTTTTTGGGATAAAGGGATTCAGAGAGGCCAACTTGTAATTTATGGAGTTTTCCTGCAGAGGGAAGCAAAGGTGTCTGAAAGGAGCCGCCCGCGCGGTGCCAGCTTTGGGAGAGGGGATCCGGGAGGAGGAGGATGAGGATGGGGATGGGGAGAGCCGGGGATGCCGCTCCTTCCCCCAAATAACGCCTGGCTGCAGGTTCAGAGCTCGGGGGATGCTCGGGGGGTGTCAATCCCGCTGGGAAGGTGTTGGAAGAAGCCACAGCTGCTCTTTCCACGGCACAAACGCCTTTTGCAGCAGGGCCAGCCCCGCAGAAGGGGCTCTGTCCCCTCGCTGCCCCGCAGCTCTGTTTGCCCTGCCCCGCGGACATTCCTCGGGTGTCTCCCGAATGCGAAACATTCCGAAAATGCTGCGAGGACAAACCCGCGATGGTGGGGGCCGGGTCCGATTTCAGCGGAGCACGGGGTGGGGGGCAGCTGGAGAACCCCCCCGGCCCTGCTGAGCTGGCTCTGACCCCGGGCTTTAACCCCAGAACTGGCTCTGACCCCAGGCTGCCTTTACCCCGGAGCCGGCTCTGACCCCATCCTTTACCCCAGAGCCGGCTCTGACCCCATCCTTTAACCCCGGCCTGCCCCTGCACAGCCCCACTGCTCCCCTTGGCTCTGAGCTAACCCCAAATTCAGAATATTCCCCCTGCTTGCTCTGGGAATGGGCAGATTTGGGGGATCCCTGGTGGGATCTGGCCGGGGTGGCCCTTGGGTGCTGCCCGTGTCCCTCTGGGGGTGACAGGGTGCAGGTGCTGCAGCTGCCACCTCTCCTGAGCCCGGATGCGGAGGGTTCTTCGGGAAGGGAATCCCATCCCACAGAGCAGGGAAGGCACCTTTGGAATTCTGAGGTTTCCTTTCGGCTCCCTCTCCCAGCCGTGGGGCTGGGATGCTCCCGTGGGTACCACACCCCCTGGGGATCTGCATCCATGGAGATGGGAGTGGAGCTGTTGGGATTTTGATGGAGAACGGCCTGGATTTGTCTCCTCCAGCTGCAGCCAAGCCTGCTAGCACCTTGCACGGTGTTTCCCTGGAATCCACGGCCCTTGGAAGGCAGGAGGGGTGTGCCACGGCAGGGAAAATTTAGGAAAGGGATGGATAATCAAACCTGGACACTCCCACATCTGAGCTCCAGACCAGGGCAGAGCCACGGCGAGGGGAAAACTGAATTTGGGGAAGCAGAATCCCAAAATCCTGTCCTGCCGCAGCCCCGCCGGCACTGAGCGCTGCTCTCTGTTCTCCACGGGAGCAGCAGCGCCCGGGGCCAAGAAAAACGCCCGGAGCTATAAAAAGTCTGAGGAACAGAGACACATTCATGGACAACATCAAGGCTGCCGCTGCAGCCGGGCGGGATCCAGGGAGCAGCTCCGGGCGGGAGCAGCGGGACGGCTCCAGCCCCGGGCAGTGCCAGCCTGGCCTCGGGCAGTGCCAGCCTCACCCAGCCGTGCCAGAGCCAGGGAAAAGCGGGATGGGCCCGGCTTTGGGGGTGGGGAGGAGCCGCGCTCATTCCCATCGCGTTTTCCCTGGATTTTCCCGGCTCTCTCCAGCCCCTGTGCCGGGTCAGGTTTGTCCGCAGGTGCTGAACACGAGCCCGGCACATGCCTGGAACTTCAAAGGGCCAGGAATGAAAACCATCCCGGCGCAGGGATTTCCAGCCCTTCCTGCCGCTCCAGCTGCTGGGTGGCAGATGTGGGGCACGGGCGCATCCCGAGCTGCAGGAACCCCTCCGTGCCGCTTCTCCCGCTGCTTTTCCTGCTTCCCTGCTTCCCCAGGCCCCCTCCGTGCCCGAGCGAGGCTGAATAATGCCAATATTCACGGCCCCCAGACAAATCCGGGCTCTGTTTGCTCCCGGGAATGTTTTCTCCAGAGACACTCCGAGTGACAAAATTCCCTTCCTCGCGCCACTGGGTTTTTCTTTCATCGAGCGAAAATAAAAACGAGCTGAGGGTTGAAGAACGGCATCCTGTCAATATTTTCCTTTTGCTGGTGCTGAATGAGCTGGAAAAGCTCTTGGGAGTCCAAGCCTGTGCTGGTCCAGGTTCTGCTCCAGGACAAAATCCCTCTTTAGGGATGCAAAGCGAGGATTGGGAATTTCCCTTCTGCTTGGGGATGTGGTTTTCAGGCAGAAGAGGGAAAACAGGCTTTAAAACAGATTTTAAAACAGATTTTGAAGTGTTGTCTCAGAGGTCTGAGGAAAGGATGCTGCTGCTCTTCCCACAGCTCCCAGAGCTGAATCCCAGCGCTGAGGGATGCTGAATGGGAAAAAAAGTGCTGGGAATCACAGAAATGAGGGAATCTGGGGATTTCCCCCAGCCTGGGGTGGGCAGCACCACCAGGGATCCATGTGACTCATCCCTTCCCTCATCTTCAGCCACTGGAGGAGGAATGAAACAACCCAACCCTCTGGGAGTCTGGAGAAAAAAGGGATATTTTTATATCCTGGCTCGAAAACTGAATTCTTCCCAACAGCGACAATTAAAAAAAAAAGAATTAAAAAAAAAAGGGTGAAAATCGTTCATTAATGGTTTTTCCCAGCCCCCCAAGGTCGGCAGGAGAGGGAAGGGGGTCAGGACATCACTCCCTCTCTGAAGGGCCGCACTCATCCCAGGAATATTTTTCCTGTCCACAGAAAGAATCCCAGACAATACCTAATCCCAAGGACACCGGAAAGGATTCCTTTCCCTCATGCCTTTAGCAATGCCACCAAAACCCTCACATATTTTTCCACTGAATTCACGGACCAAGAGCATTTTTTCCCCTTCACCTGGAGATTTAAAGCTCTGGGAAGAGAATTTTTGCAGGGAAAAGTCATGTGGGATCTCCATCCCGGCACGGGGATGAGGAATAACTTTGTGCATCTCTCATCTCTGCTGCTCCTTTTCCTCCTTTCCCCAGCCAAACGTTGCAATAATAATTTTCCCAAATGGAGCAGGAGCTGCTGTAAAGTGGCTGCTTCTCCCATTAAAATCCCGGCTGCTGCTGGATTTTGGGGAAGGGGGTGTTGGAGAAGGGGCTCCCTGTGGGATATCGCTTTTCCCCCGCTGCTTCCTGCCCAGGTGATCCCACACAAACCTGCCCTGTGTGATGGAAAACATTCGGGATCTGGGATGTGTCTCCAGCCCAAAAAACACAGCCTGGATTCAGCTTCCTTCCCCTGCTCCTGAGACAGCCTCCTTCACCACGGAGAGTGGCGTTTATCCCGGGGTTCCTCAAAGCCAGGGAGTGAAAAAACAAGGAAAACATTCCAGCTGGAAGTGGGTGTCTGCGTGCCCTGGCTGTGCCCACATTTCCCATCTCGTCCTCCGGGAACAAAAGAGCCACCGGGACAATCAGAGCTGCCCGGGGATGATCCCAAATAAACCAGAGGGAAATGGATCCGCCAGCGTGGGTTCTCCCCAAAAACAGCCGAGCTGGGGACACGGACAGACAGGAGGACAACTCCCTGCTGGCTGCTCCCAGCACGTCCCAGCATCCTGACACCCAGCCCGGCTTTCCAGGCACCCTCTAATCTTCCTGGCCGCTGTTTCCAAACTCAGACTTGCAAGGATTGACCAGGGCAGGACCTCCTCGAGTTGTTGTTTTGGTTTTTTTTTTTTCCAAAGCTGCTTTGCAAAAGAAAAAAAAAAAAATCCCAAAAACCATTAAAAAGAGGAAAAAAAGAGGAAAAAAGGAACAAACGCTGGCCCGGGAGCCCGGCGGGGGCTGCAGGGGCTGCGAGGGCTCTGCCCAGGCAGAGCCTGGGGGTTGCTTTTCCCTTTCATCCCATGCCAGGCTTCAGCCCAGGATTCAGACGGTCAAATCCAAGAATCCCTGGAAGGCAGGGCTTGGCGCGGCGGGCCCGCAGCTGCTGCCTTTCCCTGCTGCTGTAATTACGGCCCCAAACTTAGAAAGCAGCGGAAGAGCCGCGTGTAGCGCTGCAATTAAGAGGCTCTTTAATTGCAGGGCATTGTTTTCCTCTGCCCGGCTCCGGCTGGCGGCGAGCGGCCGAGCACCGGGAGCCGCGGAGAAATCCCGGGAATCGCTGCTCCACGGCATCCTCGGAGCTCGGGGGACAACAGGTTTGTCCCCAAAGGTGACCCTTGGGTCAAGGGCAGAGCATGTAGAGCATCCAGCTGGGAAAGGAGCCGCCAAAATCCATCTCTGCTCCGTGCGAGGAGGGTTTGTGTTTTTTTTTTTTGAGGAACAAACGTTCCCCTCTCCCTGGGACTCCCCTTCTCCTGCTGGAGCAGCCAGAAGGGGACAGCTGTCCCTGTCAGCCCCGACATTTCCATGGATCTGTGTGTTGGAATCAGCAGCAGGCGAGGAGAGAACGTAGAATAGCCGCTGATTTATATCCCCATGGATGCTCCCATAAATCCACTGCTTCCCAAGGCCAGGCTGGGATGGGAACAGCTCTGCTGGGCTCTGCTTCATCCCCTCACTGCCTGACTCATCCTTGGAGCTTTGGGCATCCCTGGAAAAGGGATGGATGTCACAGCCAGCTGTCACAGCAGGGATGTCACAGTGCTGCCACCAAATCCAGTGTTGGCTGTGGAGAAAATGGGGATCCAAGGGGCAGAATCCCAGTTGTTCCCAGTCTGACACTGCCTTGGGCACTGCCTCCTGCCACATCCTTGGGTTCAAGATGGAGCAAAGCTTCCCGAGATTCCCAGCAGCTCTGCAAAAATATTCCATGGATTTATCCAGCAGCAGAAGGGAGGAGCAGACCTGGAGCACATTCCCTGTGTTGGGAACTCAGCTGGTGGAAAACACGGAGAGAATCTGGGATCTCCAGCAGGATGGCTCCAGAATGGCAGCAGTGCCAGGAGCAGGGATCAGATCCTGAAATTTAAATTTTACATCTCCAGCAGGATGGCTCCAGGATGGCAGCAGTGTCAGGAGCAGGGATCAGATCCTGAAATTTGTGGTTTAAAATGCTGGAACAGATTTGGGGAGAAAAATAGGAGAAGCTTCGTGTTCCCACCAGGACTTGGGCATCCTCCAAGCCTCTCCCTTTAAAATGCATGGATACAGGGACTCAACTCTCCCATTCCATCACTACACTCCCAGAATCTGATATTTGGGAGCTGGCAATGAGGCTGGGCATCCTCCAGTGGCCAAAGCTGAGTTTCCCAGTGCTCCCAGTGCTCCCAGTGCCCCTCAGCTCCTCCCTGCAGAGCCGAGGCTGTGCTGGAGGGGCTGGACCCTTCCCTGCCCCTGAAGGGGCTCTTCTGTTTTCACAGCTGACGCCGGGGCTGGAGAGGATTCCCGGAGCTCTGAGGAGGAGGAAGAGCAGCACAGGAACCCCCAAGGCTGCTGCACCTGGGCTGGGGCACGGGGAGGCCACAGGAGCTTCCCAGGGATCAGCTGCTGCTCCAAAACTCTGCCCAGCTCTGGCAGGAGTGGCAGCAGCCCTGGGAGATGCTCTGGTGTCCACAGGGAGAGCTGCTCGAGCCCTGCAAAGCTCTCCAGAGGTTCCTGAAGGATCACTGGGTGGGAGAGGAGCAGCCAGAGCCTGGCAGTGTCCCCGTGGTGTCCCTCAGTCCTGGGATGTGTCACACGCTCCTGCCAGGGAGGTTCCTTGGGGGTGGGGATGGAGAGAAGGTGGGAGAGGCACAGAGAGGATGTCCCAGCAGAGCCACCCCAAGTCCTGGTGGCAGCAAGGAGGACATTTGGGAAGAATCCTGGCTCCAGAGACAGCTCTGCCCTTCCTTCAGTGACCCGCTCTCGATAAAGCCCCCAAAGGGAATCCATGTTTAGATCTATTCATAAATATCATGGAATCACAGAGGGGAAGGGACATTAAAGCTCATCTCATTCCAGGGGCAGGGACACCTTCCACTGTCCCAGGCTGCTCCAGGCCCCTGGGAGCAGCTCCGGGTTGGAGCTCTGCGTGTGCTCCAGCCTGGCCTGGGACACTCCCAGGGATGCCCATATACACACGGAAACCTCCCACAAAAGGCAATAATTGGATCACTCTAATAACAAAATAATAATGGATATAACGGCACAAACACACCCCGGATCCCCTCCCTGCCTCCCGCCGCCGGCTCCTCCCCCAGCCCCGCACACGCCTGTCCCCAGCAGCCACTGTCCCAGTGCCACTGTCCCCCCCTGCACAAACAGAGGCGAAGAAAGAGCCCCTTTGTTCCCGGCTGCTCTATTGACACAGCTGGGAGCGCTGGGGCCGGGGGAGCTTCCTGCTCCCGAGCCTCGGCACCATCCCTGCGGGGCTCGGGGAGAGGCAAAGCCCCCTCGGCCCCCTCGGCTGGGCACGGCCACGGC